>CM047987.1:29292912-29321058 GCA_026261665.1 Melanotaenia duboulayi | reverse complement strand
TTTTTTATATTTTCATTTATACACACACACACAAAATATACACTGCATGTATACATTAAAATTTTTAATCGGGATTAATCACATGATATGTCGTGATTAATCGCGATTAATCACATTGTTACGCGCAAAATGTCTCTTTCCTTTAAAAGAAGGCCTACGGCTATATAAAGAGAAGCAGTAAATTTTGGTTTACGAACAGCAAGTAGCTCTCTGGAGCTTCCACAATGTCTCTAAATATGTGGCTAAATATTTTTTTAAAATCTATCTTTCTTGTCATTAGGTTGGCAATCAGAGACCTTTTTTTTCTTTTACTTTATTTTTCTTATACTTTTCTTATACTTTATTTTTCACAAGTATCTACATCCCTTAGAAGAAAGTCTGTCTATCACCTTTTTATAAAGGTTTTATGTTTTTCTTTATTTTAAAACCTAAAAAATATCCTATGGTGGCTCTTCCTTAAAAAATATATAATAAGCTGCCCTTTTGAAAAGTCTCGTAACATTTGCAGCTCTAAAGGAGTTTTATTTAGCTGGCTGTGTACAGTAAAGGCTGCAGACCCCTGAACTAAACACATAAACAGATTTTGCAGCAGTTTTCTCTTTAAACACCAACAGTTAAAATATTTCTTCATATATATTTATAAGATCAAATATTTATGAGAAAGAAGGATGAAATGTTCAGGATTTACTAACAGCATTTGCTGTGGTATTGTTTTGATAAACTTCTGAGGTGTCACAAGATTAGTTTCCATCCAGTGTTGTAATAATTCTTTACCTTGTATTGATGATGGAGAGTTGGACCACTGCAACGTCTTCTCCAGCACATCCCAAAGATTCTCAATGGGGTTCAAGTCTGTACTCTGTGGGGCCAGTCCATGTGTGAAAATGACGTCTCCTGCTCCTTGAATCACTCTTTTGCAGTTCAGATAATCTTCTTCCATTGCTTCAGAGTCTAACCTTTATGCTCTGTAGCCAAGTGAAGCCTTTTTCTGCAGTTAGCTTCACTGATTAGTGGTTTTCTTCTGGCTACACAGCTGTTCAGTCCCAATCCCTTGAGTTAGCTTTACATTGTTCAAGTAGAAAAGTTCTTACTTTCACTCTTATACAAAGCCCTGAGTTCTAATGGTGTTTTTTTTTTAAATCAGTTTTATTATACCAATCCCGATAACCGATCACAATCATTCAGGATTCTGTTCCGACCACATTCATTCCTGGAAGACGAAGGTTCTCTACTATCCTTCCAGTTTCTAATAATATGTTGAACAGTTCTTAACCCGGTTTTAGTAGTTTCTGCACCTCCTTAGATGTTTTCTCTGCTGGATGCCAGTGATCTGACCCTTCTGAAACAAACCAACATCTTTTCCATGACCACAGGATGTGTCTTTACACATGGTTGTTTAAGAAATGAGAAGCTGCTCACAGCATCAGATGGGTTTAACTATCTTGTTACAGCTAAAGGATGATCGCCTATGCAGTAATTATCCAATACGTGTCTCCTACTTATTTGCTTAGTTAAATCCAAGTGGGACTGTTCCTCTTTTCTATATCTTTGGCGGACGTACAGTTCCTGTTGCTGAACTGTATATCAGCTCGTTGCTCTCAGTGATGGTCACAGTTGGAAATGTTCTTACGGCTCCATCCACGTTAGGAGGCAGCTGTAGCTCAGGAGAGAGTCATGTACCAATCAGGTGGTCAGTAGGTCAGTTCTTGGGGCCAGTTTTTAGCCCCTTGACCGTATGTTTGACACTCCTGATCTTCATCCCTATCATTTCATCTTTCACACCAACATACTAATCTCTGAACACAGTATCATTGTTTTAACCCGTGTACTGTCTGAACCACAGTTTTCTAAGCTCTAAACACAAACTTCATCATCTGCAAACCGGAAGGTCAGCTGGGCGATTCCTGCTGTCTCCAGACATTGTGGACTGTCCTTGGGCAAGAACAGAACAGGTGAGGTGGTACACCTGTGAATTCATGGAGAAAGGGTTCTTGTAATAAATAAATATACTTCCACATATTTTTGCTTGCTTTTATGTTTTTAACTTCTTCTTTTGCTTTAACATAATGTATTAAATCAGTTAATTATGTCTTTTTAGACATAACGCCCAGAATATAATCATTTATCAGAAATGAATCCACACAGACGAACAGATAATATATTTGGTTTCATAATCAAAGTATCAGAACAATAAGCACTTAATGAACACATAAACGACCAGTATGATGGTGTAGTTGCAGCCGACAGTTTGACTCGCAGGTCTTCATCCATCTGGTTGTAAAATGGCTGCATGAACATTTACTGATCAGTAGTTTAGAAATTAATGACAGTTTCAGGAACTTCCACCAAAAACCAGGTGAACACTGACGTCTGAGACGGGAACAGGTGGAAACCCTTCTAAACCTGGACTTCATTCATTGTTCAGCAGCTTTTAAGGGTCTAACTTATTCACTAGTATTTCTGCATCGTAACAACTCTTCCCTTCTCCCGTCAGGTGAAGACGTTTCTCTCTAGCGTGTTTTTAACATGTTTTTAACTAAGTTTACCAGAGAGAAACCTGAACATGTCTATGGAAACAATCACAAATTTGAAGTTTTTTCAAAAGTAAAGTGTGTGAAAGTTATGACATCTAGTGGTAAAGATGAGCATAGCAGGTTGTGAATGTACGGTGGCTGTCAGTGGCCAACATTCTTCCAGACAAACATATTTTCATCAGTGATTGGATCCAGTGACTCCAGGTGCAGCGATGACTGCACTACAGGTAAATTCTTCCACATGTGTACTCTCCTCTTTTGGAGGCATTGCAGCTTTAAGCTCGGAGGGTCCGCACTTCATTCACAGAGTTGTTTGACCATTAAGGGACACAGTTGTAAAAATAGTGCCACGTTTAGACCGATTTCCACCAACGGGGTCGGTAAATCCTGACCTCTGTAGCATTTCTAAAGTCAACCATACCTTTATCCAGTAGGTGGCGTACCAGCTGGATAGCAACAAATGCGTCATTTACGTAACATCTTTCAGACCCCGATGGAAGGCTCCCTAAAAAAGTGGGACAGTTTGAGTCGAATATTCTGGTGCCCTTCCCACTTTCAGCCTGTGGAAATGCAAAAACCTTTACCGTACCAAACCCAACCTGTTGGTGTAAACAGGCCTGGACCCACAGCAAGTAGGCCTGGATAGAAATGATATGTTTCAAGAAAATTAAAACATAAGTTATTTTTAGTAAAGTGATTACATCTTATTAGAAACACGATTTTTAATGAAACATAAAATTTTTCTGTCAATGAGCTTTGATTTTGTTACTGCACCTTTAAATCCTCCTTTTTACCTGCAGTCATTATAAACACAGTGATGCCGTCTTCATTCCGAGGAACTCCATGTGGAATATAAATGAGAAAAATTAACACAAAATAATTATGTAGATGCTCGCGGTCGCCACTTCTGAACAGACTTCAGCATTTGCACAGTCACTTAGAAGAGCTCAGTAGATTGATCACGCAGCATCAATAAATCCATCAACACATGTCGAGATGTTTGAGATGAAGAAGTCAGTGATGCCTTTCAGTGTTTGCTCTCTTCTGCCATGTCTTTGGATCAATAGGACTTTCATTTTTATTAAATTATTGAAGCAGTTGGAACACTGTGACTGGGGTTGTGTATATATCAACTGTGACTAAGTTAACTATATAACAACTAAGACTGAGCTAAAATCTTATTTAATCAATTTAATTATTTTTTTACTTCTTACAAAAATAGTTTTTCTTTTTGTTTGTTTTTTTTTTTCTCTCTGTCTGCCCAGCTTGTTTATCTTTGAATCCTTCCTGTTACTTCTGCACAGCAGAAGGCTTTTCAACACCTCTATCACATTCATCTTTCTTTTTTAAATAACACCTGCAATCATGTGACAAGAAAGTACACTTTCTTTAAATTTAGCATCTCAGGAGAAACTTTCGAAAACATAATCTCATCCCCACCATGTCCTGGTCTTAGATGACCACCATCTGAGCTGAGCAACACAATAAATGTTACACCATGCCATCATTTATTAAACAAAAACCAGAGCAAAATACAGAAGCAGTGTTTGAAAAATTAAACACATGAATTCAGTGCTCCAACCTGTCTGGTTCCTGCAGTCAGGTGAAGAAGCAGCTGGAGAGACTGAACCAGAACCAGAACCAGGCTGCAGGTCCAGATGCTGTCACACTTTGCCTGGATGATGTCAGCAACTTGATTTTTTTCTTTTCCGTCCATTCTTTTGCAGATCTGCTGCTGTGTTTGGGATCACTGTTCAGCAGCATGAAACCGTTTCAACCAAACTTTAGCTGTTGAACAGATGGACTCACATCTGACTCTAGAAGACTATACAGTGGAGTTCATGGTCCAGATCATCATCCCTCCACCACCGTGCTGAACGTTGCTATGAGATGTTTGTGCTGATTTGCTGTGTTTGTATTTTTTTCCTGCATTCTGACCAAACATGTCCACTTTGGTTTGGTCTGTCTAAAGAACAATGTTCTAGAAGTCTTGTGGTTTGTTCAGCAGCATCTTTGCCAGCCTAAGCCCTGCTGCCATGTTGTTTTTAGAGAGAAGAGGCTTTCTCCTGCAACCCTTCTAAACAAGCCTTACTAGTTCAGTCATGAGCTTTAACATTTAGCATGCTAACTGAGTTCTGGAGAGTCTAAGTTGTAGCTCTTGGGTTTCTCTATGGTCTGACCTTGGACAGGGTTTACTGGGACGTCCGCTCCTGGGAAGACTGGCAGNCTTGGGTTTCTCTATGGTCTGACCTTGGAAAGGATTTACTGGGACGTCCACTCCTGGGAAGACTGGCAACTGTCAGGAATGTTTTCCTCTCGTGAATAATCTTCCTCTCTGGAGAATGATCATCCTACAGAGAGGATGGACTCCAGATAGTTTGGAATTTACCTGACAAGCCTTTCCAGGTTTACGAACAGCAACAGCAGGATCATTGCTGATGTCTTTCTTCCTTGGCATTGTGTTAACACACCTGTTATAGAGGAGCTCACGCTGATGATTGGTTAATTAGAGCATTGATCAGCAATGACACGGTGTGATCTGTTAGGTTGTTTATCTGAGGTTGGAGTTTTGTCATTTTAAGACCTGATGAGGACCAGATGTTTATTTTTTGTCCTGAAGAGGAAAATCTTTACTTTTTAGGCTTTACTTTATTGCCAGTGGTCTTTTCTCTTCACTCCGAATTTCTCTATGTCAGGACATCTCCATCTTGTGGTTACACAGTTCTGCTTCCTTCTTCCTTCATCTTTTCTGTCTCTCTCATGTCCTCTGTGGTCCCATCGGCCTCAGTCTTCCACATCTCTGGCATCAGATGACCCTATGGGAAACAGCATATCGCTCTCTAATGAGAGGTTGCTGCCAAGGCCGGCCATGCGGCTGCGCAGCAGGAAGTGTGTCCTCCTCTGCAAGAGCCTCTGCTGCTCCTGCTTCAACTCCACGTAGGACCTCGAGAAGGTGTGGAAGATGGAGGTGACAGGGAAGGCCATCAGGAGGATACCGCTTAGGATGCTGCTCAGAGCCACCACCTGACCTGGGATGCTCCTTGGTACCATGTCTCCATAACCCACTGTTGTCATGGTGATGACAGCCCACCAATAAGTAGCAGGAATGCTGGTGAACTCCTGCGTGGTGGTCATTTCATTCTCGATCAAGTACAGCAGGGGGGAATACAACGCAATGGCCACACACAGGAAGAGGAGGAGCAGACCGAACTCCCGTGTGCAGCGGCGTGCTGTCAGGCCCAGAGTCTGCAGACCCAGAGAATGGCGAGCTAATCGCATCACATAGAGGATACGCAGCGCCCTGAGGACACGAAGCACCAAGCCCACTTTGTCTAAGTAGCTGCTGCCAGAACCCAGACGCTTCTCCCCTTTGGAGGTGCTGTCCACTACTAGAGTGATGTAGTACGGCAGGATGGCTACCACATCAATCAGGTTCAGGGGCTTTCTGAGGAAGGTCAGCTTGCTGCGATCCTGGATGAAGCGCAAGGTGAACTCCAGGGAGAACCAGGCCACACACACAGTCTCCACAATGAAGATGTTATAGCACATGTTGGAGCACGTGCCCTGTCAGAGACACAAACACATAGCTGTTATCAGCATGTACTCATGAAGAACCACTAGAGGGAGCCACTTTAACATGAAAGCCAGGAGCCTGCCAGTCGGAGACCTGCAGCACTCCGAGCTGCTAAACATCTACACAAACAGGACAGAAGGCTTTTTAGTAAAACAGTTAGTTATTCATTTTCCTAAATTTTGATTTTAATGAGACCTCTTGAAACCACAAAAGGGTTAGGACCAAATAAGTATATGACTTCATCCTTTAGGCGAGGGATCTCCAACTCCAGTCCTCGTGAGYTACTGTCCTGCAGGTTTTGGATTTTTACCTGATGCAACACACCYGACTCAAATCACTGGGTCATTAACAGGCTTGTGTAGAGGTGTGTTGTAGTAGGAGACATCTAAAACCTGCAGGACAGTAGCTCACGAGGACTGGAGTTAGGCCTACCTGTTTCAGACTTTGACAGTTTTGATTTTGTTGTTAAATATCCACTTTTTTGTTTGAAATTTTAGTTAGAAGTGAAGATATAAATAAAAAGTAAATAAATAAACCTTTTGGATCTGGTGGGTTTTCATACACACAATACTGAAAGTGATTCAGTGTGTTGTTTAGATCAAAAGATGAAGATATTTTCAGTCTCATCTTGAAACTGATTTAGCTCTTGTTAAGTCATTAGATTAAATATTTCATTTCTACAGTATGACGGCTGTTGGTTGTGACAGTTGTGGCTCTTTGTGATAAAACTCAACTGAAATCTATGCCTAACTTCATCCACCTGACATAATTAGTGAGGGAAATATTTATGTATGTAAAGTCTTAAACTTGAGAGCACGTGTGGATAAAGAAATAGGGTTATAATAAACCTGTAAAGAGGTGGAGATGCAGATATTTGGAAGGGTATAAAAACATATCTGCTTGAAGAGCCTGAAAATCACAGTGGTCCTCATCATTTATCACTGGAAGAAGTTTGGATCCACCAACAGACTTCTAAGATCTGATTACTGACAGGTAAGCAGACAGGTAAGAAACAAACTGATGGTCAGCATGAAGAAGACACACATGAAACCTTTATAGAATAACAGTCTTTATGCTGTCATTGTAAAGAGACAGAAACCATTCTTTAATGTGACCTTCAGGATCTGCATACCACCAGGAAAACTCAACCTGGACCAATAGACTGTAAAAGGTGATGCACCAAGGAACTCGGTAAAGTAAAGTAAATCGGTCTTTACTCAGGACGTTTGGGAGAAACTTCCAGAGTAAAGGGATTATTTGGTGCTGCTGCCAGACTGTAAATCTGCTTTCACCAAGAAGTCAATTTCTTGCTTTCAGTTTTGTCTGTGAGCTAAGCTGTGGATAGGTTGACAAGGGGAAATGTAACTGAGCACATATTAGACATAAAAAAATGTGGGAAAAGTTACTGTAAGGTAGCTTTTCAAAGATACCAGAGTCGGGGATTATTTATAGGAGATGTTTCCCACAGCGGAGGAAATGTTAGAAGAAAACGTGGTTCAGACTGGAGCTCTCACAGCGCTGAAGCAGCTCTGTTATCTGGCAGCCACGAATTAGAAGCAGCAGGCTGCTCCGATGTAATTATTAGCACTTTGAATTAAACAGCTTCACAAATGTGACAGTGAGGGCAGATAGAATAATGTAACTCTACCTCATCAGGGATGGTTATTATCGCTCTTTCTTTTTACTTAGAATATTTTCAGAAGATTGGTTGTCTATCAAATAACTGCAGATGAGCTTCATGACACCACACAAGTGAATAAAAGACGATTTTCGTCCTCAGTGAAAAGTTAACATACTCAACCTTCTGTCAGCTGCATGATTTGTAGTTAGTAGCTGGAAAAGTAAAACCTTCTCAGGTAGATTTATATTTCCAGAACTTTCTTCTATAAACAGGTAACTGTGCATGTCTTAAATATTCAGTTTTACTTTACTGATCAGGAAAAACACAAAACATGTCAATGTAATCCCTTAATGGCTGTAGAACATAAGACACACATACCTTGTTCATGTCTTCTATTTTTTAACCACTTGTCTTTTGTTTTTGTCATAGAGTGGCTGGCTGGGTTAAGAATATTTTTATTTATTTATTTATTTTTTAACTTTGTTTGCTCTCAATCTCAGGTGAAGCACTGGGTGGGCTGTCCTGCAGGGCTCCTCTTCATACCTGCCTTGAACCTAGTAATCAGGAACCATATCAGGCTGGAGGTTGCAGCAGCCCCCTGCCAGATGGTTGTTGCTGTCATGGTGCATGTTTGGCCAGAAACATTTGTTTAGCACACTTCTGTAACTACATCTTTTTTTGTTTCTCTGTTGCCTGAAGATCCCTCCTGTTGAACTGTTGCCTTTCTGGAGTTTTACTTTCCTGTCACCTCTGCTCAGACTTACTACTTTGCCATCTCTTCACCTAGCCTAGCAGCACCTGTTCAAGGACTTCCACTAGCCATCCACGTACTCCCTCCATTTCACCTCCAGAAAATCAACTAGGACAGGCTAGTTTATCATACTTCTAACAACCACAGCTTTGAGGGAGTTGTGGCTCATGACACACCTACNCTTTGAGGGAGTTGTGGCTCATGACACACTTACTTTTGGTCTACATTTAGTGCACAACAGCAAACCTTGCTGTGAAACGATTTAGCTTTTTGCCCCTTTAAAGTAATTTTTAAAGTAGTTCCCAAATTAGTCATTTTGTAAAAATATTGAAATCTAGTCACATATTTCTAGGAGAGGTTTTGTCCCTGTTCAGGTATATCTACTAATGTTATGTAAGGCTGTTAACCTGATGGTTCTCGCGTAAATCATCTGATTTCTCACGCTGAAACATACACCGAGAACAAAGTCGGCTAATCGGGAAGATTCAGTGGGCAGCACTCTTACTCTTGGGCCGGTGAAACAACTAAATAAGTGGGAACGGGCCTACGATATGATCTATCTGAGAAGAATAAATAGTAGTGATGTGCGGATCAATAGTGAAACATCTATTCATCCTGTACCAACATTTATATAACTAAACTTCCAGGATATGTAGGAACTACTTCTTCTGCCTGGCAGCAGCGCGATTCATCCACTGCTCAGTGATCAGCCCGACAGTTTGGTGTGTGTGTGTGAAGCCAAAAAACTTCATCAAACATCAGAGAATCTACCATAACAGTAGAGGTTAAAGAGGAGAGGAGAAGGACAGGTGTAGCTAGGGAGGAGACAGACGTTACTGAGTCCTTGGCCAGTAATATTAGAGGGATAACGGAGCTGGTGGATTCTGTGTGTGTAATTTTACTGGCTTTTGGGGAAGTGATTTACATCGGCCTGTTGCTTAATTTAATGTTTTGATGTTTAAACAGCAGAAGTTCTTACAATATTAAAACTAAGGCTTCCTCTTTAGTTCAGACGTGCAGAAATATCAGCCACTGCGACATTGCTGACAACCGATGTTATTTGGGATCTATCTGTTGCGCCTGAAAAAAGACTTTCGTGATCAATAAATTATGCCTACAGAGACTGAGGACAGGGACGTTGCTAGACATAGGGCTCTACAGGGGCCCAGGCCCCACATTACTAATATTTATGAGCGTTATAGAAATATGTGTTCCATCTGCTTCCCTTTGTTAATCTGACTGTTACTGTTGCTTCCAAACCACTGCTACAGAAACTGAAACAACAACAACAACAACGACAACAACAATAATAATAATAATAATAACAATATGGTTGAAATAGACTTTCAAAAAAAATNAATATGGTTGAAATAGACTTTCTGAAAAAAAATTCTAACAATTTTTCTGTTGTCAAACAAAAGTGAAACATACAAATAGAGAATTTATAATCTGATCAAATGTATACATTTATATGGATTTAGGTTAGAAGATACTTTTATTGTGATAAATGCAGTCAGCTGACATTATTTTGATCTCTTACATGGATTTAGAGGTTTGCTTTAAAAATCCAGCATAAGACTGATATAGTCAGACTTTACTCTATTTATATTTACAGAAAGACAGAAAATTTACAGGATTATAAGTGATTGTTGTAAATGTGCTCCAACAAATATGTTGAAATAATTATGTTGAAATTTATTCTCCAGTAAATGTCGCTGAGTCATGTTTTGTTTTTAACCTGCAGTCTGACTGGGAAACAGATAAAATATCAACACAAAACTATTTTTACCACAACGCCTCAGTGTCAGATGATAACCAGTAACAAATTTGATGAATTTCTGATCGTAATTATTTAGTGTTGTCCCTAAATGCAGTGGCGTTGGACTGGGGGGGTAAACTACCATTTACCCAGGGCCCACGGCAGGATTGACATTTTAAAATGTCTAATTATGATTATAAAAGTCAGTTTGCCTGAATTAAGGTGCAGACAGACAGAATTGTGCATTATAATAAAGATGGATGTTCCTAGAGGCCCTATCACCTCTCTAAAAGTAAGGCAGGAAGTACAATACAAAACATGATTCCTGTGATTGTTAGTGTATCCTAGCAAATGGCTTATTGCATAACAGTCATATATATTGTGCCTTAAAGCACCACTTTAACATTGTAACATCAGTATTGGCAAAGATTAACATCATGAACCACATGGTCCTCAGTCTCACACCCATCAGCCTCAGCAGGTCCATCGCTTTCCATGTGCTGTAATAATTTTCATACTGTCTCACCACCTTGATTATCTGTTAATTAAGGCCTCAATAAAGGCCAAAAGCCAGTCTGACAAGGCACACAGATCTAGAGAAATTATTGTTATTGTGAAAGTCTTGTCTCAGTGGATCTTTTTGTAGTTGAGTTTGTTTCCTGTTTTACTTTAAAGTTTCTCTTGGTACTTTGAAGACCTATTAGTGAACCATTTTATACATTTTATTTCTCCTGAGTGTTTTATTTTATGATTAAACCTGCACAAAATGAGTCTTATGTCTTGCTGCCATGTACAGTATGTGGCAAAAGTTTGGTTGGTTCCACCAAATCTCACTTCAAGGATTATTGAAAAGTTGGCAGCTCTGTAAGATAATGTGGGAAATCATGTCATATTTAGTTTTCACTGACTGTATTTAGGGAATACACATCAACTTAGTTAATCAAGATATTCACATCAGAGCTAATAAACTATGAAAATGCTCAAAGAGTACCAGAGTATCCATGTTACTTAGTGCTGACTAAACTAGTGCTACATGATCCAGTTTTATTTAAACAGGTGGCTAGCAAGGCTGCTAGTTTTGAAGTAGCTACAGCATTAAAATGTGGAGCAATATATCCTGTAACCAGTCTAATTTTGTATAGGAAGATAAAAGAATGAGGAGAAGGGGACATATTTCTTTTCAATAAAGAGGAAGGACACAAATCAGGCTGATTCAGCCCCAGTTTCAGCAGTCTGACAGCTCCCAGCGTGGAGCTATCTATACAAGGATCCAGTCTACCACCACTACCAGACACTAAACCATCTTTGAGCAACTGACATCATGGACAGTGGGAACAGGTTCCTCTGCAACAAGAACCTTAAGTTCCCCAACAAGGTAAAAGTGTTGTCAGCAGAAATGATTGATGGTGGGAACATCCCTCTATGAAAATCTGAATTTCTTTACATTTGCTAAATAAAACAAGATTGGTGAGTCAACACTTATAAATAATTTCCCTTATGGCCCGTTCCCACTGGTAATTCAGCCAACACCCCATTACAGTAGAGGGCAATTGAGGTTCAATGTGGGTGAGGTCATCTTAGCAAGATAACTGGTAAGTATCATAAAGTCATTTGTTTGCAACAGACATGGAGCAACAACTCAGCCAACTGCTGTAAAACCTTCTCATTACGAGTTGCGTCATCCAGCTCACTCTTGACTTTTTTGTTGGCCAAAGAGCAAAAGGTTTTCACCTCTGTTGGATCATGTTTTTGAAACAGCTTCTCTGCTGCCGCCGCTGCTAATTTTGTTTTCAATTTTGGAGTTTTAAAGATGCCGACATCGGTAGTCGCTCTCATGACTCATCTCTTGATGTCAAATTCTGGCCAATAGTGGCCTGCTATCTTGACATGTCCCGATTTTCGGCCCGGCTCTGTACCTTCAGAACCCCGACAAGGTAAGCAATAAACATGTATCTACTCGCCCTGGGAAAATCTTGATGGGACCTACAAACTGGGAGGAGTAATGTCGGGTTAGGCTAAGTGGGTACGCGTAGGAAAGGGCCATTATAGGCTACGTGTGTCTGTTAAACNTATATATATATATATATATATTTTCCCCCAATTTGGAAAAACCCCCTCTGTTGTTGTGAAGTTGGTTTGTACTGTATGTGGAAAATATCATCAACTCACCGCCTCCTCCTCCTCCCTCATGGCTGGCATGGTACTAATGGAGAGGTTGATGGCAGTGATGGTGACAAACAACACTGACAAGCAGGCGAAGATCTTCCCAGGAAGGCCAGACTGAGGCCTCTCCACCATGTCCCTAAGCTTTCCCATGCAGTGACTGAGTTTGGACTCAGCTGATTGCTGCCTGTGACCACTCTCTGAATCCAGCAGGTCTTCCAGAAGTTCCTCCTCTTCCTCTGCCCTCTCCATGGCTTCAAACTCCTCCACACGCTGCAGCAGACGCCGACGGCAGCACCATTCCAGGTTCTCCTCAGGAACCCCCCAGTAGAGCAGCTCCTCCTTGAAGGACAGAGCGCACATCTCCCTGAGGGAGCGCAGCTTTCCGGCCCGCAGGAAAGTCAGGATGGTGCGGAAAGCACAGGGGCTGCGGTCAAAGAAGAATTCATTGTGTGTAACATCGTAATCATCACAGACACGCATGATCTCATCGAAGCTGCTGCAGAGGCACAGCTGGCCCAGACGGGTCAGGGGGAAGTCCTCTAAGGTGGTCCAGGGCAGCTGGTAACGCAGGCCGCCCACATTAATAATGGCATGGAGTTTGCGGGCGCCTGACAGGGGCGTGTTATCAGGGATGGAGCTCAGCTCAGGAGCGGGCTGGGCCCTCTTATAAAAATCCCCCTTACGAGCATCCTCCTCCTGCTGGGGGGGTGGGTTGAGAGAGGTGTCAGAGGCACAGCTCAGAGCACTGTAGTCGTAGTCGGAACCATCGCCTGCCAAAAGGGTCATGTTTACTGGTGCGTTCACATCCCTGAACTTAACCTCCCATCAGCAGGTCGTCACCTTCAGAGAGAAAACAGAAGTCATGATTTCATTTCTGACCTCATGGCCAAACACACACCTGATGACACACTGTTTATCTAAAAAAAAAAAAAAAAAAAAAAAAAAACACAGATTGGATTCAAGAGTTTTAATCTAAGTCGCTTCGATAGTCAGTGAGAATTCAGCTGGAGAAACATTTCCTTAATGCTGCAGCCTTAAAACATCCACAGTGGGCTTTTTTTTCCACTGTAGGATGAGAAGCGCCTCATCATTCCTGCAGAACCATCATCATTAGTCCTGCAGAAAGCTTTTAGACTGGTTGCATTTTATTCTTAATGGCTCCATGTCAACATAAGAATCTGAAAGTTAACAGTTTTCAGCAGCAGAACAAACCACTGCCACAAAAATGAAAACCAGAAATCCACCAGTGACCACAAACATCTGATGTTGCTATCATGCTAATCCACATATCTACTATGTAACCCTGAGGAAAAAAAAATCACCTTTCATCAAGTAAAGTCTATCTATTCATTATCTATTCTATCTATTATCTATTGAAGAGAAAAAAAAAGGTTTCACATTGTTTCCATAAGTCTGCACAGAAGATAGATTACAAGCTGATATTTTTCTGGCTTATTTTTATCCTGATTTTATTCTGAATCCTCTTCATAAGACCAGAAGCATTAATCAGCTGATGGCCAACAGGGGGCAGACACACCCCCACACAGATATGAATACATGAGCCACAATACCCTGCCAGCAATGAAAACAGCTTCTGTGGGATGTATTCAAAGACACTCACATACACTCAGTGTCCACTTTATCAGCTCTACCTGTTTAACTTCCTGTTAACACGAATATCTAATCAGCCAATAACATGGCAGAAACTCAGTGTCATGTAAACACGATCAAGACAAGGTGAGGAAGTGCAAACTGAGCATCCAAATGAGGAAGAAAGAGGATTGTTGGTGGGTTGACAAACTGGTTTAAATTTCCATACTTGACTATGGTTTGGAGAATACATGGGTGGACAAGCTATCTGGAAAACAAGAAAACTCGGATGCTTGTTCTTACCAGTTGGTCCCTCAGTACCAACGTGGCCTGGTTTAACCAGCACAGCCTACCTGAGTGTTGTTGCTGACCATGTCCATCCCTTTATGACCACAGTGGAGCATCTTCTGATGCTACTTCCAGCAGGATAATGCACCATGTTTCAAAATTCTTAGATCATCTCCAAATGCTTTCTAGAACATAACAATGAGTTCACTGGACTCCAACGTCCTCCACAGCCACTAGATCTCAGTCCAGTAGAGCAGCTTTGGGATGTGGTGGAACGGGAGATTCTCATCATGGATGCAGCCGACAAACCTGCAGCAACTGTGTGATGCTGTCATGTTAATATGGATGAAAACCTCTGAGGAAGGTCTGCTCAGTCTATCATACCAAGAAGTAAAAAGGGAGTCCAACCTGGTACCAGCAATGTGGATTAGATAAAATGTTTGTTTGATGACTGATATTTCTCTGATTATTGGTTTACTGAAAGGAAGTGATCAGCAGATTGGACACAAGAATGCTTCTTTGCTCAGGCTTGTGGTGACCTCAAAGAGTCATGATGTCTAAAAAAAAACAAAAAAAAAAACATGTAAAAGTGGATTTTAAAGCTGATATTTATTGCAATTGTTTGTTTTTTTTTGTTTTTTTTTTACTTAAACTGTAAATGCTGGTGATCTTATGGTCCTCAGGCAGCACTGCATTAAAAACATGATTCTCTACTGGAAATCACTGCATGGACTCAGGAAGACTTCCAGAAATCACTGTCTGTGAACACAGTTCACACTGAAATCCACAAATGCAGGTTAAAGCTCCATCATGCAAAGAAGAAATCATATGTGAACAAGAGCCAGAAACACGGCCGTCTTCTCTGGACCAGAGCTCATTTACAATGGTCTGAGACAAAGTGGAAAACTGTTCTGTGGTCAGATGGAAAAAAAATGTGAAATTCTTTCTGGAAAGCATGGACGCTGTGTCCTGCAGACTAAAGAGGAGAGGGAGCATCCAGCTTGTTATCAGTGGACAGGTGAAAAGCTGCATCTCTGATGGGATGGGGCTGCATTAGTGCCTATGACGTGGGCAGCTTCCACATCTGTGAAGCTCCGTCAATGCTGAAAAGTACATGGAGGTTTTAGAGCAACATCTGCTCCATCCAGTTTTCTCCTTCAGCCTCGTCCCATGCACACATGAAAGTCTCCTTTTATACCCGGCCATGTTAACAACCTGTTGCCACTTAATAATTAGTTACCAATTACTTTTCCAGTCTTTTGTTGTTCCTGTTCCACCTTTTACAGACATGTTGCTGCCATCAGATTCACATTCAGCTCATATTTTTCATGAGTCTCAATTTCAAAATCTGCTATGTTGTTTATGTTCTACTGGGAATAAAATATGAGTTGATGAAATTCTGTTTTTATTTACATTTTACACAGAGACCTAACTTTTTTGGAGTTGGGGTTGTGTTTCTACTGATAATGAAATAATATTGTTAGTGTGAATGCCATCAGCCATGTACGTCATGTAGTAAAAATCAGATCTGGTGACAGTTCTAGTTCCAGCTGAACGAACATCACTGCTTTGCCACCATCTTCTCAGTAAATCTGCCATTTCTGCATCATTAAAGATGAGGTGATCTATCATCAGTGGAGAACGGATCCATCCCCTGCTGTGTGCACAAACATCTGCCCATTACTGATGTTTCTCCTCCTGTTAGATAATTCACTGATGTAACTGGTGCTGATGCTAAACATCTATATTTACACACTGACTAATCTGGATGCGTTCTGCTTAAAATCATTGCAGCTGATCAGGATTTTATCTGCAGTACGGACTTTCTGTCCAGTCAGAGTCAGGTGGGGATGCAGAGATAAGTAAGAAATAGTGAACACGAGAAGAAAATGTTTACTGTGCATCCCCAGTGAAGTGAAGAATATGTGGCCTGTGTCCAAACTAATTTCCTCAATGACAGTAATTTAGGGGGAGGTTACTCTGTCAGAAATGAAAGTGTCAGTGCTTTGGAAGGAGGGATGTGGATGGTTATTAGACACCTGCTCTTTCAGCTTCAGTCTGCTGCTGATCACAGATGTCCTCTCTCTAAAACTCTGCTGTAGGTCGTTGCTCTGACCAGATGCTTCTCATGTGGAAGAGAATTCAGTTCTCTTCTGTTTGCCATATGATCCTTTTTTTCTAAAGGCAATTAAATCAAATGAGCACCAAGAATGAAACTGAGAGAGATGATTTTCATTCTTGTGTTCTGTTTTTTTATCATTAGTGTAGACATGCACAGGCCTACAATGCTCTCCAACTGAATTAAATCCCACCTAAGCTGTTAGATTTTTCATTTAGCCTATAAGCCGGTTGTTCTTTTGCCTCTCCAGACTCAGGAGCATTTTCTAAACCCGTGTTTTCTCTCTTCTCTGCCCCACTGGGCCACAGATAGATCCTCTGGAGGACAGAGTCTATCTCAGAAGGAGAGATGAAACGCTGCAGAGACACTGAAGGCTGTTCTCCCCAACAGATCGGCTGAGGTCTGGCCTCTTTCTGTGCCAGCGCTATCGCAGCTAAGCCACGGGGCATGTTCTCCAGATTGCCTGGTGAGTCACTGGGTTGTGAGTCTCTGTTGCCTGACTGCATTGTGCATGCATTTCTCACAAGAGTCTTTGGAGAGCATTGATACAACCAAAACTGACTGGAATGACTTTGAAGGGAACAACAACTTTAACTTCTGGAAGACAGAAGGACAGCAGGGTTGGAAGACATTCACAGAGATTTTAGAGGAAATTAAGATGTGTTATCAGTGCGCAAGGATGAGTGTGAGACTTCTTCGGATGAAAAATCAGAACATATGTAGTTGTAATGGATTCTACGAAGAGACGTGAAGAGCTTATTTATTACTGTTTGTGCATGCATATCAGCATACAGTTCTCGTGTAAGTGTTATATAAGACAGATTTTACCAATCTGTCTCTGAATCAGGGACTCAGCTTGACTCATCTGGTGAATAACAGACACATGGACCATCAGACTATTTTTCTCTGTATTTCTGGACATCATAGACTAACAAAAGCCAGACACATTTCCAGAGGCAGCAGTTCAGAAATATTTCCATCGTTACGACCCACCTGTCTTATTAGTTAAACAACCATTTCAAATAAATATCCCTTGTAAAATTCAGTCAGAGTCCTATAATGTCATCCCAGCCTAAAAGAGCATTTAGATCACATTACATGCCTTCAGTTTTTACAACATCCACTTCTCCTCTTATTCCCCAACAGCTCTCTGTTCTCTAATGGACCATGAGAGTGTGATGTTTCCAGAAATGGACCACAAGAGCCACAAAGTTCCAGCTGTCTCCCTCCATCTCTGCTAGTCTCTGTGAAATCTGCTTAAACACAGAAGCAGTCAGGCATGCCAGAAGCACTTCAACCCTGCAAGACCTTTTCTTACAGTAATTCCAGCAGGAATAGTTGTAAACAAAAATGTTTTTTTTCCCACGGAAGTGGGCGGTTTTAATGCACACCGAGAACACCGGAAACAGCGATAGCTCCAGGGCAGAGATGGTCTCCCCAACTCTGCAGTCCAGCATGATGAGGTGGGGTGGAGATGATGCTTTCATTAAAGAGCTGTTTTATTTTTCACTCTGACATTTGATTTAAACAAAGCCTAACCCAGGATCCAGCTGAGCTGATGCAGAAAAACACAGGAACATTTTGAAATGCCATTCAGTGTTTCTACTCTCCCTCTGTGATTTGAATGTCTCAGAAAACGAGCTAATGAGAAGCATCACACCTCTGTCATTTTCTGTCAGCAGTTTATTTGCCAGCCTGTCCTCTCTCTGTCCTTCCCCTTAAGCCACCATATCCCCCAAAGAGGGCCAGAACCGAACCACCAAAACCCGACATCTCTGCATCACTGCACAAAGCAACACACCAACAGCCATCGCTCATTACCAGTGTGTAACTACGTTAAGTTTTCTTCATTTTTCCAGCCTGAGTGGATGATTGCACTCTCACCGTGTGAGTACTCATCTAACTTGATTATATAAAGATTGCATAACATTAAGTTCCCTGCGTCGCCCATGTGTATCACTTCTCATCTTTCAATGGCTTTTTCCTGCCCGAGCAGCAATCATCCGACCACCTGAGTGCTCAAGGCTGCGCAAACTGTTTCTGCCCGTGAAGACCTGTCTGTCACTTCAGACTGAGTTTTTCTCTGCAGCACGCAGGTCCCTGCAGGCCAAACTAACAGCTGCTATACACAGAAAAACAGAACTAATTAGGTNCGCAGGTCCCTGCAGGCCAAACTAACAGCAGCTATACACAGAAAAACAGAACTAATAGAACATAATAAAATGATGGAAATAATTTCCACTTAAATCTTAAGTTTTAATTTAGGGAGGAAAAAATTTAGTTGACACAAGTAAAAGTAAATGTTCTGTATCAACTTCATATGTTTGGGTTAGTGTTTGTTAATTATCATTGCTTAGTTCAGCTACATCTGTAAGGGTAAATATTACATATTACCAGCATCTGAATTGATTTTCTTCCTCCATTTAAACTTGTATGATCTGAGGTACTTCATTTAACAGGGCAGTTACAACCACTTGTTTTTATAATCGAACAATTACCTTAATTAATTGCTCTGATCCAACAAAACAAAGTTAAGAGTTGAAATTAAGTTTAATCATATTTTTTCCCGCAACTGGTGAAGCTAATTTCTTTCCCTGGTTCTTCAGCACATGATGCAGATCTTGTCTGACCTGGCATCTTAGGATGCATTCCCACCAGGATTGTCCGGAGCACCAAAGTTTATTTGAGCAGGTAATTTTGAAAGATGTCCCATCTTCATTTGTTTTGTTTTGTTTTCACACTGCACTCAACCACCTGGACAACACCACGCAGGTACAACAACTGCTCACTAGGGGCCAGTATCCACTGAAAGGACCACTGACCAAGAAGAAAGAAGAAGAAAATCCAGGTCATTGATTGGCCAGGACAGAAACCAGTTTGTTCATCGTAAGTAAACAATAGAGCAACAATAAATTTATGCAGTCTGGTTTCTGTTTTTACTTTGTTGTTCAAACCAGATTCCATTTTTCTCCAGACTCTGTCCGGTATGAGTAGCTGGAAAGGCAGCCAGATATCCACCATGTTGATCCACGTCACTCCCCCTCTTTGCTTCACTGGATGCTTGGTTTGCATTCACACCAGAAGAGAACTGAACCAGAATTCCGCTGGTTTTCAAGGGAACCAGAGTTCACTTCTTTGATCCAGACCAGCATGTTCACACTGCTCCAAATGAAGCAAACTATCCATGGAAGGCGACCAAAGAGAATGTGTCCTAAGACAGTATGACTTTCATGGTAGGCGGGTGTCGGCCTGTCTGACGAGCCAGACTGGAAGATCGTATGGTGGATTCAAACATGCTACACTGATATCATATCATGAATGTAGGACATTTAAGAGTCTTGGTCTGATGATGCAAAAATGTGAAATCTGATCTTTTTAGAGCTGCTTTATAATCTTAAAATTATTTTATTGGTTTCTCTTTTTTTTGTTGTAGGTTTAAATGGGCATCTTAAGTAATATTTTGATGTTTTTGTTTTTTTGTTGTTGTCTTGCACTTTGCATTCTTGTTTTTCCTGCTGTAAAACATCTTTCTGTGTCTTGAAAAGCGCTATATAAATAACATTTATCATTATTATTAAAAACATGATGAACTCAGGTCTCCCATGTGGGAGTTGGATACGTTGAGAATTTAGCCTCAAATCCAGCCTCTTCACAAAAAGTAAATTTAAGGAAAGTGAAAAGTTCATGCTACACTGATATTATATCATGTAACACCTGTAACGTCATCTTGGTCTGATGATCCAAACATGTAAAAAGCATGATGAGGACGACACAAGAAATCAGTGAAGTTCAATGAAAAACCACCAGAAATGTTTCATTTTCCATTAAATGTTAAAAAGCTGAAATAAAACAAAAGATCCAAGCTAAAAGTAAAGGCACAAGCTTTATTTATATTATGGATTTTCTCTTTTTTTCCTGTTATTTCACAGTAGTTTTTTGGCGTTCCAGCTGCTGGAATATTTCTGTGTTTTTGAGTTGTTTTGTTCCAACAAATCCAGTTTGCTCTATTTTTCTTCTTCTAACTTGACACCAGCTGGAGGTAAACATGTTAAACTTGCATTTCTGATGAATAAACTTAACTTTCAGAACAATTAATTAATGTAATTGTACTATTATAAAAAGTAGTTGTAACTACCCTGTTAAATGAAATATATCAGAATAAACAAGATTCTGATTAATATGTTGTACGTACCCATACAGATCTAGTTGGACTGAACCATGATAACTAAATTATTTCCTCACTAAATTGAAGCTTTTGATTTAAGTGGATATTATGTCCATCATTTTATTACTTTTAGCTGAAAGCTTTTCCTTTTTTGTGCTGCATGTGCTAAAACAACTTGATCTAGGCAAGGCTGTTTGTATAGGACATTTCATGTACAGGACAATTCAAAGTGCTTTACATGAAACAAAAGCATTACAGATCTAAACTACAAAACATGATTTTATTCAGTAAAAGCTGCGTGTTGGAATAAATGCAACCGACACCCAGTTTGGATTTTCTTCTTTCTTTTTTTTTTTTTTTTTTTTTTGAGTGCATGGTCGATCAGAGATCAACCAGAAGAAACGGGATGGGGGTGACCTTCAGCTCTTAACACCAAAGCAGAGGCAGTGAAAAGTACTTTAGCTGATGGGATGGAAGAAATGGAGCAAACAGCTTTCTTTCTTCTGAGCAGGATTGATGGATGTGAGGAAATGGAAGAGAAGGATAAAATACATACTGTACACAGGGGTGTGTGGATTTGTTTAAATCCTTAAAATTCAGTTCACAAAGAAAGAAAAGAGGAAGAGAAAAAAAAGTCTTTTCAGACTAGATTTGTTGGCAGAAACTCACGCTGTAGCATTTGTGTTGTGTCTGATCCCTGCCGAAGATTCCTCTGTGTTGTTGGTGAGGTCGAGACTGAGCTGGACCAGATCTATCTGAGACACCTTACACATAAAGACACCTGGGAATAGCAGATTATAATTACTTTGTGGCTCTTCTTTGTGGAAGGAAATCAGACAGACTCTATTAGAACAGGAAAAGTCATTAGTTCATCTTATTATAGTCACAATTACCTGGAGGAGGAAGAGATGATGATGTATTACGTATCATATATCAGGGATCTACAGACTCAGACAGGCATCTGCATAGTGGACTCCTAATCACATTATGGGTTATAATCTAGCATCATGTTAAAAGCAATGTGCTGTGGCTGAAAATGATTCAGAGCCACAACATCAGCTGTGATTCACTATTTGAGGACCTGAAGTGGCTCTCAGATGGAAAAGTTTCTCTTATATCAGAGCTCATTTTAAAATTAGATTTTGGAGAAGTTTATTCTCACAAACATGGTGCAGTTAAACTATATATGAAGCTCTCCATCTGAGATATCAGTTGGTGTTTACAGATCATAACTCACTGCAGCCCGTTACCATGGTGTGCATGCATTAGATCCAGTATGCAAATCACCGTCATCTGTGAAAGACGTGTCGGAGACAGGCTGAATGACACCACATAAACAGCTCTTTGATAATTAAGTAGACTACAGAAAGCATTTCATCTGTTGTTGTAAAGTTGGTTATATTTCCACATCCGTGACGGAGAGATGTGCAGCAACATTCACATATAAACACGCCAACCCTGCAATGTCAAGATTTAAGTTGAGAAGAACGTCACTTGCAGGGAAACTCTCGGTGTCACCTGGAATTGAGATCCTGTGGTTTTCAGTTAAAACTCAACTTCAAACATATTACTGTTTTTATGTGAAACAGAAAAGAAAAAAATACTCACTTATGTTTTTCAGTTTGCTACAGAAAGCGACGAAGAAGAAAAAGAAAGCTCCTGCAGGGAGCTGGGAGACGTTTTTTTCAGCTCCATCCATGAACCGGCAGCGGGAGTACCAGCAGGCAGTTTGATGGTCAGGAGCAACAGGCTGCCTCCCTCATCCCCTCCTCTTCTTTCCTTTTTCCATCATCTCTCGCTCTTTCTCTGAACTCCATCCTACCCCCCTTCCCCTTCCTCCAGCGCTGACATCAGAAGTGGGATGTGCCATTTACCAAAAGCTTTTGAGAAAAATCCATGGTAACCAGAATGGAGAGAGTAGAGCTTTTTCTCCAGCTTTAAATGAGAGTAATCCCGGTGTTTCAGCTGTGGAGGTTTATATTTGTCCGGTAGGTAACTGGGCTGAGGGGGAGGGAGGAGCGACGGGGAGGAAAGGGCTGCTGTGGGCTGGCTGGGACTCAGCAGGGTGTCCAAATTTAGACAAGTGGTGGGTTATGCTATGATGAGGTATGATGATGAGGAGGAAGGCATGGCTCATAGAGAGAATGTTTTTCTAACTATCCCTCCTGCACTTTATCACAGTTCACCAGGATGGAAGTTCTGATCAAAAAACAGAAAACAGATTTAGCATGAATAACAAAGCGTACGCTGTGTGTTTGTCTCCCTGGATAAACACACACAAGACAAGTCAATCTCCTCGTGTTACTTTCACTTCACTGCTGTTATGGCCCATAATGGCACAAAAAGATTTGCTCCATTTTTTCAGCTGTGTTATGACCAGTGAGCATTACCGATTATTTTATGGCTGCAGGCGCTTTTTTCAAAGAGAGATAAACTAGAAGGAAAAGGCCAGGAGTAAATCCTGGGAGGAGATAAGAAAGGCAGCTCTGAAAGACAGAATCAGTGTGGTTTAAAATCACCTGAATGAATCAGTTCAGCTTTATTTATACAGCAGCACTTCACAACAGTCACTTTTACAGACGCAGTCCAGTTCTTCGTTGATCAGAACCAGAACCAGGAAGGAAAAACCCCATCAGAACCAGAACTGAATGGAAAATAAAGTTATTTCCACTAAATATATTCCCTTGCACTTTCTGTACACATTTCATGAAAACCTAGTCATGTTTTTTCTTTGTGCATCTGAGCTTGAACTAAAACATCTTTTGTTTAAATTTTTTCAGCTTTGTTTTATCACTGATTAAAGAGCCTCCTGCTGTTGATGAATAAGTCTCATTCTCTGCTAATTTCACCTGTTGGTGAGTGAAGTTAGACTTAAACATGGCTTCTAAATATATGCAGAAATCACATCCGAGTCATTTGAAATGAAAAGTTTTTAATCCCAGTCAGAAGATGAGGATTCGGGCATGCTGAGTTTTCTAAATCACCTGGAGATGTGAAGGCTGGATGTGTGTTAATCAATCAGCAGCAGAGAGTGTGTCTGCAGGCTTTCTTTCACCTGCTGACTGATAATCATCATTCAGTTTAAACCTCTCTTTGTTGAGCAGAGATGATCTGCATATTTTTCTTCTCCAGTGTGCTCAGCGGTGAACTGAGTCCTGTTGTTTAAAAGGGAAAAATATTCAACCTCTTCCAAAGGCACCATTTATCTCTAAAACTCCAAAGATGTTTAGATTCAATGTTTCTGACAAATGTCCATTGAGCTCAGTGAATAAGAAAGTCTGATGTATTTGCACGGTGGTTGGTTTTATCATCAGTGTCTTAGTTCAAGCATTACCCTGAGTGGAGNTATTTGCACGGTGGTTGGTTTTATCATCAATGTCTTAGTTTAAGCATTTTACAAGAAGGACTGACACAGCTCCTTTATAGGATAATAAACCCACTGGGAAAATGTTTAAGGGCATCTTTTTCTTGCAGAAAATGGAAATAAGTCCTTCTGAGGGCAGCTTCAGCTGAACTTCATGGTCGGGCAGATATTTTGTTTTGTCTATAAAAGTGGATTTAATCTTCTCATCTTACTGTCAGCAAGATTTCCTTCATCTGTCAAACTATCCTTTCATCTCCTATCTGCAGGAGTTCCTGGCTCTGCAGCGTTTTCCAGGTGATTCTGCATTCAGCATTCCAGTTAATGGAACATTTGGGTTTGAGTTTTTCTGTGGTAGATTTAGCTTGTGACCTCAGTAAGGTTGGCCCTACATCCTTCAAATCTAACAAAAGTGGCATCAAAGATTTTTGCTGCAAAACATTTTATTTGTGCTGCTTTCATATAAAAGACAGTAAAGCTTAAGGATCGTCAGAAGTCACGCACCAGACATAACTCCAGTAACCCCAGTTCACCCACAAGTGATTCTAAACAAGTGTGCTGAGACTATCAAAAGATCTGATGCTGGGGGGGAGACTCTTCCATAGTTTGGGGACAGTGAATTAAAAGCCTATTTATATATTTTATTTATATTCATTATTAGATATTAAAGCCCTCCTCAACAATAAGAAGAGGGTTTTCAGAGCTGGCAACAGAGAAGAGAAGATTCAAAGCTAACTGAGAGTCAAGATCGAGGGGACTAAGGACAATTACAGGAGTGANATTACAGGAGAAAGCTGGAGTGGAAACTCCAACAAAACAACATGGAGTGATATGAAAACCACCACTGGTTTCAGGCCATCCAAGAGCAGAGGTGCTGAGGGCGATGAGGACAGGACCAACGAGCTGAATATTTTTTTAACAGACTCGACTCATCAGGGGCAAGCCTGAAACCCCCTGCTACACCATCTTCTCTCCCTCCCTCTCCTTACTGCACCTCCGCCTCCTGTGATAGACCTGACAACCCTCCTTCACCTGTCAACTTCACATGTAATCAGGTTGAGAAACAACTGAGAAGACAACACTCAGGCAACACAGCAGGACCGGATGGGGTGAGTCCCCATGTCCTTAATGCCTGTGCCTCCCAGCTCTGTGGAGTCTTACATTACAGCTTCATGATGAGTCTGAGTCTACAGAGGGTCCCAGTGCGGTGGAAGTCGTGCCTCATTCCTGTACCAAAGACCCCACATCCCAGTGGCCCCCAGGATTACAGACCTGTGGCACTGACTTTGCATGTCATGAAGACCCTTGAGAGACTCATACAGGATCAGCTCCGACCCATGGTTAGACCCCCTTCAGCTCGCATACCAGCCTCGTCTTGGAGTTGAGGATGCCATCATCAACCTGCTCAATCGTGTCTACACCCACCTGAACCAGCCTGCGAGCATTGGGAGGGGCAGGTCATCTGACCAGACGTGACCCCAACACCAGCAGATTGATTGATACTCAGTGGGATACTCAGTAAAATGTGTATAAAGTTAAAACTGTCCAGCATTCAGGAAAGGAAAAGAAGCAAAGAAGAAGAAGAAGATAATAGGTTCAAAATGAGGGGACTGTTCCCCCCAGTCATGCCCTTCCAGGTCTCACTGTCATTTCCCACATGAGCATTGAAGTCCCCCAGCAGACTAAGGGAGTTCTCTCCAACACTCCTCCAAGGACTCCAGAAAGGGTGGACACTCACAACATGAACTGCTGCTTGTTACATAAGCACAGTCAGCTTCTGCTGACAAGGATTGGATCCCCAGGGTGTTCAAACCCGATCCCAGACTTTGCACTGCACCAGGGCCCATGTTAAATTTTTCGGGCTAAGCCCCATGGACATAGGCCCGGTCATCAGGTGCTCACCTCTGTGACCCAGGCCTGGCTCCAGGAGGGCCCCAGTTATACTTTAAATCCTCACATATGTTCTAGTAAATGTGTTGTTTTATTGCTAATTCAAAAAATTTTGCGTCACTGCCATCACTCAGTAACAGTGATTAAGCTGAAACACATTTAGAAGTTTATACATGTCATTTCTGGTCAAGTCAATTTGCTGCTTAGTTGAATGAGTTCAGTGTTTTATGTTTAGACAATCTCAAGGGACAACAACAACTTTGGAGTTTTAACACATAATCATGAACTGAGGACTAAAGAGTGAGTTCTTACAAAGCTGTTTAGTCATTTGGTTCATTAGCAGAACGAAGCTATGCAGCATCATCTTACTCAGCATTTGTCCATCAGGAAGACAGGAACACTCAGGCATACATGCTCATAGGAGTAGACTTTTAATCACATTAAATACAAAGTCAAACCCACAAAGTTTCTGAACATTGATTTTATAAAAGCTTGTGGTTCTTATTAACAAAGTTGCCTTCAATAATTTAGATGTGTCTCAGCACTGAACTGCTAGGCATTCTAGGATTGAACTGGGAGGCTTTCCAGTTTCAACCATGAAGAGAAAAGACCAAGAACTTTGGGGGACACACACTTAAACAAACATTTTTCCATCTCAATGTCAGACATCTAACTTGTTGCTTAGCTTTGACTCAACCCACACAAAAAAAAGTTATACCAAATATGAGTCTCAATCAGGAGAAGAGCGCTTTGATTTTTTCTATACAAAAGTCTTCCAGTTTATACCAAAAAAACTTACGCAGTGAGTCTGTTTTTAACGAAGTACACACCCAGAACGCATCAAACTCAGCAGTTCAGATAGGGGCAGACAGAAAATCAGACATGGGAACAGTGTAAACATTTTTTACACCCTTTATTTTTAAAAATAAAAGCCCCCATGCAGATTTGCGCTGCTGAACCATGTAAACATTATGTCATTGACCGGTCAGGGGGTCTCAGTGTTTTGTTTTTTTTTTCCCACCATGGACGACGAGTCGTTTATCCTGGAAGTCGATAATCACAAGATTCTCCAATTCTCCTGTGATTTTGTGGATCCAGCTAGGCAAACTGCATTCGTGGGCCCTCCACACCTGACCTGCTCCTTGCGTGGATTGATGTCCTGCGGAGGTCAAAACCGTGGCAACCAGACCGTGGCACACATGCACCTGGTGTAAATGAGAAGCTAAAACATCTAGCTACAGACAGAGGCCTAACAGCTAACGGACGGCTAACACTGCATTTCTGCATTTAAAGCATCTCATTTCTAGTGGGTGTGTGTGCGCCATGTCCATGAGACGAAGTAGTATTCTCAAACGAGTCCTCCAGACCAGTGAGAAGTTGGTGGTACAGCTAGAAGCCAGTCCCCATCTGTCATCTGTCATGACCAATAGTTCCTGCTGCCACTACAAACAGTAAAGCAAAAAAAGCTTCGTTCCACATTCACCGATCTACCACCAAAGAAAAAGCCATCCAGCTGCTGGAGCTGCTGACAGGTCAGCGTAACACCCCAAACAGCGCAGACTGATACCGTTCATGACCACCTTGTTTATGTGTAAATGAGAAGATTCAGGAGGGAAAAAGTCTTTCAGTTTAAAGACGCTCTGTGGCGTAGCTGCTTTGTGAATCTCGCTTTGCATCTTGCCTGATAGCTGAGCTGCTGTCTGTCAATCATTTCTGCCTGTCTATCCATGATCACCCCACACCTGTTACGAAAGGAACCCTGAGACAGAAGGATGATTAACAAGGTTTATTGATGGAAAGGAACAGCAGGAATGATCTTATTACTGGGCGAACCAACGGAGGAGATGACAGAACATCCTGGAGACATGGAGCCGGGGAAGGAAACAGGATCAGTCCAGTAGTGATGCAACAATAAGGTCCGACGGGTATGTGTGTGGGGAGGATATTGGATACAGGTGCGGATGATTAGGAATCCGGGGATTGACTGCTGTGGTGCATGGCTAGAGTATACGTGGCCGGGTGAGTAGATTGGAAACACATGTGAATGATTAGTGATCCAGAGTGGAACCTGGTGTGGGTGTAACAACACCTTCCATCCCAACCCTTGCAGTTTCAGACATTTTTCAAATTTGGCAGTGGGTGGAGTTATGCAGAAACTAGGGTGTGTAGTTACACTTTTAATCATCTGAAATTTTAAGTTTACATAAGGCCTGTTCAGGAATAACTGCAAGCTTTTGTTTCATTGTGTTTAAAAACATGTTAAAGTACAGTTAAAGTGTATTACTGTTAATTCATATTTAGCTTCTCTCTCTATATATAGATGGATGA
>CM047987.1:29237913-29248242 GCA_026261665.1 Melanotaenia duboulayi | reverse complement strand
TTGTAATGTCCAATCAGGAGCAGCCAAAGTTTACCAAAACAGCTGAAAGTTCTGTGTGTGTCTGAAAAGAAGAAAAATAATGCTCCTTTATGGCTGGAATAAAGCAAGATGTTTTTAATCCACGGTGGTGCCAAAAAGCAGCTGAGTTGGAGTTGGTTTTGTGAGGAAATAAATAACTGGAAATGAGGAAAAGGTGTAAATATGTCAACTGTTTCTGTTTTGTTTTTGTTTCAATCCTATATATAATATTTCTTCTCATGAAAGACTTGAGAGAATGATGTGCAGATGAAACAGGCTTGGTCACTGCTGATCTGTGTGTTATTTCTACAAAATTCTGTTAGAAATAAATTCTGTTTTCTTGTTTTAGTTGGCCTTTATGCTGCTTTATCTAATGATACATTTATTTCACATTATGACCAAATTCTGAAAAAATGGTTTGGAGTTTTAAGGGTTGAAGGGTGTGAGTATGACATGAATTTACAGACAAACCTTCACTGAACTGATGCATGATGGGAAAATAACAGGCCTTCATCACCTTTTAAGAAGGGAGGATCAAAGTTGGCCCCAGTTTGACCGTTTCTCTGAGTCCTTGTTAATTCAGCAGCTCACGGCCCTGTTAGTGTTTACTGTGGAGAGAAGCCCTGACAGCGCCGTCCAAAAGGCACTGTTTCATGCTTCATTTTTTCCATTAAAATACACACACTCCTTCCCTTTTCCTGCAAACATGCCCTCCACCCTGCTGCTATCTTACAGGGATCGGGGTGGTTTTCTGGAGGACTCCAGCTGCAAAGAGGAATTTCTTGTGCCAGATTGGCAGAATCTCGTGGTCGGAAAAAAGCTAATCCTCTGGTGGGCTCCCCCACTGAATCAAGAGGCACAAGGCCAAGGAGGAATCCTGGCCAACTATAACAAACAAAGAGGCTTTCCCCAGTTCTCCCAGGCAGCACGTTCCACTGTTTGACAATGGTTGCCATGGAAGTTGTTTTTCACTTCATAACAGTGTCAACACATCCAGGCGTTCAACAGAGTGACACTTTTCTCTCCCTCAAGCCCAGAGAGATGAAAAAAGGCTCATTTCCTGATGTGGATGGAACAAGATGCTGCTCCATCCTCACCTGGCCTCACCTGACAAGACAAGACAAACTCCCAGCAGCTGTCAGAAAAGTCACTTTATCCCTAAAGATAATACAGCGTGGAGAACATTTAACTCCAGAATGAGGAGGAGGTTCCTCCTCCTGTCTGCTGGACATTAATTCTGTGTGGGTTATGGGGTTGACAAGGAAAAGTATAAACATATGACTCATAGGCCCCATTATTTCCACCTTGACTGGAACAGAACTGCTCCGATCTGGGATTGTTTTCACAGTTCACTTGGCTCTGTTCAGACGATACTACGGCGCTCCGACATACTGTAAATATCCATGAATTGTTCTTTGGTTAATTCATATCAGTGTTGGTGTTTCTTGTTATTCGTTTTTTATTCATCTCCTGTTTGTTTAAATGTTTAAAACTGCAAGAGATTTTTTGCTCTTGTTGGTCCACCTGGTTTTCTTTGATGTTAAAAAAAAGTTCAACCCTTTTAATCCCAGTCAGCATTCAGACATGATGTTTTCAGGGAAGACTCAGTTGTCAGATTATGTGACTAAAATTATTTGAAATGAATGTATCAATAGATACAGCAGCATAAAGGCTAACCAGAAGAAGAAAACTTGATTTATTACTAACAGAATGTTGTAGAAATAACACACAGATCAACAGTGGCCCAGCCTTTTCTCATCTGCACATCATTTTCTCAAGTCTTGGTTTTTAGGAGAAAATATATTAGAATTAAAACAAACACACAACAGAAACTATTTACATATTTACACTTTTTCCTAATTTCCAGGTATTTATGTTACTATTTACCTGCTATTATCACTAAAACCATCTCCAACTCAGCTGTTTCTTTGCACCACTGTGCATCAAACATTTCTTCTTGGCTTTATTCCAGCCATTGAGGAGCATTATTTTTCTTCTTTTCAGACACACATAGAACTTTCTACTCACTGGTTGATCTTTGACTGCTGCTGATTGGATATTATCATCAATTTAAGCTCTCTGATTGGTGGAAAGTTTGACAGGAAGTGGCTTTATCATCATACCCAGTTCAAAATAGATGTCTCTTAGCAACATAGTAGTGATAGTGATCTTTTTTTTTATCATGAAAAAAAAGTTACAGTGTTATCGTTGATCCCTTGTTGTGGATTTACCAAATACCACATACCGTATATAAAGACTACATATTATGGCTGGATTTTAAACCTGGATGGGATAAAATGCCTGAAAAACCTCTGTAGATCACCTAAAGGGTAAGTTATCCATCACAATTTACCTCACAGAGTTACACACTACCATTCCTGAGAAACAGCTGAGTGATGATATAAGTGGTGGCGCTTGGAGGTGCTGGAAATCTTGTGGCATATTAAGGGTTAACCCCCACCCACACACACATCAGTTTTCTTAGCTGCTGACAGCCCCATTCACACATAGAATAAAAGCATGAACTTACACTCACCATCATCTAGGTAGGCCTGGTCCAAGTTCTCTTCCTTCACCGTAACCCTCCTCTGTCCGTCTCCAGGAGCCTCCATCTGACCGATCCCAGATGGGGCCCGGACCTTCTGCTGCTCTTTCTGACCGTACGGCTGCTGCTGAATCACCGTGGGACCTTGCTGAGCCTCTGGAGGCGTTGGAGCTTGTTCATGGTATCCGTCGCAGTAGATGATCTGCTGGCTATCGAGCTGAGGAGGAGAAGGGAGGATGGGAGTATCTCCTGGCCGGAGCAGGTGGTGGCTGGTGGGGGAGAATTGGATGATGGGCGGGTGTTGGCCTGAACTAAGTGGACCTGCAGACTGACCCGGTGAACCTGTGTGGACCAGGACCGAGCAGTGGGGATCAGGCATAATCCCTCCCGTTTGCCAAACACCAGAGCTGCTATTCATACTCTTCCCCCCACGGGAGTAGATGATAGCCGGGCTCTGCTGTGGGAAACGTGTGTCTTGGCTTGGAAGGCTGGAGCTGAGACGCTGACAGGAAGCCATGCTGGAGACCAGATCGTTGTCCGGGTGAAGGACACCACGTGGAGCGTGGTAGTACGGGTGAGGCGATAACCCAAGAATCTGAGGCATGGTGAAGCCCATGTGGTCTGCTTCGTACTCATCTTCAGGCTCCGTCTTTATGGATGGAGCTGGAGGAAAATCAGATGATATAAAAGCAAATTTCCTTTAGAGTGACAGAAGATGAGTATGAACAACAGGGATGGAGCTAGAGGGGTGTCAAGAGTGGTGCTGAATCCCAGGGGCCACCTCTTACTTTGTACATGAATATATAAGAATGAAGAGAAAGGGAGATATTTCTGACTTTATTAAGAGGAAGGACACAGTTCAGGCTGAGGCAGACCTCAGTCTCAGTATCAGCAGCACGACAGCTCCCAAGCAACCCACAAGGATGAAAGTGTTGCATAACATGTATAAAAGTCTAGCTCCACCACTGCAGATCAGTGCGTCTGAGTCGAGGTCTTACATGCCAGAGGAGTGAAGGTGAAATGCTGAGGCTGGCTGCGCTTTCGCTTGCCGTTGATGACGTAGAAGTTCACTTTGACAGGATGGCAAACAGATGTGTCCCGGTACGGCGGCACCTCCACAAACAGCAAACTCTGGAAAAACACAAACTCATCATCACAGCTGCTGCAGATGTGACTCACAAACATAAAGAACAGTTGGATGAAGAGAACATACAGGCTGACTCTTGTCTTTATCAATGGTTGCTTCCATCTCCCAGATCTGCTGCCCATCTAGAAAGAAGCAAAGACAAGAAAGTGGAAACCATAGTTCCTTGAAACAGCGTGTGTTATTAGCACAGCAACGTTTGTGAGGATGCTTGTATGAAGATTTCAAAACAGTGCTAGTCCTCAGGATTAAAATATGGAAAATGGTGAATCCAACCCAATTCCTATTCTTCCTGTGGGTAATCGTTTTGTTTTTTCCATTTCACCTAATCAAAAGCAGATCAGCTCAGAGCTTGCAGCAGCAGAAGCAGCAGCAGCATGTTTCTGTAGAGAAAAGTCTTAAACCACTTCCTGCCACAGCAGCAAACACACTGAAAGAAAAAGGTTTATCCCATACACTCATACATCTGCTCCTGGATGCAGTCCTGAACGGCTGTTCATGCCAGCTCGGATGTGATGACAACTGCAACCTTGTGTCACGTCTTATAGCAACAAAAATGTAATAATTTTAGCCATTTTAAATGTAATAAAGCCAATAACATAATAAATTAGTAGTAATGTAATCATACTTATTTTTGATGTGCAAACTGCATAAAAACTGCAAAATAAATAGTGTACATGTGAGAATTGCATTTTTTTCTGTACTATTACATTATGTTGTGTTTTTTTATGCTAGGCCAATTAACCAACCAGCAGCATTATAACTTCTTACATTGGTGGCTTAAAAATGTTACGTTATTTGCAAGTTATTACATTATTGTTTGCCAGACGTCTCACTTCATCAGATCCCATTGTTCACATGTGACTACAGACGGCACATGCCCAAACATCAGGGACATGTGCAGCATGTGCAGCAGTGTTACTGTCAATGGGAAACCCTCTGCTACAAACACATGGCTGAAATGAGTCAGCAGGAGGAAGGGGGATTCCACACACACTGCCAAATTCTCTTGATTTTCATTTTCTCCACCTCTGCTTTTTCTTTTCACTCTGCTTTCTTGGCTTTTCTAACTGTTTGCATTTTGTTGCAGCTCTTCTCTCAGGGATACCCCCTCTCTTCTCCCTGTGGAGAGTGGAGGTGAAAAAGGTGGAGCGATGGGGCTGGGAAAGAGCCTGAGCAGCTTGGCCATTTTTACTTCTGCCCAACTCCCCTCATTCAGAGGAATTTCGCAGAGCTCTGAGTCACATAGCAACTCTCCAAAATCCCTATACCGCTTTTTTCACTTTTCACTTTTTACTTTTTCCATCTTCCTCTTGCTATCCATCACTCTGACTTTGGAGAGTTTACACAGCGACAGGGAATCCCAGAGGAAAAAATAAATTAAAAAAGCAGCCATGAAAAGCCGGTCCAAGTTGGACTTCAGGCAGACGGAGAACTGCCAGCATTTAAGAAGACAAACACTCAAACGCACCAACAGGCAAGACAACATGCACATCTGACCGTTGCCACGGTTACATCTCTGACTCAGCTGGTAAAAGTCAGATTAATAAAGGAAAACCTACCTTTTTATCATCTACTAAGATGCTCCCTGTCCTGCCCAAAATTAATTTAATCTATTAAGATCCCCATTAGCGACTGAAACATCTCTTCCTGGGGTTTCCTCTACATTACATTACAAGTTTGATTATTTATATATTTTTTATAAAATTCACACCCGNTTTTTTTTTTTTTTTTTTTTTTAAATTCACACCCACACACAAACAGGACATACAACACAACAGCCCAATGTAAAAAAAAATAGCAAAATAACAAAAAGGCCAAAAAAGAAAAAGACTGCTCCTCATTTATACTCATTCTCTAAACAATAGCTCTCTGATACAAATCATAAGATATCATTCAATATTATTACCCCTCTGTCTGTATCATGTCTATCGTGTGAACAAAAAGCATTTTAATTTCTTTTGAAAACATTTTCTATTACTTTCCAATAACAGAAATCCTGGCAATCCATTCCATGCAGACATGGCCCGATAAAAACCTGCTGGCTGAAACGGATCTCTTCAGCGTTCCACTAGTTTGTCTTGTGTAATAATTATGTTTATGAGCAAAAACAAAATAACAGCTTTCTGTAAATAATTATTAATATATTTCAATCTGTATTTTACAGTTAACCCTACCAAGGTGTTGTGCATTGTGGTTTATTAGTTCTGTACGGACAACCCAAAACAATGTGTTCCACTTCATTCTGTGTGACTTGTAGTTTGTGTAATTATTTTTATTAGTACTTGACTAAAAAACAGATCCATAATCTAGGTAAATAACACTAATGATTGAGCTAATCAGGTGATCAACCACTGGGGAATTTATTTCTTGCAATGTCTGATTATTCTCATACTACGACCCATTTTTGCAATATATTATTTATTTGACTGTTCCAAGACAGTGTGCTATCCACAAATACACCCAATAAGTTAGCTTCTTCTACTTGTTGAATCACATTTTGTCCTAGAGTAAAATGCATTACTGGTGACGCCTTAAGGAAATATTTTGACCCAACTACCATACATTTTGTTTACCTGCATTGATGACTAATCTGTTATCAGTAATCCTTTTTTTGACTGGGTTCAACTCCATCTGTAAGATAATATGACGTTGATCTATATTTTCTGCTGATAAATATAATGTTGTGTCATCCGCATACATTGCCATGGTTGCGTGTTTAATTACACGTGGAAAATCATTTGTAAAAAACTGAAAATAAAAGACGGCCTAAATAACTAAGAACACTGCACCTGCCAAATTCCTGTTATCATTTTTCTGTAGCCAATGATCAACTTAGATTACAGCATGGTTGTCAACAAATGTGCATGACAGGCTTTTCATCTGACACACACTCACAATAATCACACAATAAAAGGTCCCTTTGAGCGATAAGACATCATGAAGGTCAGTGAGGAAGAAAAGGGCAAAAGGAAGTCAGGCTGTATTATCATCCCCCATTTCATGCAAATAAGTCAGGAGGCTCCATCTGAACAACCGAGCTCATAAAAGAAGTGGGACAAGCAGGAACCAGTAGACATGTTACTGTCACTCCATGTTGTGTTCACATCGGGTTACACAGATGTATGTTTTTATTAGATGATTCAGAGGGACTCACCCTGAGTTTTCTCCAGAAAAATTACTTTTGAATCAGAGCTGAAGTTCTGCCCAGTGAGAATCATCTGCTGTCCACCCAGAACGGAGCAACTGTCCATGTCCTGCTTCTCCACCATGGGAAGCTCATGAGCTGAGCGCTGGGCTGCAGGAACACAGAGAGAAAGAGGGGGGTCAACATCAACCATCTTTCTATACACTCACTTCATCCTTTGTGACTTTCATTTTGTACATTAAGATTTTACAGTCCCACTTCAGCAGATACTAATCCCTGAAAAGTGTCATTTTTCCTATAAAAAAAATAAAATAATAAAAAATAAAAATTGCAGGCATACAGCAGGTTACACCCTGAACAGGTCGCCAGTCCATCACAGGGCCAGCGCAGAGAGACAAACAACCATTCACACACACTCCTAGGGAGAATTTAGAGTGACCAATAAACCTAACATCATGTCTTTGGAAGGTGGGATGATGCTAGAGAACCCGGAGAGAACCCACGCATACACGGAGAGAACATGCAAAATCCACACAGAAAGGCCACTGTTCAAACTTTCCCCCAGCCCAGGCTCAAACCAACGACCTTCTTGCTGTGAGACCACAGTGTTAACCACCATGCCTCTGTGCAGGCTTTCTCTCTCTCTACACACACACACACACACACACACATATATATATATATATATAAAGTTTCTAGAATACCCACTTGTCTCATCAAACCATCTGATCCACATCAGATGGACTTCCTCATTTTTCAAATATACCCATTCATCATCATCAATGTTTATAGTGCTACTTTGGCCTATGCTGCTCCAACAGAGTTTCCATTGCTATGTTTTCCACCCCTGCTGCCTCAGCTTTAGTTAGGTTAAAGCCTCAGAGACGCCATCTTCCACGTGTGCTGCTTCAGGTACATTACTATTCTGGATGGACACACCGTGATGAAGCATCACTTTCACTGTTGCTAGATGACCAATCGTTATCTTCTGGAGGAAAATATTCCCCTCCAGAAAGCGTTTCGATATGTTGTGTGTTTTCTCTGTAATCCCCTCTGTTTCACCACTATGAGCACTGTACATTACTCACCATATGTGTGATCCTCACACATATGGTGCCTTTAAAATGCAATTTCCTCATAAACTCTGAACAGCCCCCTGACTTCATTTTTCAGTTCTGACTTTTGGAGCTCTACAATAAAAAAGAGGAAAACTCCAATATAGATAAAGATATAATTACAAAAATATTTTACCTCTTACACATGAGAGAAATATTTTTATAAAAATCAGGTGTAAATTTAGTAAGTCATTTATTAAATCATGAGACGCTGTTAAAAATTATCCGTGCATTAATAAAAGAATAATCCTCACATATATATTTAAATGATGGTTAAGAAACTCTGATTTCTCAGAACTGCACATCACAGATGTGACATGAGAACGTAACAAGAGATGCTTCAATATAAACTCATTTAAAGGAAAAAGAAAAAAAAAGTCAGATGGAGTATGATCAAATAAATACAACACATGAAACCTGAGATGTAAACATTTTTCTCAAGGAAACTCAGTCAAATTTTGTGAAAATCTAAAGCATCAATTCACAAATGAAAATCTGTTTCTGGATGAGCTAGCTGAGGACAAACAAAGAAATATATCAGTGATTCAGCTGAAACTGTCTGCAGGAAGCGAAGGTACTGAAAGACAACACGTGACCTTTAAACTGGTTTGTTCCAGGTGATTAAAAGTCTAACAGAGGGCTAGTTTCCTCCAACCAGCAGGCTTGCCAGCTGTCCCATTCAACATCTCATGTATTGTTTCACCCTTTAGGTGATGGGAGAGCAGATTAGAAACATTTCTAATGTGACCTTCTACTCACTGTCATGATTTTTTAACAACAGCAGCATATTGCAGGCAGCCAGTGTCTCAGTTAATCAGGGTGTTGATCAAGGCTAGATAAAAAGCGTCCTTGTTTGAGCTGCGATTACATCTGGTGGTTTAATAACACTGTGTACACAGGCACTGATGTTCCCAACACAGACTTTACGGCTGTGCATATACAAACAGGTACACAGACACAGAGACATGCTGTCCCACCTACTGGACAGAAGCCCTGGCTGCACAAAGAGCTCTTTCTGTGCAGCTCTGTGGACTATCAGCATTCATTTGAATGTTTCTTCCTTTTTTACTATGTTTATGTTGTATAAAGTTTTGGTAACTGTTGACAAGCAGCTTGACCGCAACAGGAAGAACAAAGGAGAATTAATAAAGTTTTATTTATAAAAATAATCATTTTTTAAGTAGAGCCGAAAAAGAAGAGAAAATGTGTTTGCTGCTTACAGCACTCGATGGGATGCGAGGCCGCCTGGAGAGAGACATGCTGTCCTCCAGGCTGAGGTATGTGCACGCGAAACACAAGACGAACTCGGGTGTTTTTCCGGCCAACATCCGTCTCACCCTTCCTCAGCTCAATATCAGCGTTTCTGAGCTTCAGAATCCCTGCACAGTCGATTCTGTTAAAAGAAGAAAAATAAAATATTTGAGCAAACTGGGACTAGAAGGTTGAAGTGAAAAAAGGAAAAAATGTCGGGAAAATGATCTTTGACATCTCACATGGCTTTCATGTTGTTCTTTGGCTCCAGTGGGATCTCCAGGACTTTGGTGCCATTCATAATCTTCTCAAAGCTGGTGGTGGTGACGGTCTTGCCAGTGATTCTGTGGACTTGATAAAAAGCGTGAGGCTTGAGGATTCGCTCGTCTGCCGTCCCGATGAAAATCTGCAGGCCGAGCGGCTCCTTGCCTCTGTAGCCATGTAGCTGCAGACAAACATAAAAACCACCACACTTTCAATTGTGATGACAAAAAGGGCATAAAAACATAAAATAAGTAAATAAATGAATAAAAGCTTTATATCTGTGGTTAGGTTTGAAGTTGTTAAATGTATGTGGTAAAAGTAAAAAGAATAAAAAAGTTGTTATTACACTTTTATTACACGAGGCCATTTTGAGGCCTAAAGGCAAAATTTGTAGCTTTGTTTTTAAAGTGCTTCAAGGGTTAATTAAGCAACTTCTTCTGTGAAGTGATAAAACAGACACAAAGTTAAAATGTTAAACTTCCTGTGTTTATTCCTGCTCTGTATTTCCGGATATTTTTGCTGTGCAGACAAACCCTACAGCCGTGCACTTGTTGCCTGACTGGATGAGGCATTCAGCAGGAATCCTCTACTGAAAATAAGCAGTAACAGAGTTGTTTTAACGTTCTGCAGCTGAAATGAAAAGTAACTTGTGGGTGAAACTGAAAGAAAACATACCAATATGTCACTTTTAACCTGAAAGCACCTCCTCCAGAAACCACAAAACATCAACTTGTATCTACATGCTGTTTTTGTGCAAAACTGTAAAGTGAGAAACCTTTATCACAGAACTCGACCACAGACTGGATTCTAAATGTCAGTTGCAGAACTTTGCCTTTCACTGTAG
>CM047987.1:29221710-29237688 GCA_026261665.1 Melanotaenia duboulayi | reverse complement strand
ACGTGTTGCTGCCATCAGATTCAAAATGAACGGAGATTTTTCATGCAATGGTAAAATATCTCAGTTTCAACATCTTATATGTTGTTTCTGTTTTGTTAAGAATAAAATATAGGTTGATCAGATTTGGAAATCATTGAACTATTTTTATTTACATTTTCCAGAGAGACCAAATTTTTTAGAAATTGGGGTTGAATAGAAAGCCAATCTCTGTTGATAATTGTCAGACATGAAAGCAGCTGCTCAGTGTAAGCAGAAACCATGGCAACATGAAAGAGCACGCATCATCTGCCATATCCAGGTAGATGATACACAGCATGAGACGCTGAGCAGGCCGTGTGAGCAGCCGGGCCGTCGTCATGGTAGCGAGGAGCAGTGAGTCATGACTCAGAGCTGTAGGAAAAGTAAAGTGGAGGACATGAGGCTCAGAGAGCAAGAGAGAGAGAAGGAGAGAGAAGGAGCGAGTGGAGTGATGGAGAGATGAAGGCCTGACCGTCTGATTGGCCCACAGAACTGACCTCAGGGAGAGGCCTTCAGGAACGTTCAGAAAATGGAAAAGGAGCAAGAGAACCCTAATTTCCACAAAGTCCTTACTGTCACCACCAAAAACAGCACTGAAATGTTGCCACGGTAACATAAAGAAAGGGAAGCTGAACTGTTTATGGACTCCACAGTCAGCTGGACCTGGGTCACAGTGAAGGACAAGGAGTAAACTTTCTTTTTATTTTATTTTTTTTTTATCCAGAGGAATTCTTTCTCCTTTTTTTTTTTGTTGTTTGATTGTTTGTTTTTACACATGCCTCAAAAGTGTTCTAGTATGCCAGGTCAGCTTCCTCAAACAAGAGCTACACAGTCAGCTGAGTGGTGTGGAAGAGGAACTCAGCTCTGTGTGAGTGTGGTTACAACTAACAGAAAACTCTGAGCCTGTTCTGCTTCCTGAGTGGGTAGGTGGGGGGCTGTACAGGTTAGTATGTGTCTTCTATTTGCGGTTATGAAGTCCACAATTGTCTCTTTTAGAAAGCAAGAACTAACATCATGAGAGAAACCCTAACCCTGAAAACTGGGTCAGGTAGAATCAACCCTCTGATTCTGGTTATGATGAACTCTTAAAGCTCTGAGATATTTTTTGCTATTCAGCTCTTTTAATCCCAGTTAACATCCGGACATTATTTTTTAGCCTCAGTTGTCAGATTAAGAGGTTAAAATGATGTAAAATTAAGAAAACAGAATTTATTACTAACAGAACTTTGTAGAAATAACACACAGACCAACAGTGACCAAGCCTTTTCTCATCTGCACATCATTCTCTCAAGACTTGGCTTTCAGGAGAAAAAATATTGGCATTGAAACAAACACACAAAAGAAACTATTTCCATATTTACACCTTTTCTTCATTTCCAGTTATTTATGCTACTATTTTATGCTTTTTTTTTTTGTGCCACTGTGCATCAAACACATCTTCTTGGCTTTATTCCAGCCATCGAGAAGGATTAGTCTTCTTCTTTTCAGACACAAAAAACTTTCTACTCACTTGTTGATCTTTGGCTGCTGTTGATTGGACATCACCATCAATTTAAGCTCTCTGATTGGTGGAAAGTTTGACAGGAAGTAGCTTCATCATAACTTCCATCAGAATCACAAGGTCAAGGTACTTCTGTATTATGTGAACTTATTGTGATCAGGTTTTTATATTATATTGGCATTTTAATGGGTTTTGATGGTATTTTGTCTTTTTATGGTCTGGAAACCTGTACTGTAGATCACCTAAAGGGTAAGCTATCCATCAAAATTCACCCCACAGAGTTACACTCTACTGTTCCTGAAAAACTGCTGATGACAGAATTTAAAGTACTCAGGGGCTCCGGAGATTTTTAAGGGTTATCGAAGGTTAGATGTACCTGTACAACTGGATGGCCTCCGGTGGGGGCTTTGACAGCGCCCCTGCTTCCCTCGGTTTCATAGTGAGCTCTGTGGTGCGGTTTGGGCTGCACCTCTACGCTGAGCTCATACTGGTCAGTGCGACTGGGAATGGGCCATTCCAGGGGGGGGAGTGATGCCACGGGGATGCTACGAAATATGAAGGACAAAGAAAAGTCATATAATCATGAACATCATGAAAGTGATAGTTATCAGTAAAGTTCTCACCAACTTTACCTGCAGATGCTGGAGACCAGCTGTTTGGGCCAGATCGGGGGGATGACAAAGAAAGGTTCTGCAGCATGTTTGGGTTTCATGTCCTGGTCACAGGACACCAAGTAGTTTCCATCTCTGTGGTTTTCTGGGTACAGAGTGTAAATTTGGTTGGATGTCTTGACTAATTTGTTCGGCACCAGACCCGGCTGACTGGTTACGAACCCGTTCGTGCCATCGGTGAGGCTGCTGTGTGTGTATTGGGCTCCTACGTTGGGGTCCTCGCGGCCGCTGCTTGGGGAGGGACTGCGGGAGCGGTGCCTTGGGATTAACCCTGGATTCCTGTACATTTCGTAGGTGCGTTTCCCCTGTGGGGAGGTCGAGCGGGAGCCAGGTTTGGGGGAGGGCGAGCGGGGTCCCAGGCAGCTGTCCTCAGCTAGACTGGTTCGAGGGGAAGTGCCAGGGGAGGTGCGCGGGGAGCCAGTGTGGATGTTCTGCAGACGGGGGCAGAGGTCTCCGGGATTCTGGCCACCGTTGGGGGACACGCAGGGGGATGCCCAGGGGGAGTAACTCTCCGAGTGCCAACTGGTGGAGGAGTTGCTGCTGGCTGGACTCAAGCACTGTGGCTCACGGTAGGACAGGTTTTCATGACCCGGGACAGTGAGGGTGGGTCTCGGGCTGATGTTCAGGTGCTGGTTCTGAAGGGATTCCCTGCCATGACAGTAGAGCTCACGGGAGGGGGTGATCTCGATCCGAGGGCTCAGAGCTAGACCTGCAGGCCGGGCACTGTCCAGATAGGTTCTGGCCTCTTGGTTCTCGTACCCAGACAGAACCTCTGTGTTGTAGGAGGGGCTGCAGGACTTGATTCTGTAAGGGGAGGTTTGATCCAGAGGGAAAGCCTGCTCAGACTCAGGACTAAGGACTTTGTTAGATGGGAGGTTGGAGTCATCTAAAAGGGAAGGAGAGAGAAGAAGATGTTAACTAGGTATAGAACACACATCACAGTCTTTATGGACCGATTTTATATTTCTGCTGAGTTGCTGCAAACAAAGATAAATGGAGGCTTCATCTATCACGTGACTTCATATCAGAACATCCATCTAGAATTTTGTCTAACTTCCTGTTAACAGTCCGCTCATATTTTAGCGACCCAGAGGGGAAAAGGGTCAACTAAGGCGGCCAAACGGAACCGGACCAACCTCGATCTCCCGCAGCAAAGTGCCCGTCTGGCGTCTCATATTCAAACAAGTACTCAAACTCCAGGTCGTCATCAGGACACCCGGTTTGGCGGAACTCCTCCAGCTCCTTCTGGTCGTAAAAGGAGCTCATCTCTGCGTGAAATATCCTCCGAGCTGCAGACAGACGAACCGACAGGAGAACAGGATCCGCGCAGCTGATGAGAGTTTGGGGAACCTGTTCTTGTGTGAGCCGCGCATCGGTGAGCTGCACGCAGGTGAAGCGCACAAGTTTCCTGTTTCACTTCTCCGCGGTTATTTTCAGAGAGAAAGGCGGGTCCATTTAAACCTGAACACAGAATCTGTCTGAGCTGGATCACGCCCCCCACCCACCGCCACCACACCCACCCTAGATCATCCAACAACAAAGAAAAAAACTGAAAACTGGAAATCATCAGAAGCGCCGAAGTTGTGCTCCGTCAGCGGCCTGCTGCTGCCCCCGGGTGTCCGACGGGCCGCAGTGACGCCGCGAGGAGCTGCTGCTCACACATCGGACTGCCTTCAATCAGGTCCGAACACCAAAGATAGAAAAAAAACTTTTGTCTTCTGATCACACACACACACACACACTGTTTTCTGTGGATTTCCCGTCACGCGCGCTGTTGCTGGTGCACACACGCAGAATCTCCTCGGGGTATCCACAGATGTACGCAAGACGTAATACGCACACTCCCAGCGGTATGTGCGCTGTCAGCAAACACGGGACCAGCTGGGAGTCTGAATGTTAATCACAGAAAAAGTAAAAACAGCATGATGGGTCAGCCAGAAAAATACAAACCAGAAGATCTTCGTGCTAAAGATGAATATGCCTATAGATTCATCCCAGATTGTTTTTAACTTAGGAGTTCTGACAGACTTTCTACGTCTGGACCTCCACGCGTGAGACCGCGCCACGAAACACCGTTTCTGCATGAACACACACACACGTACACACACTTAACTGTCATTCCCATCATCCTATAGCCTCACACGTGGAGGTTAACACTACTGAAATTCAAAAATCAAATCTTTTGATTACCAGATCATCACAACACTTCAGCAGTACCTTGATCCATCGATCTCATCGTGTGGTACTGAGTCAGCCTCCAAGTGTCTCTAAACATCTGGAGAAAGAAATACCGGTGGGGGAAAGTACAAAAAAAAGCTCAAAAAAACTCGCCTCTAACAACCATAGCAGAGAAATAAGTCTTCGGTTAAAAATAATGAAAGCAGACGGAAAAGGAAAATTCTGTCCAGTTCTGTTCACAGACATGCGTCTAGCAGCGGTTCTGCTGTGAAGTCCGTCTCTCTCGAGCTCTATAAGGAATAGTTGAGCATCCAGAGCGGCTTCCTTCCCCGCTCTGGGTGTTTATAATGCTCCAGCGCTGTAAAATAACGGGATTCCCTCAGTGTTTCCTCCTGTTTGTGCGCCTTTGCCATGGAAACCTGGAGCGCGTCCATGTCGGAGACTCAGGGCTTTCCTGCAAAGCCCCACACTCAGGAATCCATGACGTCTCCGGTTCCTGCGCCAAGGCATTTCTGCGGCTTCTTTCAGACAGAAGCACACAAGAACTTCATTGTAGGAGTGAAGAAATGACTGGAGGACAGGCGGAGAGAGAACTCTGATTGTAGCATTCAACAAATGAAATGTCTGCATAAAGTTCAGTTGGTAATTCACAACAAGTCCGATTTTATTTATTCAGATAGATGTAAAGGGCTGATTCGGAAGGAAGAAAAATGAGCATTCCTTTGTTTCTGTGGAGAGAAGAACTTACTTTTCCATTACAACATGGAAATGTAGTTTGCAGCATCTTCTACTGGCTGGAAACAAGACACAGTTTGACCAAAGTAATGTTCACAGTCAGTACAACTTATATAACCTAGAAACACAGAAAGTATTGGTATTTTGGACTTAAAAACACACAAAACATATTTATACTAAAGTTTGTTTGCTGTGGAAGAAGAGTATCTGAGTTCAGAGAAGTCTGAGAACAGAGCTGAGAACGAATAAAACGAGGATCTGTGTACAACTAATGAAGAAGCAGGGGAATAGGGGAATAAGTTCTGCTCAGGAATCTCTGAACAAATCATGTCAACCTGCTGCAAGTCTGGCTGCTGTGCATCGCTACTCTTCGTGTTGAAACAGAACCAAGTTAATGTTGAGTACAACAGCACAGTCAGGAAGCTGGGAACCAAAAGTGTATGAAGTTTATTTCAAATTAACAAATTCCCATTTTCACTGGGAGGGGAAACTAAGCTGAGATGAACAGTTTCAGTGCCAAGAACTGGCTGATCTGGATCAACTACTAATGTTACACAGAGACATACCAAAAAAGTTGGGACTCTGTGTAAAATATAAATACAAACAGAATTCAATTATATTTTTATCCCCAATAGAACATAAACAACATATGAAACGTTGAAACTGAAACATTTTACCATTTCATGCTTTCACGATGCTCCAGATGTTTTGGTGAAAGGTCTGGACTGCAGGCAGGCCAGTTCAGCAGCCGGACTCTTCTCCTGTGAAGCCATGCTGCTGTGATGGATGCAGGATGTGGTTCAGCATTGTCTTGCTGAAATCTGCAAGGTCTTCCCTGAAAGAGACGTTGTCTGGATGGAGCAGATGTTGCTCTAAAACCTCCATGTACTTTTCAGCATTGATGGAGCTTCACAGATGTGGAAGCTGCCCACGCCATAGACACTAATGCAGCCCCATCCCATCAGAGATGCAGCTTTTCACCTGTCCACTGATAACAAGCTGGATGCTCCCTCTCCTCTTTAGTCTGCAGGACTTCATGAGTTTTGGTCTAGAGAAGACAATAATTTTTCTGGATCCTGTTCACATATGTCTTCTACTTTGTATGATAGAGCCTTAACCTGCATTGTGAGTTTCAGGGTGAACTGTGTTCACAGACAGTGGTTTCTGGAAGTCTTCCTGAGTCTATGCAATGATTTCCAGTAGAGAATCGTGTCTGGTTTTAATGCAGTGCTACCCGTAGACCGCAAGATCACCAGTATCTAGCCTTGTCCCGTGCACACAGAGATTCCTTCTGATTCTCTGAAACTTTTGATGATATTATACACTGTAGATGGCAGGCTCTCCCAAGTCTTCAAAATTTTACGTTGACAAACGTTTATCTTAAATTGTTCCACAATTTTTCATACGNTTATCTTAAATTGTTCCACAATTTTTCATGCGCAGTTTTTCTCCGATTGGTGAACTTCTGTCCATCTTTACATCTGAGAGACTCTGCCTCCTTTATATCCAGTCATGTTACTGACCTGCTGCTAATTAACCCAATTAGTTCTCAAATGCTCCTCAGGTTGTTCGTGATTCGTATCAATTACTTTTGCAGCATTGTGTTGCTCCTGTTCCAACTTTTTTACAGATGTGTTGCTGCCATCAGATTCTAAAGGAGCTCATATTTTCAATGAAATGATAAAATGTCTCATTTTCATATGTTGTTCATGTTCTATTGAGAATAAAAATATGAATTGATGAGGTTTGGAAGTCATTGTATTCTGGTTTCATTTACATTACCTGCCTTTATCTGTAGCTTCCAGACTTATGGTGACATTTGTTTGTTACAGCTGATAATATCAGTGTCTTTCTGAGCTGAAGTAAAACCTGAATGATGGAAAATGTGTGGACTTCAGGGACATAATCAGCGTTTTGACCAAGATGTGGGTTATTGTGAATGAACATTAAGGTGACTGCAGTCAGTGCTGGAGTCCAGCAGACTCATCCACCAGATGGAAATTCCTCCACAGTTACAAAATGATTATGCAACTCAAATGATGGATGAGTAAATGAATACAGAACGGGCTTAAGAAAGGAAAACTGCTCATGTCCAGACGGCTGAGTTTGCTCTTACGTTTTTGTTTTTTGCTTCTTTTTATTCCAGGTTCATGCAGTATTTTCCAACACTGTAAAAAAGCTCACTGGGGTAAATCTGTCTGGGTTAGAGTGCTGTCCTGATTTGGTTTTCCAAATGTAACGTGTGTAATCCAGCTTTTAAATCCAAGACATGAACCTTTGCAGCAGTGGCTCCTGTCCTCTGGAACTCCCTTCCTCTAGGCCTGAGATCTGTTGACTCCATGATCTCTTTTAAAAAGCAGCTAAAAACACATCTTTTTAAACTTGCTTTTACTTAGTTTTATTTGTTTTTATTATCTCTGTATCTACTGTTATTTGATATTTTATCTTTGTTGTTAAGCACTTTGTGATTTTATCTTGAAAGGTGCTATATAAATAAATATTTACTTACTTACTTACTGTAATATGGAAACGAAACAATGTGTAGGATCTCATGGAAAACCGTCCAGGGAAATTCAAGGAGAAGCATGGATGTTTTAAGTGATGGTACATCATGTTTTCTGCATCATGATGTTTAGAGTATAAAAGATCCATTCTGAGGTTAGATCAGGGACGTCAAACTCCAGTGGGTTGGACCAGTAAAATAACAACCTAATAACCTNCCAGTGGGTTGGACCAGTAAAATAACAGCCTAATAACCTATAAATAATTTAAAAATCCACATTTTACAAGTACATTATAAAGATATTTACATTTAATGAACTATCGTTTAGAAAACATGATGAACCTGAAATACAGATTATTTTTCAGTGAAACCTCATGGAGACAAACGAGGAAATACAGTTGCTTTAATTGAAATAACTCCAGTTACTTTTATTAAAATTCTACACTTTTTATTATCTTTGTTTTTTTCTGTTTGTTTATTATTATTATTATTATTTACCAAATAAATTTTGTGGGCCAGATTGGAGCATCNCTTTAATTGAAATAACTCCAGTTACTTTTTTTAAAATGCTACACTTTTTATCATCTTTGTTTTTTTCTGTTTGTTTTTTTTTTATTATCATTATTATTATTATTTACCAAATAAAATTTGTGGGCCAGATTGGAGCATATGGTGGGCCGATTATGGTCCCCAGGACATACGTTTGACACCCCTGGGTTAGAAGCAGGGCACACTAATGATATCAGTCAAATCAACAGGATTATTGACAAAAAAAAAAAAGAAAGAAAAAAAAATAAAGAAAACAATGTTCACCGCATCACCAGTTGGAAGAGCGACATGAACAAGCATCACCGTGGAAACCTTTGTCAACCCATCCTGTTGAACGCCTGGGGCCAGTTGTTCAAACGTAATCTGGTCGGAATCAGCATCGTAATCTTTCGGTTATCAGATTGGATCAAATCTTGAAAATGGGTTGTTCAAAAGGGTTCTGAAATGGGAGAGGATTATCTAATCCAATCCTAGTTGTGATCTGGATAAAGTCTTCCGTTTGTTTTGTTCAAAGCTTTAAAGTAGGTTCTGAATAACTTGCTGATCCAAGATTTGATCCAGGATTACCCTGATCCCAACGGGGCAGGAGTTCAAGGCGGATTTCAAGAAGAAAATGTGGTAAAACCTCAAATTTGATCAAATAATATATTTTTTTAGTCAGTGCATATGCTTATATTCATATTTTGTACTTAACTTGTGATAAAGTAGACACAGACGACATATCAAGCCTTTCAGCAGAATACAGTAGAAATAAAATCATAACATGATCTTGTCCCCATGAAATAAACCCCCAAACAAATTTCAATAACAAACACAAATAAAATAATCCATTTTCCTGTCATTCGTCACTGCATAATCAGAGAAGAACCCATCAAAAATAATTTCTAATCATCCTTCGCTACACGTCCCGTCAGTCCCTCATTCTGACAGATGCCAGATCCTGGTCCGGTTCCTCACCAGAGGCATCATTAACGTCGTCACAGAGAGGGACACTGAGCCTTTTTATTTAAGACATTTCCAAAAATATCCTCAGTATAGTTGTTAATGAATTTGTTTTATGTTTGTTGTGGATCAGATGAGACGTCATAAAATTATAAATAGAAGTCTTTATGATTTCTGTGTGTTGTCTCAAAATGAAAAACAGTTGAAGTAACCCCAAACCGGCTCTTCTACCTGTTGTTCTTTACATAGCCGGTAGCCCACGTTGTTTTAAGTTCTGCTAATCCGGATTTAGTAATGTTGAAATCTGTCATTTTGGATCAGGGTGATCCAATCCAACGCTGCTTTGAACAACTGGGATAAAAGTAAGATGGATCCTTCATCGGGAAAAATGGGATTCCCAAATCTGGATAGCTTTTATCCCGATTAAATCTTTTGAACAATTGGCCCCTGAAGACATGTAATCAAGAAACATGGAAGAAAATTTCCTGGTTTTTAATTGTCGGGAGAAGGAATGGGAACATTACAAAGCAGGAAATCTTATGGAACATCTGCAGTCAAATGAAAGTCTTTAGAAAAAGAAGAAAATATAATTCTGCACCAGAAGTCAGAATCAACCAAAGGAAGAAACATTAGACACACACTCTGGAGAAGAGATGGACTTTAATACTGATAGTTTCCAGAGGAGGATGCTTTGGTGGGATCATGGCATTTGTGGATTGCTTTTTAATGATGAAGACACCCAAAAATTCAGCCTTGTTTCCCAACTCTCAGTTGGTGTTAGACGGGCGATGCTGCAGTGGCAGCAGAGATTGCTCCAGAGGGGCTTTTAGACTTTCAGTCCAGGATCTGCTGGCATGTCATTGCACAAAAAGGAATGTAATTTCCTTCCTGCCACAATGGGAGACCCATGGAAAACACTTAGCTCTTTTTCCAGTTGTGTAAATGAACTAATACGCCCCATCAACATGGAAACTACACACATCTTCGCTGTATGGCACCACCTCATTATGCAGTCAGGTTCTGATCAATATTTGAATGTCAGTAGTAGAAGAGAAGAGTCCAGTGGAAATGTGGTACAGTCTGGCAGCTTTTTCCCTCTCCACCACTGCAGTTTGACCTCCCTTTGTCAATGCAGTTTTCCAACTCAACCCCACAGCATTTCATAACTCCAACATCCTTTTTTTTATCTATAATCTGCACTGAATGGATGCAAAGCAGCTAAATTTGGTTGTCAAAACAAACTGAGAATAATCCAATTTTGGCTGAAAGAGAAACCTACTCCTCCCATTCCAGCCGACTGGGTTTCAGTCTCCACAGTATACAATCCCTCTGATATTTACACTGCAGAAAGAAAGAGGTGTCTCTAATCCAGTCAGTCTGCAGGTGGACTGACAGGGTGGTGTTGTTACGCTGGTTTGGGGGGGCATTAGTCAGAATCATCAGGGATCAGAGGGAGAGGCAGGGACACACATTCACAGTCCTGCTTTAAGAGTCCAGGCTGCAAAGACAAATCAAAGCATTCCAAGCCCAAAGAGCTAAAAATAGCTCCAGAGGAGGGTGTGTGTTCATGCTTTGCAATTTTTCTGTGAAGGGCTTGTCATTGCCAAAATCCAGTGTTTACACAGAGCCATAACACACAGTAGTAAACAAGTCATTTTCAGAGGCTCCCTCATTATCTGGAGTCATTCCAGCTCAGCCCTCAGCGGTTTCTGTTATTTCTAAACAGCAAACTGCATCCATGCAGACAAGCTGATCCCTGGGATCCTCCTCTGTTATGCAAATGAGACCAAATTCCTGATACCCAAACTTTTTCCTCCGTGGGATTCCCTGGGCGGGTTCAGCCTGTTTTGTGTCAACAAACAGCAGATTTTTTTTACGAGTGTCCAAGTTTCTGAATCTCTAACATGGAAGGAAGTTTTCTGTTTGTTTGATTTGTTTTTTATCTATAAATATAATTTAGACAGGGGTCCTCCTCTTCGCTTCTTAAAGGAATCCCGCAGGGCTTGGATTTAAGACTATTTTATTTTCTGTCTGTACTTATAATCTTTGTGCTAACCTGTCTAATGTACCATTTTTATGCTGAGAATACGGTCATCTATTGCCCAGATTTTAGAGTTTTAAAGAACTGCTTTTAATCTCTTAATGCTTAAATTTATTTAAATTACATTATATAAAAACAAAATAAATAGAGTAAAACAAATAAGGGAAGGAAAGACAGTAATTACATAAAATAGTAAATAAAATGAATTAGATAAAAAGAAATACAATTTTAGAAAAAAGGAAAGAGGCAGTTTGTAGCAGAGTTTGAAGAAAGTTCAAACAGCTCAGTCTTGTCTGGCTTTGTCTGAAACTGGTTTTAAATGTAGATTTAACCAAACGTGATATTTTCACTCAAACACGATTTAACAGAAACTGTTCAGCCAATATAAACTAAAAAATCTGATAGAATTAGTCTCCAAATTCAAGTATCTGAGCTGTCTCATTAATCATCAGCTTTCTTTCCAAGCTCATGTCATAAATGTGGTCCTTTTTTTTTTTTTATCTTAGCTTCAGAGCTCCAAGCACCTCATCTAGCCAACCTTTATTCCATTTATTTATCCTTTCTTTATCACTCGAATGTTCCAGATTGATTTGGCTTAGTTGTCGCTTGCTCCACTGCTTACTGCTTACAGACTAAGCTGAAAACCTCTGAACTCATTTCATTTTAAACTTTTCGTCCATTCTTTCTTACCAGACGAGTTGAACGGAGCCTGTCTCTTTACTTGTTGAACTCCAACTACTGCACTTTAATAACCGGTTAGATTGTAAGAATAAGCTAAATTACTGGCTGTTATGTTATTTTGTACCAGTTTTTTCAATAATGCACTCTCCAGACCTGCTCGTCATGTCACTACTGTAAAAGATATTTTTATCTTAATGGGATTTTGATTTAGTTAAATGTTTAATAATAAAAAAATATTTAAACTAATAAAATGTGACCAAGATTCCTGTGAAGCAGATGAAGACCCAGCGTCCTCCATGATGCTGTGCCGCTGCTGGAAAAGGTCCCCACAGGGTTCTGTACCATCATCAGCACTTTGTTTGGGAGGCTGACAGCTGGAGGTCTGCTCTGAAGCTGATTTGTGATGTTCTGTTTGGGAAACGCATGATGTTTCCAAGGTGGAAACTAATTCCTGTCTCTGAGAGCCAAAGATAAAATCCACTGACATTGAGAGAATTAGCCTGGATATGTTACGTAAAAGGAGTAAGCAGCTTTAAAAATGAAAAATTCCGAGCTTGTAAAAGACAAGTAAATATGAGAATTTCCTTGGACTCCGTTGGGAATGTTTGGCAGTAACATTGAGGTTAGTTGGCAGCTCTGCTGCTCCTGGAGTGGAATTTCAATTTTCATGGGGCTTTTTTAGTTCAATGGTTTTCTTTTAATGGTATAACCTAAGCATTAATCCAGTGGAACAAAAAAAAAGAGCTGGATGCAGACTGCAGTTCTAATGTAAACATGCAGCTCTGAGGTGTGACTGGATATTAAAATTAAGAAGTCTGATAAATCTCAGCCATCACTGCCCTTAAACACAGCTTAGAATGAAGTTTCTTTAAAAACTCAGCTTTCATCACACAAACGTGTTTTTTCAGTCAAGCTGAAATAAAAACTGAACGAAGTTCTGATGAAGAGTCTCCTTTGTGTGGTACAACTTTGTTTCTGATCTTCAGCTGAAGAATAAAACTTTAAAAAGTGTAAAAGTTAACACACTTAAAGATGCACTACTTAACCTTTGCCATTTTCTCAGTGACGCACACNCACTACTTAACCTTTGCCATTTTCTCAGTCAGCCACTTGATGGCTAATTCAGGATCCATCTTGCATCCTACTTGTACTGTTAGCTCTTTCCAGTCGGTAAAAACAGTCTTATGATGACTCTGGATCTCTTTTGTTTCCTCTCTTTCTTTCTTCAGTAATGTTTTCTAGCATTATTTTGATATGACTGTGCCATCAAATGAGTCCAGAATGCAGGTCGAACAGTTACTGTGTGGTCTTTAAAGTGTGACCAGGAAAAACAAGCATCAAAAGAAAAGCTTCCTCCAGCTCAAACATCCAGTTTGTTTCTTCCTCACAACTTTCAAATAAAATTAGCATGTAAAATGTAACATTGGTTTTAAGAGAATATATCTGATGGATATAACTTCATTTTTTTGTTGTTGTTATTGATAACACTAATCTTAAGTAAGTTCTATGAACTTTGGAGGGCAAAATGTAAAAAAGAATCTGCTTAAGTTGAACCAGTGTGGGAGAGTACAGATAGCTGGGCCCTCCTTCTGGAAGACAGCAGCCATATGCCGTCATTCCTTCAGGGAGAACTGAAATTTAAGGTGAAAGTCTTTTTTTAATGTTTTTTTCTATTATTATTATGTTTTATGATGCATCCAAACTGTTTGCATGAAGACCTTTACGGTTATGTTGTTTGAATTTGCAGTTTTTTCGCTTCTAACTGTCACAGGCATCATGTGGCAAAGCTAATTTAAGCTAGCACGGCTAGTTTTAAGATGGTAGTTTGGGTGTGTGTGTGTGACTGTTGCAACTGTCATGGTCACATGCCACACCACCCTCACGAGAGGAGATGAAGTCAGGGTATTGAACACCCAGGAGGGTATTCTCTGAAAATCAGGAGAGTATCATTGCAGACTATCTTCATAAGGCAGCTGGTGTATTCTCCTATTCTATGGTCTCAGCACAAAAGAGGTAAGTAAGAAGATATAAAGCAAAGTGTAACACTACATACAGTAGTGAAGAAATGGTGTAAGTGAGAGCTGGGACTGACAGGGAGAATGAGAAGAGTATGACCATAAAATAGCAATCAAATAAGAAATTAAAATGTTTAACGGGAGAAACTAAGAGAATTAAGCTTGAGATTTTCTTTTTTATTTCTCAGGCCCGTTGTTTTACGAGTGCTCATTCCCTGAGTGTTGGAGAGAATCCTTCCTGGAGATTGGTTCAACGGTTAATGAAACAAAACCCAAACATTTCTGTATGGCACCCTTAAGCTACAAACCAAGTTTCAACCGACACATGTTTTTGTTTTTTTGAGAACCTTGCCAAGGTGTAAGACAAATGTAATTTTGATGCAAAAGATGTGTGAAACATGGATGAAACTGCAAATCCATCAGAGTGGATGGTTGAGGAAAATTTCCTCCATTTCCTGAAACGTTTCCAGCACCACAAAAGGGCTCATTGAGTGAGACCCCTTTGCTTCCACAAGCTCCAGCATTTTGACAGAAGTGTTTTTGGGCCCCTGAAACATTATGTCAACTTCTTCTGTGATTCTTGGATGAGGAACTACCGAGTCCTGACAATGTCCATCTATGACAAACCTAGCATTGTTAGGTTGGCTGGAACACCAGTTAGTGTGCAGGCAGGATGTTACACCACTGGAATTTGGCCTTTTAACCTTGACAAATTCAAAGACTGACTTTGCACCATCTTTGGTAACAGACGGGCCACTGCCTCCTGTTTCTCCTGTGCAGGCCGGCCAGTCCTCCGCGTCTCCATCTGCTCAAGCTGGGATGCGAGGTTTGTTTCTCAATGCAGCTCCATCAGGAACATCTTGCCAACTAATGTTTTCACCTGAGACTATTTGTCCTCAGCGAAGAGCAAGGCCACGAAAAATCACCAAAGGTCTGAGAAAGCGAAACTCGGCCAGCCCTGAAAAAGAAGCTTTGAAACTTGAAAAGAAGCCAAAGAATGTAAAGAGAAAGTTGACCCACAACACAAGTCAACAAACTGGGAACAGTGGGAAGAAAATGAAAACTCAGAAGACAAAGCACACAGATCAGGAAACCGACTCTGAAAAGGAGGACTCATGAAACTGTTTGGAAAGCTATACCAGCCAAGAAAGGTGTGGTTGCAGTGTAAGGCCTGGGCTCACGAAGCCTGTGCTGGTGGTACTTCCACTTACATTTGCCACTATTGTGATTCTGATGGTGATTGAGTGTTAGGATTTGTAGACTAAGCTAAATGGACCACTTCTAAATCTTCTGTTGTGAGGAAACCAGCTCTCAGCTAAAAGGACATCAAAACATTATATGGTCTCTTTATTATATCAACAATAATTCACCTTTCACCACAGTTTCAGTGTCTAGACGATATGCCCTAGATATAAATACAGCTTCAGTTTACCTGTAAGAATGTTAGACTGATGGTGAAAATAAAGAATTGTTAATGAATGTTGCTATTGTCATGTGACCAGTTGGTCTACTGGTCAGGCCTGTTTAAAACCAGCTATCCAGGCAGCTGCTTCACTGTCATAAAGACGTCTCTGGTCTGACATTAGTTTGAGCAGAAGCCTGCCCTCACCAAAATTCCTGCTGCATAAGCAAGAACAATTTTCTGTTCATCAATTACTTTAAGGGAGGTGGACTTGAAATAATCATGTGTAAAACATAAAACCAAAATTTTSTGAAGCATCTCTTCTAAATTATGTGAAGTTTCTTCCACAACCTCGTGAAYCTACAAAAAAATCAAGTTAATCAAGTTCTTAAAGTTTGATAAACTAAAACCATTTTAGCTAATTGCACTTAAGAACTCAAATTAACAACAATTTAGGCAAGTTTGCATATATTTTTAAGTAAAGTCAAATGGTTTGACATTATTATCTGTGTGCATGGGACAAGGCTGGATGCTGGTGATCTTACGGTCCTCAGGCAGCAAYACATTAAWACMAKWCATGATTCTCTACTGGAAATCACTGCATGGACTCAGGAAGACGTCCAGAAATCACTGTCTGCGAACACAGTTCACCCTGAAATCCACAAATGCAGGTTAAAGCTCTATCATGCAAAGAAGAAGCAAGATGTGAACCGGATCCAGAAAAATCTTCAGAAAAGTCGTC
>CM047987.1:29206134-29216424 GCA_026261665.1 Melanotaenia duboulayi | reverse complement strand
AAAAAAAAACACCACAAATTACAAAGCAAAACCCCCCCTGAACCCAACATGTTGCTGCTACTTTGTGCTAAATGTTTATCGTGGTCACCTTGGGTCTGCGTGAAAAGCAATTTCGATCCTCTGTATGTCTTGTACATATAGCAGGATTGACAAATAAAGTGACTTTGACTTTGACTTGAACAAGCCCCAACCCATATTCAGCACACGTCTCTTTGACTTCTTTCTCTGTACTAAAAGTCGTATAAAACACTAAGAGTGATAACCATCTGGCTTGAGGAAACAATACCATGGGGATCCATCCACACCAGGAGCCAGTCTACCCATGTCCTACAGAGGCCACCATCATGACAACCACCCGATCAGGACAGACCGGGGCCCACGCCGCAGCCATCAAGCTGCAGTTTAGGGCCCCAGCCACCCAAACAAGGCCGATCACCGCAGCAACAACCCCAGACCGAGCAGGCAGAACCCCTGGCGTGGAGGATCCCCATGAGGAAAACACTTTAAGTGTGTGCGTGATTTGCACAAAAACTGCTTGTGTGTCTCTGGGTCCTGATTATTTTATTTTTGCTCACAATTGGTTTAAGTTAAAGTTTTGAATATCTTGGAATCCAGAATTTATAATAAACCTAAAACACCATACCATGCTGCATTTAGGGGTTATCTAAATATGCTGGAATGATTTTCTTTGGTATATATCTCTTATGGCTCATTGGTAAATTAAAATGGATAACATGGCTCTTTGAGATCACGGTCTCAAACATATAAAAGAAGAAAAATACAAGCTATTTTACTTTTAAGAATCAACACCGAAGGCCTGATCTATATTTTAACTAATCAAGCAAACTAAGGATCTGAAATCTGTCAGAAAGAAGAACAAGAAAAAAAATGAGGATGGATTAATAAACAGTTTGCTTAGAGGAAAATAAATCCCTGGCACTTAAGAGAAAATGGTGATTAATAAATGGGAAAAAAAATAAAGCAAATTAAAGGAGCTCCTCTTTTAACAGTCAGCAAATAACCAGGTGGAAATTAGTTMAAGTAAAAGAAAGAAAACTTGAAAAACTAGTTCAGCAAACCAAAACCAAAATACAGAGAGGTACCGGGAGAAAATACAAACTATTTTATAATAATCTGACATCCATGGATGTTTTAAACTGATTCTCTTGTAAAATAAAAAATAAAAGATTTGTAAAAGAACAAAATTTGTCTGATGATGGAAACATAATTACCAGAAATTCAAATTGGCCTAATGTCCATATCAGTTTAATAAATTAATTAAGAAAACTCAAGCAGACTTCACGTCTTTCCAAAACGATGCCATAATGGCCTTCATGGATCCTCCTACATGCAGGGAAAATCTACCTGCTCTGATTTGGCTTTTCTGCAGAACGAGTGACGTAACTGACAAAGTTCTGACTGACCTGAACGAACAGACGGACGTTTACTCGACAGCAGGATTTTCTCCAGGACGCTGCTCTGCTTCCACACAGGGATGGTTGTTTCATAATGCTGCTAACTCTGATGCCATTAACCAGAAACACCTCTGTTTTTTCCTGAGAAGCAGGACTGATGACGTGGATCAGCCTACAGGAAAAGACGTCTTTACTAAATCTTCTTGAATACGTGCGTTGTGTAAATCAAACATGATATTGATCCTTGTGACCTTTGTGGGAAAAACTTTTACAGGGAGGATATTATCACCATGGACACGGTGCTTGTGTTGTTTAATTCATCTTATCATGCTGCTGATGACGGCTGATTTCACAGGGGTGATACCGGAGCAGAGGACTTCAGGATCCAGTCGTACAGTTCGGTTATTTTATAATAACTTGTTTTTCTAGATTACAGGAACAAGCAGATTTTATAATAAATATCTGGTATGTTTATGTTGGTATGTGCATGTATGACACTATCCTGAGGTGTGAGAGAATGTTGACGTGTTTTAGAGTGTTTGTTTGTCCACATCTTTCTCTCATAAAGCTGGTTGCTCTGGTGACGCAGACACATTTTGGGCGTGTCTCGGGTTGCTGACCTGTCTGTCTCACTACGCCGTCTCCCGCTCGATGTCTCCTCGCTTCCTCTCTTCTCTGCCCCTCCCTTAACATTCTCTACCTCCTCCTGACCTGTGTGAGGATGTGTAACCGGACAAGGTTGAACCTCAGTCCATTTCAGGTTCTCTCTAGCAGGCCTCCTGGTCTTGGAATTGAGCCGGCTCTACCTGGAATCATCATTGGTGAGGATTCAGTGTTGGTTTATTCCGAAACCTTTTCCTTGTGCTTTCTGAGGCTGAGGACGGGTTTCACACACACTGATGCAGAGTGGCTGGATTGTAGGTGAGGACCCCAGAGGGAACGGCTCAGGGGTTCACGGGTCCTTACCAGGTGCCCCTGTGGGAGGTCTTCCTGGCCAGCCACTGCAACCGTGTCCCAGCATCAGCGGGAAATCTTCAATCTTCACCGCCACCCTCCATCTCCATCTCTGGGGTAGATCTCGACTCATCTGAACCACCAGGATGAATCCACATGGGTTGTCCTGTCCCCTTTTCCCTGAGTGGTGACTAGCAACAACCATGGCCTTCAGATGACWACGGGAGCTTGAATGCAGATGYTGTGGAGCAATACTCATCTGCYTCATTTCTTTTYTTGTTCACATGGAGGCTGACAGCCACAKGAGCRGGTGAAASATCACCTGAYTGATCATCATGATGAGCAAACAYGTGTGCTGGCTGAGCAAATCACTCTGAAATTCACAAATTCATTGAGCATTATAAGGAGACATTTTCCTTTTTTCACTCCTTGACAGCTCCTTCACTTCAGCTTGTTTTCCTTCCGACTTCCCTGCAGCCACTGACAAGACTGTTTCTGGTGGAGTAATAATTACTCCGCACTCAGTTCACACTCCACAGGCTCCAGAATGTTCCATCTTCTGGATGGAGCATCATCGTTTTATCCTAGGACTTCCTCACGCTGTAATATTGTGTTTTTATTGTGAGAACAGATTTCCATGTCACATGTCTGATGTAGTCCTGCTGCTATGCTTGTATGATGTGCATTTTACTTCTTTGGGTCTTCATGGTATAAATATGCTGTTTCACACACACTTTCTCGGTGTTCTGGCCGTTCCATGGGTGTTGTGTAGGTTTGTGGTCACCGTTCTCGCCTGTCTCTTCCTTTCAGGTAACTGGTGTGGTATTTCTTACTTAGCCTTACTTATTACTTATTTATAATAATAATAATAATGGATTAGATTTATATAGCGCTTTTCAAGGCACCCAAATTTAACAATCTATTCCTGCAGGCCTGCACACTCTGGCCTCCAGTTTCTAGGTGGTATAATCCCTCTTATGGTCCTGGTCATAATGCTTTTCACATGGATCAGTTGGATTGATCTTGAGAATCTCTTTGTACCAGTTTCATCTGGTTTTGAGTCCCTGATCCCTGAGCTTAAGGCTCTATGTGTCGTCCCAGGAGAAAGGGATGCTCTGGATTCCTCCTGGCTGACCTGGGTGGAGCCTGTCAGGTAACAGGTGCTGAGTGTTGTATTTGGTTTCCTGATGCTTCTAACTAGATTTCAGCTGTTTTACATTATTTACGGGACCTCATGCAGGTGATGTCTTGTACTTATGATGATATTGGTTTACTGGCTTTAACAGTGATGATAATGRTTTCTGAACCTCGGTGTAACATTATGGTGTGTCAGTGTATATTTTCTAAACTTTTGCTTTTACTACAACCTAGGGTGTCTATGCTCATGTAGGATCAGCAGCTCTTTTCCTTCCTTTATTTCCTACTTGTGTTGATTTTGAGTTTTGTTTTGTTTTTGTTTTTTTAATCTGGGTGCATTTTGACCCTTGATGTTATTATAAAAGTGTCATTCTGTTGTGTGAAGGTGTTATGGTACATTTCTTTGCGTTTTGTGTGATTAATAGTAAAACGAGGTTTTCCTTTAATCAAAAGAGGGGAATTGTGAAAGAAATTTTGCTTGCAGACTGGTATTCACACCTGCTAGATAGCAATAGTTGTTTGGGATGTCAGCTTGTTGTGCTTTGTCTGAAAACTGGAAGAAAGTCTTCTATTCCTCATTTCTTATTTTGCTGTTTGACCTTCAGCTGGGGACCAGCTGAATAAAACTGTTTCTCTCTGATCTCACGCGAGTCGGGACGACCACTCTCTTTACTTGCAAGTAATTCTTTTTTTCAATACTTCTCCTGTAAATAAACCTTATATACTTTTACTCATTCCAGACTCTTGGTAATTTTTCTACAACACTGTTCCTGTCATCATCAGGTAAAAAAACAATATCAGTGGGAGTGGGCACAACTCCGGAGCCGAAGACAAAAACCTGGAAACATCCAGCTCAGAGTAAAACTGCACAAACATCAAAGTTTATTCAAGTCTGACTTGAAATGTGGACCGAGTCCCATTTAGGCAACAGCTGACCACATGCCAGTCATGGTCGTCGGTGGTGGAGGTTGGAGGCTGAAAGTGGAGCTCCACACCCCACATAAAGCTGAAAATAAAGACCTGGAGCAGTCTCGGTCAGTGTTAGTCAATGTCATGGTCTTAATGTGGGAAAAGTAAAGTGGTTTATTTTTGTGTAACAGTCTGGAAACAAACAGCCTGAAATAAAACCGAAAACCAAAAATACACCACTTCTTCTTTCGTATCTGACACACCTTTACTGCTGTAAACACACACACACACACACACATTCAGAGGAAACTCCCTCCACTGTTGGTATTTCCTCTTTGATACGACAGCATGCCTGAGCCTCAGACAGACCAGGACAATTTGACAATACTCTCACCTTCTGGCTTCCTCATATGCAGCTAACTGCAGCTTATCGTACACCAGGGACGCAGTCTGAACGAGCTGACCCCCCCTCTGCTCAGCGCTGACGTATTATTTCAAGGCCGAGCGACGCACAACAACATCTTTCAGTGTGTGTGGCTGAAACGACCTCCTCATGTTCACCTACCGATGAATTCGTGAAGGAAGACCAGCGAGGCGACGTAGCACGCCAAGCTCAGGAGCTCGCCGACGATCATGAGCCAGTGCCACGTCTGAATGGTCAGGGCCACCATGAGCAGCTCGGTGAGGATGAGGGAGGTGAAGGAGATGGCCACGATGTGGACGAACTCTGACTCAAAGAGCAGCAGACCTCCGTACATGATGATGCTGCCTGTAGAGGAGGAGGAAAAGTTCTTAGTTTTTATTTTAGTGTTAAAACATCTGGATCTTTATTTTCAAAAAAATGATGACACGCCTGTCGTCAGGCCTGAAAGGTGAAAGCACAAAGGAGTGGTAATAACACAGAGCAGTGCTTTCCAAACAAACCCCCACAGAGAGAATACAGAGCAGCTTTAAAATAGAAAGTTGAGAAAAAAGGTTTCAGGGTGTAGCTTCCAAAGGACCAGTAAACAGCCTTTCATTGCAAACGGCCCATATCAGAAACTTTCCTCAGGTTTCTGATGAAGTGTGTGTGCTGTTAAAGACACACAGTGAAGCAGAGGCACCTTTCTGTCAGGGAGTTCCTCTCCATCTGGTCTGATGTTGTCTATGTTCATGCAAAGCTGAGTATCACAGTCATGTGAGAAAGATCGATGGGTTTATTTATCAGAACATAGTTCAACCTCAGATCAGGCTGGACAGAAAAGTCAGAATCAGAGTGACGGCCCAGCAGCTTGTAGAAGCTCCTCCAGCAGCTGGGAGGTGCAGACGGTTTTCTGGGTGATGTTATCAGTCTGGTTGTGGAGGAATTCTGCTCCACTCCTCTTTCCATCGTGCCTTCAGGTCATTGAGGCTTGCAGAATTGATTTCTGCAGCTTCATCTTATTCTTTTCTTTTTTTAATATTATTTAAGCTATTTTCTAAAATCTGTTCTTAATGTACTTTTTAATGTTTTTATTGAGTTATGTGAAGCACATTGAATAAGAGGAAATGTTAATAAAGTTGACTTTTAAACCTTATTTTCAGAGATAAACTGTGTAAAAGCAGAATATGGAAGATAATTATTCTTTTATTTCTTTTTTAGACACTAAATCTTAAAATTGGTTATTTTGCATGCATGCATATTAAATTAAATCATCTCATTGAGACTGTTTGAGAGCATATATTTTATCTTTTACCTAATTTTAGCTGTAAAACCTGCTTCAAGACTTTCCAGCACCAACTCACACTGTAATAATTATCTGTCTTAATACGAGGAACAAACATTTAACTAGAAAAGATTCAGACTACAGTTAAATACAGAAGATATAGTAATTAAACTTTTTAAGATTTACTGAAAAAAAGAAAAGAAGTTTTCATTTTATCAGAGCACCTCTAGCTTGAAGTAAAACCTAGCTAGCAGAAGATCCCAGCTAGGTGTTATACCTGATGTTGATGCCTCAACAAATGCATCCTTGCTTGGGGTTGTTTAATCATGATTTACCCATGTAATTAATCCTATTAAAAATTTTAATAGTTTGACAGCCCTAATTGAGACAGATTAGATGAACAGTGTGACTGCAAGGTCTCCAGGTCCTGTAGCTGCAGAACAAGCCCAGATCATCATCCCTCCACCACCGTGCTGAACGTTGCTATGAGATGTTTGTGCTGATTTGCTGTGTTTGTATTTTTTTCCTGCATTCTGACCAAACATGTCCACTTTGGTCTGGTCTGTCTAAAGGACAACGGTCCAGAAGTCTGGTGATTTGTTTAGATGCAGCTTTACCAGCCTAAGCTGTGCTGCCATGTTGTTTTAGAGAGAAAAGGTTTTCTCCTGCAACCCTTCCAAACAAGCCAGGCTGGTTCAGTATTTTTCTATCTGGACTGTCATGAACTTTAACATTTAACATGCTAACTGAGGTCTGGAGAGTCTGACATGAAGCTCTTGGGAAAACCAGTCCAGTCCTGGGAAAACTGACAGCTTTCTCATGAATTATCTGCCTCTCTGTACAGTGATGGACTTCAGACCTGATAACCCAGACTGGACAGCAGCAGCTGCTTCTCTATGATAATTGCAGATGTCTTTCCTCCTTGGCATCGTGTTAACACACAGCTAATGAACCTGAAGCTGTCATAGAGGAGCTCACGCTGATAATGATCAGTTAATCAGAGCATTGATCAGCAGCTCCTGGCTGATACTGACCCAGGGATTTCCTGTGAAACTGTGTGATCTGTCAGGTTGTTCATCTGAGGTTGGAGTAACTAAATAATGGTTTTTATGGCACATGGAAGGTGAGAATTAATCCTTAATATGTGACTCTGTATTCTTGATAATGATTGTTCAGTAGAATTCCAGTTATTTACTAATATTCTTACCTTGATAGATACTTATCAAGACCCATATTAGAAATGTCTTGAAAGAGAGCGGCCGGCCCTGTGAAAAGAGAAAGCAGATATCATATCCCCTCATGTCTCTGCGCAGCAGGATGAGGCTGCAGCAGTGAGCGAACATCTATCAGATACCTTCAACAGGTCTTTATATAACTCCGGGTACAGCATGGCAACTTCAGACTTCACATCTTTGTCCAACACCAGAGAGAAGACGGGGAACATGGTGTAGGCAGTGGAGTAACTGAAGGAGTCAAAGAACAGATAAAAAAATACAAACTTCAGCATCATTTATTTATTCCCCCTTCTTGCATTCAGAGGAAATGCCAGAGAAACGAGGTGGCCAGATTCCCTGCTGATAAGTCATCACCATTCAGAGCTCGGATCTCACCCGATAATCAGGAATCCTTGGTAGAGCGGGACAGAGGCGAAGTAGAAAACCGAGGAAAAAACTGCCTGCAGAGAGGAACAGAAGAGCAGAGAAAGGAGAGATAATCAGTAATAATCAGCCCAACAACAGTCCCTGTTCAACCGGCGGGCGTGACTAATCCTACAGTCAGTTCAGCTCATGGATGATTCCAACCAGCCGGTACCGACCACACGGGCCTGCAGCAGACGGGTCAGAACTCTTAATCTGAGACAAAACCACAACATCCATGATGCTCTGAGTCATGGTCGGTCCCTCCACGGCGGGGGCTGAGGTTGGACTGGGACGTGGAGGTTGGGGGGTGGCCTGGTCTGAGTCATGATGCACCCCACCCTTCTGAGACTCCTCCTGTCCTGAACAATTGTTACCAACTTTAAACCCAAACTGGAAATTGAGATAAACTTCCTGTGTTTCAGACCAGCGAAGTCACCGTGTTAGACTGTCTTGGTGAAATTATAGTCAGGGAAATTATCACGNGTTAGACTGTCTTGGTGAAATTATAGTCATTAATTATCACGATTATCACTTCTTTGTTCATTTCCCAACACTATAAATGTATAAAATCACATGAACACTACTTGTAGGCATTTAAGCAAACAAAATAATATAACAACGTAAATCCCCTCTGCTGTGTGACCTACATATTAACTCTACCTGGACTTGGAAGGCTTCTTTACGGAAATTACATTATAAAAATTATTCTGAATATTTCTTTTCAACCCGTGCAGAAAATTTAGAAACACAAGGAAAAACATCTAGCCAGCTTTGACTTCCAGCTGTCCTTTAGCACAGTGAGTACTCTTTTGGGACCTCCTCAAGGGCTTGGGGACCCCGGGTTTTAGCAGAACAGCTGCTGTTTGACACATACGTAATACTTGAAGAGCACAAATAAAGAAACAAGACAACATATCTGGAAATAAGTACACTTTCTTCTACAGACCATTGCATATAGACCACTAAAAGGCAAGGACCTCACGCTGAGTCAGGTATGTTGCAACAGAAAAAGGGAGCATCCCATTCTGTTTAGTCATTAGACCTGAAAGTGGACCAAACTGCGTAAAAAGTTGGATTTTAACGTGACGCACCCACAGAAAGCTGGATGTGTCGGTGTGTCTGTACCTGCATGGTGCTGATGCACAGACTCCGGTGGATGACGAACTGGCTGAGGGCTGCTGATCTCTTGTAGCTGTTCCGTCCGTGGACCATGAGGAGACGTCCCAGATGTTTAAACTGAGTCACGGAGAAGTCGGCAGCCAGAGAGGCTTGTTTTCCTTCCTGTTGGACATACATGTGTCTGTGAAGAAGAACTCAGACGATGATGGATAGATGGAGCCTAGAGAACCAGCCAGATTATATCGGAAACTAATTGCACGATGAGACCAAACTCTGGACATCACAGGAACAAAACTGTACAAAAACCAACAAAACTAATCTGTTTGTTCATCGTAGATTAATGTGCTGATTGTTTGGTCTGTGAAACATCAGGGTGAAATTGTTCTGGGTCATCTCCATGCTGGCTTTCTTTCTTTGCTCCAACATACAATTCAAAACTCTAAGTTATGTAGCTTAATATCTGAAATGACAAAGAAGCAGAGGAAATATTCCGATATTCTTACATGATGGAGAAGCTGGAGCATCATTTATTCTCTGATGCTGTTAAGTTTTTAGCATGAAATCACATCGAGTCATTTTCAGGTTCAGGTCTGCAGTAGAGGACACGCTGCTCAAAAAAAGTTTGTGTAAAATTTAAATAAAAACAGAATTCATCAACTCATATTTTATTCCCAATAGAAAATGGATGCATGGAAAATATGAGCTCATTTAGAATCTGAGAGCAGCACCATTGTTCTGAAATTGTTCCACAATGTTTAGACCAAGTTTGTCTCAGATTGGTGAACCTCTTTCCCTCTTTTCATGAGAGACTCTGCCTCTCTGAAATGCTCCTTTTATACCCCCTCATGTTACTGACCTGTTGCTAATTAACATAATTAGTTGTCAAATGCAACTTTTTACTTTTCCAGCCTTTTCATGCTCCTGTTCAACTTTCTACAGATGTGTTGCTGCCATCAGATTCAAAATGAGCTCATATTTTCCATGAAATGGTAAAAACCCTCAGCTTCCAAATCTAAAAAGTTCTTTATGTTCTACTGGGGATAAAATATGTCGATGAGACCCAGCGTTTTGGAATTGAATTATACGTATTATTAATAACTGTTATAATACAACCATAAGAATGAAATTAAACTAAATAAATAATTATCTAATTAGAATAATAAATACTAAGTATTGCAGGACCTCTGAGAGTCCTGCGAACCGTTGGGGGAAGCTTTGCTTTTCTTTGGTGCAGCAGGATGTTCAGTCATGTAAAAACAGTCAGAATGAAAACTCATCTGATCCTAAACAGATAATAACGCAGTCAGGTTATATTCTGTAACCCGATGAGGAGCAAAAGCTTTATTCTTTAATGCTCTGATGTATATAAAATCTTAAAAAGATGTTTTTTTTGGATGAGTTCCACAGAAGGGAAAGCAGAGAGCTTCCTGG
>CM047987.1:29187581-29204813 GCA_026261665.1 Melanotaenia duboulayi | reverse complement strand
AATTTTCTGAGACAGTCCTGTATTCCTGAGTTTTCTTTAACATTCCCCACACTGAAACTTTCATTTCTTGCATTTTATCTATTTTATTTGAACTTTTTATGTTTTAGTTTAATTTCTATTTATTTTTAAAGTTTGTTTTAATACACTTGTTATTGCTTCCTGCATCCTGCTGTAATGCTTTTAATGTTTTATGTAAAGCCCTTTGAATTGTCTTTTAAATTGTGCTATACAAATAAACATGACCATAACATCCAGCCAGAGAATCAGGATTTAATACAAAGCTTTATGAGAAGCTTCATACTCGTTCAGTCGATAAGTCTGCAAACATGGAAACATCTAGAAGCAGCTTCGAGAATAACACCGAGTAAAAGAGGCAAGATGATGAGAAACTCTTACTTTTAGCTCATCACAAAAACTTCCTGCCATCTTTGTTTCCTCTGCTCAGACAATAGATCCTTATTAATGGAATCATCTGCGTGCACGCCCCTTTACAACTGTCAATGTGATCTTAACAGGAAATACAAAGCAACAATCTGCCAGCATGAAGCGTTGAGATGGACAGAGTCTTACTTTCCCCTCCACTCCCACGCCACAGTCGGCTTCCTGGATCATGCTGACATCGTTTCCTCCGTCTCCTAAGAGAGAACAAAAGCCATGGAGGTGTCAGGATTCACATCAGTGACTCACCCGCGCCGTTACAGGCGGTCACACACTTCATCTGGACTCATTAACACATGAAATAAAGGAAATTTTTGTTTTATTTTCATATAATATTTATTTTAAAATATAAATTTTATTCATTACATTATTTTATTTAATATCATTTGATTTTATATAATTTATTTTGATATTTCTAAATTAAATACATTAATCTTCACCCCCCCCCCATCATAGAGCTGTTGGACTGTTTCTGTTGCCTCCTCACCTACAGCACAGGTGAGCTTGCCCGTGCGCTCCTGCAGCAGTCGGACTATCTGGGCCTTCTGAGTGGGGGTGCATCTGCAGCAAACCACAGCAGGACACTGACACGCCAGCTCCATGAACTCATACTCGTAGTATTTGAGACAAACCTGGAGGAAACCAAAGAGAGCAGGCAGGTGAGGAGCCGGGGCCACCACAGGTAACTGATGTGAGCTGTGGGTTTCAAACGCCTCCACTTCACTTACAGTTTAACTCCAACTGGGGTTCACAAAGGGAATCTAACCACACACACCACTTCCACACAGGCTCCACTCAACGTCATGTTATCAGGCTTCACACAGCAAACATGTCACACTTTCATAAACACAGATAAGTTGGTGGGTGAGGATTATACGCACACACACTTACTTCAAGCGAGTCCCCTGATATCACCAGAGCACAGTCATGTTTTCTCCTGAAAGCGTTGAGCTCCAGGTGGGCTTCCCCTCGTGTTGTCACCTACAGCAATGCCAACCACATGTAGAAATGAATGAATACACTCACACAGGAAACCTATCAGTGATGAAGATCTGTCGGCCTTCTCCTGCTTCGTGCTCCAACTGTTATCAGCCTTAAAGATGGCAGCAGTCTCTCTCCAGCTGCTGGAAACAACCAAACGTCTGCCGACACACGCGGATTCAGTGTGAGCAGGCTGCACATAAACCATGAAGTTCACTACGTTGACCTGAATATCTTCCCCCTCTGGAGTGCAAGTACTGATTTACCGGGTTCATCTGGTTTGTCCAACATTGGTCTATCTGCTAAAAGTAACTAATTAACCCTTAAAACTCCAACAAATCTCTGGCGTCCCCGAACGGCATCACTTATATCATCAGGAGTTTCCTGGGAACGGTAATGTGTAACTCTGTGGGGTAAATTCGGATGGTTAACTAATCCTTTCACATTTTCAACATAAAAAAAAAATACTATCTATGTTGCACTATTACACTATGTTACTAAGAAATTATTTTAATAAATTATGATGAAGTCACTTCCTGTCAAACTTTCCACCAATCGAAGAGCTTAAATTTACGGTCCTGATGTCCAATCAGGAGCAGCCAAAGATCAACAAGTGAGCAGAAAGTTCGATGTGTGTCTAAATAGAACAAAAATAATGCTCCTCTATGGCTGGAATAAAGCCAAGAAGATGTTTTCGTTCCACAGTTGCACCAAAAACCAGCTAAATTGGAGTTGGTTTGGTGAGGATTGTAGCTAAATAGCAGCATAAAAAATTGAACTGAAAACTGAAAAAAATAAACTGAACTAAAAAAATGGCCTGGAGTTTTTAGGGTTACTCAGGGTATACATAGCAGCATCTACAACAACTCCCAGGAATCAAGCCTATAACCTTGGCAATATGTAGTTTACTAGCTGTGTCGAACACAGCATATCATTTCTAACCAATCACACTGCATGACCAGCAACACGGCCTTTAGAACAAACAGAACAACTGCTCGTTAAAAGAAATGGAATTAAAGAATTAAGGGAAATGTCTGTTGGAAATAGGACTGGACCATATGGCCAAAACGTTTATCATGATATATTTCTTAATTTCGGTTGATACGATATAATTCAGATATTAATTTAAACATTATAAAAGCCTCAGAAAAACTGCCAAAAATGTCCGCAACAGATGCCTGTAAAACTAAAAATTATTTTGCCAAATCTATGAAATTCCTCCAGTATAACATTTTAGAAATAAAAACTGTACAATAAATTATTGTTCACCTTTTATTTGTATTTAGCAAGGCTAAAGTAGCCTTCAAACAAAGAAATTTGAAATCACCATCAAAGGTCAAATAAAACTTTTACCTTTCTCAATGTTAATATCTTTAACTTTAAACTACAACACAGGCTTATTATGTTATTCTTAGAGATTATAACAACGGTGCTTCAACTTGGCTTAAAAATAAAAGTAATCAGAATTGCTACAATAAACAGAAAAAAAGAGCAACTACTGATGCTTCACCTTCTGACTCAGCATATTCTATGAGTGGAAATGCTTCAGATGCACTGTTGCCTGATCAGCTAAACATAATAAAACTAAATTCTTCGGTCAATATTTTCTTTGTTTTTTAGTTCAATTTTATTAAGTGTTTTTTTAATTATTTTTTTCATTTAAAATTGTAATATAATTATAATTTTTATTAGTCTGGAACATGTCAACACTTTTTATTTTTTTAAATATTTTTGTCCGCCCTCTTCATTAATAGACATTACTATCTGACGGTAAACCAGCCAGCAGCAGCTTTGTATGTTTACTTTCCAGCCTGAGGATGAAACAAAGCCGATGTCCTGCTCTGATGCAGTAGCTGCTGCGTGAGGTGAGGACAAGGTGAGGAGAGGGGGTCTGCGTAACACCGGATCCTCATTGAAAAAAAAACTACATTACAGTTCCCAAAAGTCGCTTAAAAAAAAAGTCGCTAGAGGGGAGTGAAAACGAACAGGACAAAGTCGCTAAGTTGGCAACACTGAGCCAAACCACTTCCGTACCATCGAGTTATTCTTTGCTCTCTTATCAACTATTTCATCTGCTTTCTCTTCACTTGTAGAAGCTTGTTCAGTCATGTTTGAATTACAGACATGAGCACTCGTTTTGTAACTAAAACTAGCAGTGTTGGAGCCTAGCCTAGCCTAGCCATCTACCTCGCGGTGAGCACAGCCAACTGCTGCTGGGCTTGGTCAGGCTCTGTGTCTGTGGTGTACGTCATCACTTACGTAGCCAGTGAGGTGTGGCTCTTTCTCTTTGACTTGAATCACTGTAATCATATACTGTATATATATATAGAAATATCGGATCATCATAAATATATAGATCATCATGTCATTATCTCACTGATGATAATCTGGTCATTCTATGTTCTTTCTGTCCACAAGGTTGAGCCTCCATAGGAGACGTCAGGTTGTCCAGCTCTTATGCACTGGAGCACACGGGTGGACGGCTAACTAGCTAAACTGTTCACAGACTGATCATAACCCGCACTACCCTTGTCGCCCCACCACGGCGTTTAGAGCACCGAGTGTTAGCACAACAGCTAATTTCTCGGCCTCCCCATGGTTAGCACACCAGCTAGCTGCTTCGACTCCCTGGCTGCACACCAGCTCGCGAGGAATGGAGGCTAAAACCCCTCTTACCAGAGGGCTCGGAGACTCTGGGGCTCATCCCTGTCGCTGTGGGAACAAAATATCAAGCAGAGACCCACACAAGGTCTGCTCGAGTTGCCTGGGGCTGGAACACGCCCGGTGTTCGCCATAAAGAGCATCCGCAGATGGCTAGCCTTCCAGGTTAGCCTGTCTGGACAGGACCCCGATCTCCCCTCTTCCGGTGCTTAGGTCGAAGAGGAGGAGGAGAAGGGAGCTGCTGCGGTGGTGGTACCGAAGGCTGGCGCCAGCTGGGGCTCCCGCCAGAGGAAGACGTTCTGGACTTGGACTACAGGGAAGAGGAAGATGTCGCCTCAAACCTCTTCGTTTCAGAGGATGAAGAAGAGGATGACGTCTTCATCACTTTTACCCATGCTGCACAGCATGCTGCACAGCATACAGCCTCCATTGCTTCTCGGGAAGGAGAGTGGCACACCAGCTTCTCCCCTCCCCAGCTCAGACATGCTCTACATGTGTAAACGCGCGGCCACCCAACTGGCCRTCCCCTGGCCCGCGGTTGTAGCTGAGACCACCAAATCCCGCTACGAAGGGAAGAGATTGCCCTTGGCAGAGTGCAACGAAGCAACTTCTCCCCGTCTTCCCAGAGCTGCTGGATGAGGTGGCACGTTCATGGAAGGATCGCCCTTACAGCAGCAGGAGCCCGATTCCTGGGGCCTCATCCCTCGATTGTGAGGCGATGGAGAGCTTGGGCCTGCTCCGCATGCCTCCGATGGAGCCACTCACTGCAGCCCACTTCTACCCCCGGCTGTCGACAGTGTCCTCCAGGAGTCCCACCCTGCCGTCTAAGTCGGACCGTTTTCAGTTGGCACTGAATGAGTAGGCAGCAGTGCTTTCGGCCTGGGATTCCGGTCATCACCGACTTATGTCTAGGCGTCCAATGCTGTGCGGTTCAGGCCACGGGCAGAGCACTAGGAACTATGGTGATGCAGGAACGTGCGCGGTGGCTGAACCTTGCCAATCTGTCGGATAGGGAGAAGGATGAGATGCTGGACATGCCCATTGTCCCGGAGGGGATTTTTGGCTCTGCACTGGCTTCAATGCAACAGTGCTGTGAAGCCAAGAAGAAGGAGGATGAAGCTCTCCAGCTCTGCCTTCCTCGGAAGCCTCCTACTCCCTCTCCGCCTGTGCAGCGCAAAACCTTTACGCCAGCTGTTTCTCAGGTTCGCATTTTAAGATACTCAAACAGCCAAGTCCCAAGCCCCCCCCACCTCCTCTGTCCGGTCGGGCCGTCTGGTCTAAGAAGCCCTCGGCTTCTGTTGCAGCCCCACGCAAGCTGCTACCTTCCAGGCCAAGAAGAAGAAGCGGGCAGCCTGAAAGCCCCACATCTCGCCAGTGCAGCTAGATTTTCCTTGTTCTCTAGCTCCACCTGTCTGGCTTCCAAGCATGCTTCCGGGGGGTCAGCTCACGTTTTACAGGGTGAAATCAGCTCCCTGTTAAACAAGGGAGCAATTTGTGCTGTACCCTTCTGAACAGTGTCAGAGCATAAATTTCTCCATGTATTTCTGGTCCCCAAAAGGGGGGGGTCTCTCCTATCCTAGATCTTCATGCTCTGAACAGATATCTCCGGAAATACAAATTCAGGATGCTCACACGCACACATCCTTGCGTCTTGTTCTAAAGAACAATTGGTTCACTTCTGTTGACCTGAAGGACGCGTATTTCCACATCTCTATCTACCCTCCCCACAGCAAATTCCTGAGATTCGCTTTCCAGGAGATTTGCTACATGTATCGAGTGCTTCCTCTCGGTCTCTCTCTGAGTCCGCGGGTGTTCGTGCGGTGCACAGAAGCAGCAATAGCTCCGCTGAGGCGCCAGGGCATCAACCTGGCCACATATATGAAACACTGACAGCTGCGGCTGGAACAGTCGGAGCAGGAGGCCAAGGCACACACGCATGTTCTCGTGGGGAACCTGTCCGACCTGGGTTTTGTGATAATCACGGAAACGAGCGTGCTGTCCCCAGCCAAGAGCATAATTTCTATGGGTCTGTCTCTGGACTCGTGGTATTTCACAGGGTGCGGATCACTGCTGCGTGTGCCAGGACACTGCATCACTGGCGGATCCCGGCCTTTCCCTATGGGCCCCAACCTGTCCAGGAAAGTGGTCACTACGGATGCGAGCCTGACGGGCTGGGGTGGGATCCACGAGGGCCGAACCGTGAGGGGCCGATGGAGCGTCGGTCTCCAGCGGTCCCACATAAACTTTCTGGAGCTTTCGGCGGTTTTGCTCTCCCTGAAGCATTTCCTCCCATCCCTCGTGGGCCATCATGTCCTGGTAAAGACGGACAATACAACGACAGTAGCGTACATCAGCTCCCGCCAGTTACACATGCTGGCACGCAGACTGATCGCATCCTGTCTCTGAGGGCGATGCGCGTCCCAGGAGTCCTGAATACGAGCGCGATCCTATTATCCAGAGGCACGCCTGTATACGGGGAATGGACTCTGCATCCAAAGGTTGTAGGACAGATTTGGACCCGTTACGGTCAGGCCACATTGGATCTGTTCGCATTAAGAGAAAATGCGCACTGCGCTCTTTTTTATTCTCTGTGCAACATGGATGCTCCCCTGGGCATAGATGCACTAGCGCACACTTGGCCGCCCGGGCTTCTTTACGCGTTCCCTCCCCTGGCGTTGATACCACCCACTCTGGCCAGAGGGAGGGAGCACAGCCACACACTGATATTAATAGCTCCGCTTTGGCCTGCCATACATTAGTTGGCGGAGATATATTGGTTGCTGTGCGCTCAGCCTTGGCAGCTCCCGCTGCGCAGGGACCTGTTACTGCAGGGGGGGGGACTGTCTTCCATCCACACCCAGAACTCCTGGCACTGTGGAGTTGGCCCCCGAGTGGGTCAGTCTGTCAGCTGTGGGACTCCCACAGCGGGTGATTACCACTATACAGAGTGCTCGAGCCCTCTTCACTAGATCTCTGTATGGCTCTAAGTGGGGGATCTTCGTGGAGTGGTGTCATAGACACGGCCACGTACCTTTTCAGTGCCTGGTGGGGGTGATTTTGTCTTTCTTGCAGGACCTGATTAACAGGAAGAAAGCCTTCTCCACGGTAAAAGTGTACTTGGCAGCTATTGCTGCCTGTCACGCGGGGTTTGGGAAGCAAACAGTGAGTCAGCACGCGTTGGTCTGCTGCTTTATGAAGGGCGCACGCAGGCTTCTTCCTGTGTCCAGACCGCTGGTACCACAGTGGGATCTGGCTGTGGTTCTGGAGGGGCTTAAGGGCCCTCCCACACGTTTCCCTCAAGACAGTGTTGTTGCTAGCTCTGGCATCAGCTAAGCAGGTCAGCGACATCCATGCGCTTTTGGTGCACCCAACTTGCAACCAGTGTTTCCCAGGCGGTTTGAGAATGGTTTTGAGGCCCAACCTGGCTTTTGTGCCTAAGGTGGTGGGCTTATGTTCTCCTATTGATCTTGCAGCTTTCCCTGCCTCGTCAGGGGAAGTGCGCACTTACGCGGATAGGACTAGGGGTCTCAGGCAGAGAAATCAGTTGTTTGTCTCCTGGTCTGGTAAAAGGGAAAACCTGTCACAAAGCAGCGCCTGTCACACTGGGTGGTGGAGGCGATTGCTTTGGCATATACAAGTCAGGGTTTGCAGCGTCCTGGGGGCTTGCTGGCAAATTCGACTCGGGCATGGCCTTCCTGGGCCCTATTCAGAGGGGTCTCTGTTCAGAACATCTGTGCGGTGGCAAGTTGGTCCTCGCCTCTCACCTTTTTCCATTTCTATATGCTGGTCGTCTCCGCTCGGTGCGTGGCATGAGCAGTTTTGCTGTCCTGACCGGATCGGAGTTCTTTTCCCCATGGATTGGTGGACGCTTGTCTGGCAATACAGGAGCTACCACATCCCATAGTGAGACATCGAGAATAATATTATGAAAGAGAACTTTAGGTTATTTACATAACCCCGGTTCTCTGAGTAATATGAGCGCGATGTCTCACCAGATAACCCTTCTTGCTGGAGCGTGTGAGAAGAGGTGCTTATCTTAAATGAGTTGGTCCGTCCGCATGAGCTATTTAAGGCAGATGGAAGGATACGTTCACATGGTCATCAGCCAATCAGGGTTGGCGTAATGAGATTAATGCTTCTGAGGGCTGCAGAGAGGCTTGTATCCCATAGTGAGACATTTCGCTCATATTACTCAGAGAACCGGGGTTATGTAAATAACCTAAAGTTCTGTACTCTCAAATATTTTGTAAACTTCCGTTATTTCTGCAGTTACTGGCTACTTAGCTAATGCTATGCTAGGTTGGGATAACAGCGATGTTATTGCTAACAGACGGGTGTTATATCTGACCTTATTTTAGGAATAACTTAACCACACGATATATGTGAACTGCCAACATCAGTCGGTTCTTTATTGCATGCTCTTGATGTGCTACTGCCACTACAAGTCAACGTTGAAATGCTCTAACATTTTACATGCACATCCTGTTCCGGTGCTTCACACTTCAAAATAAGAGTTCCTCTTGCAGCAGTTAGCCAAAACATTACAGGAAAACGCCTTAACCTAATTTAGCAAAACTTCAGCAATGCAGCGTAAATAAAAAGCTGACCGACACAATGAAGCCTGCGTCACTCGTCATTACAAATGGCACAAATATCTTGAGGTTTAAAAGCAATAAATAGCTGAATATCATCAGCATAACAATGGTAAGAAATAGATTTAAAAAACTGTTGTTAGGAAACTAACAGAACCACATCATCTGCAAAATGCCGGGATGATACTCATTAAACATGAACTGTGACCAAGTCTTGCACACATGGACCTGAAAGGCTGAAAATTAGAACTAGATTAAATTTTTTTCCCAAAAAATGTTTAAATTATTAACAGACCTTTGATGACATGAGTCTGTTGGGATGGAACTTATATAGAGAATGTGCATGTGATGTCGCCGCAGCTTTCTCCGCCATTTTGGGGGAACATGACCAACGTTTACATCTACACTTTCAGGATTCCCACTAGTAAACTGTGATAAAAACACACCTAAAACAAGCTGAAAAGAAATGTCCTTACTGTGAGAAATTCACAAGGGAATTGAGAGTTGTTACGATACAGAAACACCCATACATAACTTATCCTTACATACTGCTGTATAATAAATAGGGTTCAGGTTTAGATGTGTTTTACCTGTTTTAGTTTTAGATGTCAGTGTTTACCTGGTGTTTGGTGGAAGTTTGAACACCTGTCATGCATTTATAAACTACCGATCATTAAATGTTTCTACAACCATTTTACAAACGGATGGATTAAAACCTGTGAGTCTACAAATTGTCAGTTGCAACTACACAATCCGATCAGGCCTCCAAGACGGAAACGGATGAAGTGCTGATCATGAGGCTGCAGCCGCAGAGGAGTAAATGACTCAGTGAAAAAAAAAAGATAAAGATACAATTCTTATCAGAAATTCAAAACAAGACAGAGATTAAAAAGACGAGAGCCACTGCTGAAGCAATGTAAACAGACTGTGGGTACACCCAAAATGACCAATTACTCCCACAATTATGTGCGTTGATTACATTGGTGCGCATTCTCTATTGTTAAAGATAGATGGGAATTTTATTGTTATTTTTAAACAAAAGAATTTAAAGTTCTGCAAAGATCACCATAATAATAATATGATTAGAGTCGGGATAGATCTGATCCAATATTGAAATCTATCGGGCTGAATTTCCCGATCCATCTCACCTGTCATGGTCCTGTGTTTACAAATTATAAGTATTATCCAGGTTTAACACAAATGTAATATGTCCCACCTTTGCTAATTTAGCATGTCACTAATTTGGATATGTTTTAGGCTGTAAACATAAAACAGCAAGACGGTAACTTGAAATGTGCATTTAACCAAGGTTTCCAGGTTTCCAGGGTAAAAGGTTGTTCAGCTAAGAAGGGAAGAGAAAATAGTGCAGCAGGCATTCCTGAAGCGTTCCAGCAGAGTGACAAACTTCCAGCAGACAAGGTGAAAACTGAAGAGATAAGCCCACAAAAAAGTTGCTCCAATTCATCTTTCTAGCTAGTCAATCACTTTCTGTCAAAGAAAATTTCCAAATTTCCAATATTTCCAAGGTAGCAACAATTATTATAATCATTAGCGTTGTTATAAACTGATAATGTGCATTTTTGTCTTTATATAATATATATATTTATCTACATTTATATAACGTTTCGTCTGCATTCATAGTACTTCATGTCATCATGATTTCTGTGGTCTTTACATTACTTGGTTCAGGCAGACTGAATAATAATAATTACTCGATGAATAATTATTATATATGTTGAGACGGACCCCAGAAAGCATAGTTTTCTGCTGCTGCTACTGGAGATCCAAATAAATGAAATTAAATTAAAGCTCAAAAGTTTGATTAAAAGTCAGATATAATTGGGAGAGGGAGGCTAGAAGCAGGACATCGTGCTGCTTAAAAAAATCTTACAATTGTATCAGGTTCAAATATAGCCTGAAACTTTCTGACAGGACGTGGTGTTAATGTGTCAACGAGAGCCATGCTCCGGCATGAATATCCTTCAACTGCTGACTATTCATACGTCAATCCAGATCAGGCCACTGGTGGCCACCAGGAAGCTAATCCAGATGTATGTGCAGCAGGCCCAGTCAGCACTCCCCCCGCCCGCTGGGAGGGGGGTTTTCAAGCTGTGCCAACCATTGTTAAATTCTTCCAGTAACCGCAGTTGTACGCAAGTTGTAACCTTCCTATATGGCAGGCGCTCGAGCTGCTCTGGCACAGCTCCACAGGGGAAGCCAGAGGGACAATCAAAGCAGCTCCGCAGCCTGAAACCTGCAAAACAAATTAGGAAGCGAGACCTTTGCATGTCCCCCCTGGGAGTGGTTCAGCTGGTTTCTCCCCTCTGTTTGTTCTCTTTGACAGTGGCTTGGATGCTTTTGCTGGTGGGAGGAGATGTATTCAGCTGCAGATACTGGCCAAGGCTACATGTGCAATTTAGTTGGGCTGCATGAAGCTAACAGGCTGCGACCAGAGCGTGCACGTGGCCATCTGAGTAGAAGAAGAAATTTCCTGGTTGTGCACTTACTGGTCTGAAGATATGGATATCCTGGCTTCGGGTGATCAAATGGGCGTTCTTAGCTGTGCATGTGGCCGTTTCAAGCTTGTCTCCAGTCAGCATCCAGACCTGAATCAGAAACCAGACACAAACACGCAGCTATGATCAAGAAATTCCACAGATTAAAGACTAATTGCTGGTTTGATCTGAGACCAATAAAAATCAAATCAATAAAAATTGGTGTCATAGCAACTGAAACTCCTCCCAACTTCAGGTTTAGATTATGCTGCATTTGTTGTACCTCAGAAGTGGGAAGTCAGAACTCTTTTGATGAATCTGGAAAAAATGCCAGAAGCAGATTGTCCAACATTGCTGCGTGGCATTTCTGTTCATGTCAGAGCAGAAGAGAAGAGAATCGCACTATTTTCTTAATGATGTCAAGGAAATCTGGATGGACTTGTGTAGTACTTGACTGTTTTTATATTTTCTGTCGCTCTCTGTCTGCTGGTGGCAGCGTGAGCATCACCCAAACAGGGAGCAGAGGACAAATTACATCTTGTCATGTAAATAAGATAAATAACAACAGCCTCTTTAGTTTTTTAAATCAAAGAAACAAGTATAAACCAGTTCTAGAAGAAAAATAGCCTTAGATGAGGCGGCATGACTCGGTGGGTGTGGTCGTCTTGTAGCCTGAGGGTCGATCCTCGGCCTCGGCTCATGACATGGTGTCCATGAGCAAGACCCTAAAGTCCTCCTGATGGGTCGTGGTTGAGCGCCATGCATGGCAGCTTCCACCATTATTGTGTGAATGTGTGTGTGAATGGGTGAATGTGATGTATATTGTAAAGCACTTTGAGTAAAAGCGCTACATAAATACAAACCATTTACTCCCAACAACAACACAGTAAATTAAGCTGACCAGCTGTCTGACATTAAATTCTATATCAATATGTTGCCATCCAGTTTAATGTGGAGCAACAGGTAACGTTTGTTATGCTATTTTATGCTAACAGGCTAAGATACTAGATAGACAGACCATCCATCCATCCATCCATCCGTCCGTCCGTCTGCCTATCTGACAAACAGATCATGTACAAGTGCCCTGCAGCGTAAAGGCTGAAATAGCAAAACTATGTCTCATATCTGATAAAAATAGAAAACTAACAGACTTTGTATAAGTTTGAATCTGTTTAACAACTATTGTTAACTTACAAGCAAATTAGTGTTTTATATTCCAGAGTGGATTGTCAGTCACTGAAGCAGTTTCTGTCAGATGAATCATCGTGTACTGATGTCTAACTAATATGAAAACCATAATAACTTTAATAAAAGATCCTTATCAGTAACTGTTAAGCACTGTCAGACGTGATCAGTCCAGATATCCATGCTGCTGTCCATGTTGGCAGGCGAAAGCAGACACGAGAGAATAAGGACTGGCCACTGCAGCAACGGTGGTGCCACAAGATGGCACAACACGTACAACAGCTGTTGTCTATTAACAGCAAATTCCCATCATTTGCCTGTTTTATATCTTACTAGGAATTATGACTTTTAATAGACATTTTTTTGTTTGTTTTTCTTCCGTTTGACTTTGAATGCATCCTACAAGTGGCCTGTTTCATCAACAGTTCTTCATGTTAAAAACGTCTAGCCCAGGGATCACCAACTCCAGACCTTTTGAGCCAGTGTCCCGCAGGTTTTCACTGTCCCTGCAGCACCCTGCTGCAACACACCTGGTTCCAATGAAATAGTTCTTCAACAGTTTGTTTTCAAGGTCAACACCAGCCTCTGAACGACTCATTATTTGAGTCAGGTGTACTGCAGCATGGACATATTGAAAACCTGCAGGACACTGGTTCAAGAGGTCCAGAATTTGTGATGCCTGAGGAACGGACCAACGGTGAAGCTCAGACTTGTGTTGGAGGACTGACACGGACCTGCCGGCTGTCCATCAGGATCTGCTGCTGCATCATTTTAACAACCTAAGTCAGTTCAAGAGGTGACCAGCAACAAGGTGACAGCTGGCAGAGAAGTCATGGCCAAACTGTGGACAAAGTATCAGAGAATAAAGCTGCCAGTCATGTTTTTCTCCATCAGAGGTGGCATTTTCTGGTCCATCCTTTTTACTCTATCATTAGGTTAATATGGATCTGTTTACATTTCTTTCTGGTTGAATGTTTGCATTCACCCAGACAAGCTCTAGTTGTCTGATTATAATGAAATTTCTTTTCTTCATGCAGGCAGATATAAAAACCACCTGTTCTGGTCTTGTTTTTATCTAGCCCACCGCCTGCCCACACCTTGATGCCTGCATTGCGTAGGATCTCCAGGGTGGGCCTGACATCAGTCTGGAGTTGATCCTCCACCCCAGTCAGACACAGCAGCTCCATCTCCATCTCCAGACTTTCGATGACCGTGGCAACCTTCAGCGAGCGGTCGTGCACGCTAAGCTTGGCCTGGACGTACCGCGCCTGAGGAACAGCATCATGTGGGAGGATATAACATTAGAAATAATAGAGGATGAATCTTTGTAAGACCAAAGAAGGAGGAGAAACAGAAAATATAAATATGACCACCAGCTGAAAAGAATAAAAACTGGCAGCAGAAAGACCAGAGTCAAATGATCTAACTATAAATACTCCACTAACTGTTCACATGTGGCATCATCCAAAACACTTTTAAACTTAACCTGTGAAACTCCAGTCCACTTTTTGCTCTTTTCAGATTGTTTTGTTGTTTTTTAATGTTAAAAAGCCTGTAGAAACTAAACCACACACATTATATTTCAGGACAGCCTCAGTTGTTAGATTAGATTAGACTAAATGAAAGTCTCCTCTTCCCCTCAGGTTAATGTCATTTCAATCTCACACCAATGACATTACACGGTACATCTACGAAACAGCACACATCACCCCCATACGCCCCATGTTCCCTCCAGTATTGATTACTGCAACTCTACTGTTTGGCCTTCCTCAAAAGTCTCTCCATAAGCTTCAACTGGTTCAGAACGCCTTCATATCATCATATCACACCCATCCTACAGCAACTCTACTGACTCCCAGTATGTTAATATATACAGCTCAAACTTCTCCTCTATGCCTTCAACGCCACCCATAACCCTCCAAATCTGTCCAATGTCATTATTTGTATGTCGTTATTTATTCTTTACCTTATTTTTATTGCAGTTACTTTTAATGTTGTAAAGTGTCTTTGGGGGTCATAAAAAGTGCTTTGAAAAAAATGTCTTATTATTATTCAAATGATGTACAACGACTGTTTTAAAAGGACTTGGCAGCATAAAGACCAACCAAAACAAGAAAACAGAATTTATTACTAACAGAACTTTGTAGAAATAACACAGATCAACAGTGACCAAGCCTTTCCTCATCTGATCATCATNTCAACAGTGACCAAGCCTTTTCTCATCTGATCATCATTCTTTCAAGTCTTGGTTTTCCGGAGAAAAAATATTGGCACTGAAACACACAACAGAAACTATTTACATATTTACACTCTTTACTCCAGCTGTTTTTGCCATTTGCAGTTGTTTATGCTACTTTTTACCTGCTATCCTCACAAAACAAAAACCTACCTCAACTGGTTATTGGTGCCAAGTGGATTAAAAAACGTCATCTTGGCTTTATTCCAGCCATAGAGGAGCATTATTTTACTTCTTTTTAGACTTTAGACTTTCTGCCCACTTGCTGATCTGTGGCTGCTCCTGTTTGCACATTACCATCAGTTTAAGCTCCCTGATTGGTGGAAAGTTTGACAGGAAGAAGCTTCATTATCTTTTCCAAGTCTAAATAGAGACCTCTTTGCAACATAGTAGATGGTGATCTTATGATGAAAATGTGATAAATAATGGTGGATCTACCATATAAAGTCTCCGAATAAACACTGTGGCTGGATTGTAAACCTCCTGGACAGGATATAAATGCCTGGAAAACTTCCATAGATCACCGAAAGGGTAAACTATCCATCACAATTTACCCCCCAGAGTTACACACTACCGTTCCTGAGAAACTGCTGATGATATAACAGATAGCACTCTGGGGAGCTGGAGCTCTAGAAGAGTTTAAAGGGTTAAACAGATAAAATTTCAATATAAACTGAACATTTCTGTAAAAGCTTTCACCTTGTTGGAACACACACGGACATATAATCAATGGGTTAACTCCCATCTTCAGCTTCAGGTTAAATCTGTGAGATAAAGTGAAAACAATGCGAGTGTGACTCACTGAGGAACACAAACCAAGTGTGTGACTCAGCTGGTGACTCACTGCTGCCCACCAGCTCCGCTCACTCACTTACACTCTTCAGAAAAACGCCTGCAGGAGAGGCAGCCTTGCCCTGCCCCAACCATCAGAGTGTGTGTGGGAGGACTTCAGGGGGGGTCAGAGGTCAGTCTGATTACCAAAGAACACACTCTGACATTTAGAAATACTTGTCAGCCCAAAATATCAGTCAGTATTTGGCTTGTGTTTTTACCACCAGTGGATGTTTACCTCAAAGTCTTGGTACTGTTCTTCTGTCAGGGACTTTTTGGAGACCACGAGGACCCTCAGACCTTCCCTTGCCATGTTTCCACACTGAACAGACACAACAAACAGCAGTTTCAGAAAAAGTTTACTAGAGTTTAAGTTTTTCTCATGAACACATCATAAAGTCTGCATCACCTCCTCCTCCAGCCAGTCGTTGTACTGGACGATGCCTGCCATCACCACATCAGCACCCTTCATGTAGAAAGTAATTTCTCCCGTAGACTCATCCTAGAAAAACCAGAGACGTGGCATACTGAATCTTTTCTCTTTCATAGCATTTCTAAAGTCCATGCGCACCATCTATGATCCTGTGTTGCCTAGGGATGCAGAAGCTATTTGCTTTTTGCATGATTAAAAATGTTTTCATAAGGAAGTGCAGTCTAATTTAAAAATCCCAGACTTCCTGAGTCACATGTCAGCCAACAAAAATTCAGTTAGTCATCGGCCTTACTCACATGTCAGGTAAGGTCTTTCTCAAACAATATTCTCTCGAACACATCAGTTTTAAAGAAAGGACGATTAAAGACAGCAGCACAAGGGAAAAACATCTTCTTGCCACTCACTCGCACTATGATACCCATCCTCTTGCTCTCGTAGGTGAAGGGAAATATCTGAAGGATGGTGAAGTTCAGTATTTGTCCAGTAGGGGTCCGAAGCTGCATGGAGGACTGGTCCCTTCCAACCAGAGTGAGTCCGACGCTCTCGGTCCACTGCACCAGGGACACCTTCCAACACCAGAACGGAGAGGTTTCACAGCATCGTTTAAAGAAATCATCAACACTGCAGGAGCAGGACAATATTTCTGTTCTTATTTCATGTTTTTATCATCTTTACGCTACAAGATGATGACACTCTACTTGGATTTCTTCCATTGTTCTCATCAGGAAAGCATTAAGTCGATAAGATGTGATGTTACTTAAATTTTACAGGAAAAAATAAATAAAATGAAGTCCACTTCGGAGAAAGAGTGGGCTGTCAGAGAATCAATAGCTGAAGCATTTTCAGCACTTAAAGATATTGATTAATAAACAGGGAGGATGTCCATTTCTGAAATGAAAACACAGTTTGTGTTCGATCCTCTCTGAAGGACACGACACACCGCATCCATTTGTACCACAGTAATGTGTGTGTGTGTGGAGGAAAAGAAATGATGTCTCCTAAAAACCTCCAGAAACAAACCTGAACCACCTCAAGTTTCTTCCTAAATTAATTCTGCACATCATAAAAGTCTTCATGGTGTTCATACCTTCCCGTCTTTTCAGATTATTTCACTGGATTTTCTTCTGAAATTAAGTGTTTTTTCCTGAAATTAGCTTTTGCAGTGTGAGGTTTGTTCTAAGTCACAGTTAATCAACCATTTCGGCGCCGACAGATTTTTACATGCGTTGTTCTAACTACCGTAATTCCTAGACCATTTGTGCCAGAAAAATCATTCAAACAGTTCCTGAAAGAAGAGAGAACGGCCTTTGCACTCATATAAGGCTTATTACGGTAGGCCGCTGCTATCGCGAGATTCGACAGGTCAAACACAGACGAGAC
>CM047987.1:29148480-29158690 GCA_026261665.1 Melanotaenia duboulayi | reverse complement strand
CTAGGGGTACCATCATTTTTGTCCAGGCATGGTTGAAAAGCAAGGTCTGACTTTCATTGGTAAAATTTTATAGAACTTTTTATTTATTATTACTTTTGTCAGATTCAAGTTATTTCTGTGACCATTGTGAGTTTTTCTTTTAATAACCAAAGGGTACCAACAATTTTGTCCACGTCTGTAGGCGTTGGGATGCTACAGGTGAGTCAGGGCCGTGTGACGTGCTATTGAGAAAGCATCCCCCGTAGAACGGTTCTCTCTGCAGGCTATCCAGGCCAGCAGGGATGATGTGTGTTGATGTGCTTTAGGATGATCACTTGAGACTCTTTATGATGACTGGGATGAGAGCGATCATTGATGCAGGTAATGGTTGTTTTTTGATGGAGGATTTCAGGCAGACAGGAACCGTGGAAAGCTGCAACCTCTGCCAAGTGGTCTGCACAAGATTTCAGTGTCCAACCCAACACCTTATCTGGACCTTGTTGATGTTGATCCTTCTCAGGGTGGAGACCGCTTGGTGCAGCTGAGGGCAAGAGGCCTATGCTGTGCCCCTAGTTGTGGAGGGTAAACAGTACTTCTGCTGCTTGGAGTGTCGAAGCGTGCAAAGAAGCTGGTCAAGGTGTCAGGCAGTGGGGTCGTAGCTGACCTGCTCACCCTAATGTGTTTACGTTACTGTCAAAACTCTTATATAAATCCAGTTCGTGAGTGAGAACCAGCCGGTCCAGTTCTAAGGAGTTAATATTCTTATTCTGCCTCCAAGTCTGAAAGAAAGACTTTCTGTCATTTCTTTAAGTAGCTCATATATAAATAATAATCTCCAGACTTTTTGAAGGACTATTCAAAGCTCGTTTGGATGTTTCTGCCTTTTTTTTTTTTTTTTTTTGTCCACACTGCTTCAGTAATGTTGAGGTCAGGGCTCTGAGGAGAATCCATCCCTCCATCAAACCTGTTGCCACCAAATTTCAGTCCAGTCATGTGACATACCGCAGCCTCTCTCTTTGTTTCCCTTTCTTAAGAATGGCTTCTTGACAGCCACCCTTCCATGAAGACCATTTCTGATGAGGCTGTTTATGGATAATACACTTATTTGGATCAATCAGCAGTGGATAGATCAGGTAGGTAGATAAGGTAAGATAAGGTAGATGCTCTATAGGCTCCATCTTCTGCCCTCTGCCTTCTAGAGAGTGGGTAACTCATAATCAAGAAAATAATCAGTGATAACAATTATAAGATAAGATTTGGATCAAAATTTGGATTAGAATAATTTAAACCTACAAGTCTCACCAATATCCTGTCTGTTGGTGTGAATTATTGGTCATAATTTCATCTAAATCATTCCATAAGATGGCTCTATGTCCCCATGCTTTGACAGTGAGATCATCATTTTGGATTTTCCCTTGAACAAAAAACTGTGGCACAACAAAAACTAAGCAGGCTACAATTAACTTCCATGTAAAACAATTTTACTACAAAATTTTCCCCACAAGAACTTTTTAGTAAAGCAAAAAAACTTACAATTATATAATAATAATAAATAAAAAATATCTACCCACATAAAATTTACTATACAACATTTAAAAAATACACGGTAAAAATATAAATTAAAAAAAGATTAAACCTGGGCGACATCAATGCATATTTTAGTAAACGTTGTGGATTCTAAATAACATTTTCTGCTAATACTTGAATCATGTGAATGGAGTGTGTTGGACATCAGACTCCAGTGATGGCACACATGTGAGATGAAGGCAGCATGGAAAATGTAAAGAATGGCTCCCAGCTGCGATTCGGTTCCCAACGTTCATTTAAAGGAGTTGTTCAAAAGAATCGATTCACTCATGAACGTCACATCTGTACTGCCTACACTCTTCAGGTTTTCTTTTTTTATTTACTTTTACTATACTGAATAAAATCAAAAATCCCTCAGGTCCTGGTTCAGATCTTTGCTGGATTTATTCCTATTTCTTCAGGACACTTTCAGACACTGATGAAGAGCACATAAAAAGGTTACACATTCTGTCTGCTGAGAAGCTAAATATGAAGACGAGGGATGACCAGGAAAGGTCATCTCTTTCCTGGTCATCCCTGTGGCTGACTGAGCAGGATGCCTCTCAACACATGCCTCTACACATGACAGCCCTAAAACCTTATTTTCTGAGCATCTGGAAACAGCTGCACTGTTTTAATCACCAAATAAAATGCACACACACACACACAAATGGGTGATGGTACACTACTGTAGCAAAATGCATTATTTGTATAATGAGTATTTTCAACAATAATTTAATTTGCATGCCACAACTTTGACCTCAGTCTGTGACATTGGCCGAGGCACAGCAGTCGTTATTATGATTTGTGGCAACCACCACTATGAAAATCAGTGTTAGTTTTATGATGTTCTGTCCCACGTTTCAGCTATGCATAAAACCTGCTTATTCTGAGTGGTTTTCTTTGTAGCCCAGGCCTTGTGTTTGTACTTTTGTAATAAATGCTCAACTGTGCACGTCATCCATGACACAAAATAACCAAACAAGTCATCTGAAAGTAAAGAGAAAACATTTTGAATTAATTTACAGACTTCTCTTCTTCTCTGCCAAAGTTTGCCTGCAGGGCTACTTTAGTTCTTATAATGACAATTATGCAAATTATGACATGTCAAAATTGTGAAGGACGTAGTCAACCTTAAATGGATTGAGGACATGATGTGACAGTGCTTCGGTTGTGGATGCAAATAGTTTTACGTTGAGAATGCAAAATGCTGCAGGTTTAATGGCCCTGGTTCGGAAATGAGAGCAGAAAAAGATTTTACTGGAGTTGTCTGAAGGTGAATCAGTATCCGTTTCTGAAGAAGAACTAGGTTTAAATGTTGATGGCGTTGCAGAGCAACTGGAAACTGAAACATAAAAGACAGGACACCTGCTGAAAAAGTCACCCTGATTTTATTTGTCAAAAATCAGAAACCATTTAGCCGAAGGAAACGTTTGAAAAAACAAAAGATATTTACACTGTAAACAGATCAAATTGGCTCGACGTTCTGGTGAACTGTGGAGACAACTTGAGAGCAGTTTTTGACATGGTTCGCTAAAGAAAGGCACAAATTGGCAAATGCATATTGATAAGGAATGAACAGCAGGAGCCTACACAGTCCTCGGACCAGTCTGAGTTGTGTAAAGTGTCCAGTGATACATTCATTACTGTTCAACTCAGCAGGTTGAGAATGAAACTCTTATAGCTTACTCAAAAAGAGAAAAAGAATGTACCAGAAAAATGTACAGAACATTGCATTGAGTGTAAGGGGCATGGGAGGGACAACTAAAATCTAACGAGGTAGAAGCTACCCCCCTAAACTCAAGCGTTTTGTGTATCATAAATAAATTAATGCCGCTACAAATTAAGATAACCAAGCAAACAACCCGCCCCCCCCAAAAAAAGAGCAATCTGATTGAATAGTTTAGCAAAAAGGAATAGTTGGACTCATCCTGTCTATGTTTAGAGCAGTTCTGAAATGGAAATGCAACCTAAGCTGAAATAAAGTGCAGCCTGAGAACACGAAACATGAGACAGCTCTCTAAAGTCAGCCAATGACATGCAGAAAACCGGAAGAAAAATAGGAACTTATTAACCTGACAGAACAAAGAAAAACTGAAAGGAGAAAACAAAACAAAAAACTAAAAACTGATAGTGCCATGAATGCAGCACGATTCCTTCAGATCGGGAACAACTTCTCACACACAATTTCAACAAGACAGTGGAATAATCCGAATGATCAATTACTTTCAAAATGAGACAAAAAGATGACATTTAACACTACCATATAAATGTACAATGTCATAAAAGCTATGGCACACAGCAGGAGGAAAAGTAGTCTTTGGACTTCTACAGTTTACTACTTGAAACCGAGTTGGAAACTGCTCAGACCGGTGCCCTGAAACATTTTCCAAGTCAAGTCAAAATCCTTCAAAGTCATCGAGTTTGAATTAACGCAGTTTCAAGTAATTTGTACATTCAAACTTCTGGATAGACAGCAAAAACAAAAAGTCACAGAAAAAAAGAAATACCCGCATATATATTCATATAAAATAAAAAATACAACTACAGTAGTTTTAACCAAGTTCAGCTAAACACAACACTTGAGAATCATTGAGCCGTTCTCCTCTGGACATGTGATTGTACCTCATCTGAAAACACCATCTGAAGAGGAGATGAAAGCGAGACCTCAGTTGACTGCGATTTTACCCTCCTCCATGAAATGTGGGAAGTGGGCTTTGGGTACCCCGTCAGACCCATTCTTCTCGCTTTCAGCCATGGTGGCAGGCAAACCCGAGTGGGATCCGTCCATCTTCATCAGGCCCCCAGTGGATCCGATCAGAGGCCCGCCGGCGGGGCTCCCGGGGAGCGGGATGCCACCTCCCTGGATGACAGAAATTTCATTGGTCTTCATAGTCAGGCCGCTGCTGAAGGCAGCAGCAGCGTACTGGTTCCATAGAGATGGGTCGAAGTTCATGGGTGGCGCTGGCAGCTCTTTGGGTGCCTGCATGATGTCTGGCATCATCTTGGCTTCGGAGTTCATGGCCATCAGCGCCATGGGGTTATCCAGAGACAGGCGCTGGCCACGGCGCGAAGAGTTGTTCCACATGTGAGTGCCTATATGAACCTATATGATAAAAAAAACAAAAAAAAAACAAACCAACACAAAACACCATCAGTTCCTGAACAGACAAACCTAAGAGGAGGATGTGAGATGCAGAGACATACCTTCAGGTTTCCCTTGGTGGTGAAAGCGCGGCCACAGATGTTGCAGGCGAAGGGCTTCTCGCCCGTGTGTGTGCGCTCGTGGATCTGCAGGGCGCTGGCGGAGGAGAAGTTCTTGCCACAGGCGTTACATGTGTGCTGTTTGGTGGACCGGCGTGGTGCGGAGGACATGGAGGAGGACATGGCCGTTCCCTGAGGCATGTGGGAGCTGAACAGACCGTGAGGACCCAAAGGATTCTCCGAAGGAATCTTCATCTCCATGCTGCCCAGACTTGATGGGATCTTCATAAAAGGGATGGTGCTGGGAGCTGCTCACACATGAGGTGAAAATAATAATAAAAAAAAAATAGACTTTTATGGATTTCCTCTGACAGCCTTTAACAGATTTCTCTTATCCATTAAACTCACCGTAGTCTCCGTTAGTAAACAGCATTCCTGGTTCCTCTTTGATCACTTTGGGGATGAAGCTGCTGGAAGCTGTGAGGTCCAGAGCTCCACCCGACTCGCTGACATCTTGTGTGCCATCGGACTCCTGTTTGGACCCGCTGCGGGCAAATTCATCCCCAGCTGACTCCGGGGATTTAGTCCCAAAGTTGTTCACTGGGGAGGAGGAGTGGAATGAAATGGCCGAGTCAGAGATGGCAGGACTGCGGCCGTTGTGGTTTTCCGGTGGGGACTCTTTGGACGTCCCCTCACTCTCTGAAGCAGTGCTACTCTGTCTTTTCAGTGCAAGAGCAGAGGTAAGATTCTTCAGGACGTCCAGGCTGGAAAACACAGGGGAGGGCAGCAGCTTCTGGGGCTCCTCTGAGACAGGCGGGAGGGAATTTGAGGAATCGTTGGGCTTCTGGGAGGTCAGCTCTGACTCGTGATCTTCCATGCTTGCGTCAAACCCATTCACATCCATGTTCTTGTCCTCTGATAGAGACGGCTCCAACACTTCTCCAGCTTCAAACTGGTTTTCTGGCATGGGGGTGTTGGGGATCTGCCCCCCCATGTGCATGCGGATGTGCTGCTGCAGAACCACGGCGTTGGTGAACTTCTTCTGGCAGATGGGACACGAATGCTGCATTTTCAAAGGAGTGTTGGCTCTGTGCACCCCATAATGAGCCTTGAGGTTGCCCTTGGTGGAGAATGCGCGACCACAGATTTTGCACTTGTAGGGCCGCTCCCCGGTGTGTGTGCGGTAATGCATCTTCAGCGAGCTCTGGCAGCTGAGCACCCTGTGGCAGATCACACACTCGTTGGGATCATCGGTCCTTTTTTCCAGACCGTCCACCATCTGCTGGAGCTTAGCGGTTCCAGAGCTGGCCTCTCCTGGGAGGGCGCTGCCATTCATGTGATGCAGCGCTCCAAGGAGTTCTTTAGCATCATTCTGATTGGGATCCTGACCAGACTCTTGGCCAAATACAGAGATGGACGGGGAGCCTTCACTTGTAGATGGGGAGGGCTTCTGGGAAAATGTGTCACCACCGTATGCATCAAAAGGTTTAAATCCAGACATGGGTGACGGGTTGAAGCCAGGAGCAGGATGGCCGAGGATGGGCTTCATTTCAGTGAGATTGGACTCTTCTATGGGCACAGACATTCCAAAAGGAATGCCACTGCTGGTGGGAATATTGTCAAGGTGCTCCGGTACAGGATGAGGATTCATGCTTATGTTAGGATACTTGTCTTTATGCCTCTGGAAGTGGACTTTGAGGTTTCCTTTGGTGGTGAAGCGGTTTCCACAAATGTTACACTTGAAAGGCCTTTCGCCCGTGTGGGAGCGTAGGTGAATCTGCAGGGCGCTGTCATTCCCAAACGTTTTCCCACAGTATTTACACTTGTGCTTGTACAGCGATTCTACATTCTTTGATTCTGGTGGGAGGGACAGCATCTTGGTCTTCAGCTTTTTAGAGGACTCGATTCCTGCTTGGATCCCATTAAAGGAGCTGGGGAAACCCAGGACGGCCGGAGACTGGGGCAGCAGAGGTGGTAGACGGCTGCTTAGATCTGGAACGCTCTTCAAAATGTCTGATTTAGAAGCCACTGATCCCAGTGAGGCACCGATACTAGCGGGCAGAGGTAGTTTACCTTGTTTTATGGTCTCCATGGACAGGCTCTGACTCCCAGTCCTTTTTCCAATCAGAGCTGCTGCAGCAGACAGCTGCTGAGAGAGATGAGCACCTAGAGCTTTCAGAGGATCCATGGCTGTCCCCACAGATGACTGCAGACCCTGCGGGGTCATCATGGCTACCTGGATTCTGATCTGCTCTGTGAGCTGGATCTGTTGGAGCTGCTGCTGCTGCAGACACACCAGCTGCTCCAGGATGACGGGGATGGCCTGCAGCACTTCCTGTGGTGATGTCACCGAGGTATTTGAAGAATGCTGGGACACGGCCACTTTAGTGTCAGCCATAGTTTCCAGGGTGACGTTTGAATCTTGCATTTTGGGTGAAGGCTGGAAAGCCATCTCAGGACTGCCAGACATTTCTCCCTGATCCTGGTGCACAGAGTCGTCTGCGTTCATGCTGGACTCTTCCTCCGTCCTCTCCAGCTGGTCTGTATTGGAATGATTACTGGACTGGCTGTCATCATGATCGCTGTTTAAGCCATCGGGAGAACCCTGGGAATATTCCTCCAGCACTTCACCACAGTCTCCCTCCTTCATGATGACCACTTGTTGACTTTTAGTGCAATTTTTTTCATGCTCGAGAAATTCTGCTTCGTCAAAGTATTCGGCGCAACACTTGTTGCAGACTCTGGTGTCATCCATCCTCAGCCTCTTCACATCGTTTCCTGTCTCTTCAGCTGGATCATCTTGAAGAGTCCCTTAAACCAGAGAAAACAACATTTACACAGTTAGGACGGCATTCAGCAAACTCAAAACGGAATATCCTAATTTTCCTCCCATCTGACACCATAACACCATAAACACACTAAAATGCACTTTCAGGCTGCTTTTGTGAACATTAGGGTCAGAGCATTGAGCAACAGATGAAAATAAACACCATTATCTTTTGTTGTTGGATCTAATAGTAACTGATTATGTCTGTCCTTGATAGAGGGTCAGCACAATTTTTAAACCCCTGAATTTGTCCAGCAGAGGGCAGCCATCTACCTTTGATACAACTCAAAACAAAAAGACAAAGAGTTGCACTCTGGAGATTAAATTACTAAATTTCTACATGTTAAAAACAAACAAACAAACACCTATTTGCAAAAAGAATGAATACACTTTTTTTGTGTCACACAGGGGTTTGTAGCTGCTTCTGTCTAACTTTACAGAACAAAATATTCAAAAATGAAAATCTCATAAAAATTCAACTTTCTTTAAAGCCCAAGAATAGAAAAAGGTCTACATTTACAATACAATTAGGTTCCCACATTTTCACAGCCTGTGAAAGGCTGAAAAGTGCTCCAAGTGTGCATTTTAAATTGTCTGCTAACCAAGAGGCCATTTCACAACTGGGTGTATTGTTAAATGCAAATGCCTGAGAGAAAAGGGGGCAGACCACCTGTTTGCATTTGGCCAGGGAAACTTTTGGCCTTGTTAATTACTCACCAGGAGGCACTGAAGCGGTGTCACAAAAGGAGAAAAAAAGTCACAAACTGCATTATTTTATCCAGTCCGCTTCTGCCTTTTACAGTTATCTTTTAAGAGAAGTCACACACGCGCGAGATCATATCTGAGCATATGTCGCATTCCAAAATCTTTTGATAAAACCACAACTTTTCCATTTTTAAAGAAATTCAAGACGTAGAACATTCATTTACCACTTGACGGCGCATGACCTGTATCCGATCATCTATCCACAGATATGACACGAGGTCAGACTTAACATTAAATATGTGCGCGTTACATTAACAAACACACACACCTTACCAATAGCGCACAAATACCCCCAAACAGCTGATAAATCAGAAACTATTCCAGTTTTATTCAACACTTTTGTCTACAACTTTTCGTAATGAGAAGGTGAAGTCAAACACCGCTCTCATTTGGCAGCAGGACGCACGCACCCCCACCCAGTCTCACCAGCAGCCTGCTCCATCCCCCACCTCTCCACACATGTACTAAAGGAAACAGTCATGCATTAAACTGGGGGATTTATTGCCTTTAGGTCAGCTTACCCCACACTCACATTTCAGACACTTTTTTGGAAACCTTTGTTTCAGACTTTCGTTTGGAGGCGAATTAACTCATAAATACCCAAATAATCCAAAAATAATACACAATATTTCAATGAAACTCTTCATGTAAAACAGGCAGAATTACATCATAGATATGATTTTTTTAAAAAGAAAATCAGGCAGAAGCACGCGCTCACATTTCCACCCAAATGTTTTACCAGAATTAAACCCGGTCAGCAACGCATGTTTCCAAAAATAAGAAAAACGTGTTCCGTTCCCAGATTTTCAAATCCAACCGAGCTGATTTTCTGTCCCACAAACTTTCCAGGTAATTCTTCAAAAACACGATAGGGAGGGGGAAAAGGCCCAGGAAAAGTCATCTGGATCCAGATCTGTTCACGGAACAACATCCGACACAAAAAAAAACTCCAGCCGCTGAGGAAAAGCTGCGTTTAAGGTTAAAATCAGAGAGAAATGAAAAATGAAGGAGTAAAGCGTTACAGTCTCGCGCAGCAGCACCTGTATGAGTCCAGAATAGATTCTGAACGCGTCTAAGTTTATCCCCACCGGGTGAAAGAGGGGCAGCAACAGGAACAAACCCAACTTCCAGCTCAGATAAACAACCTGCAAACAAACTCACCAGTCTGGGCCGAACCGGGCTCGTCGGAGTTGATGTGCTGTGGTTTGGCTTGTTTGCGCCTCGACATGCTGCGACCATCCGGACACTTTACCTCCCCTTCTTCTCCAAATTCTTCGGCTCGGAAAATTAGCCCCTCAAGTAGAAATGCGCATGTCAACGTAATTATTATTATCGATAATGCATTGCGATTTATCACAGGCCTCTGACAGCTGATTGGCTCCGGTCCAAGCGCTCACACATTATTCAAATGGCTCTCTATTGATGAGCAGAGCGGAGCGGCAGAAGGGGGCGGGAGGAGGCACGCCAGTGGCCGGCCTGCAGGATGGAGGCAGGGTCACTAACATCCACCTTCTGCCCTGTTCCTCCTTCATCAAACATGTACTGTAAAAGCTGAGAAAGAGAGGGAGAGGGAGGGAGAGAGGGATAGACTTTTCTGACGCCAGAAAGTTTTATAAACGTCACAAAACTCCACCATCATTTCATCAAGATTAATGATTACATCAGATTATTTACACTCTCTGTCTTTATTCTCCTCAAGCAGCAGAACAGATTCAGTACTTTCAGTTTAAAGAAATGGCAGTATATAACAACACCAGTTGTTAAAATATTGGGTCTCTGTGTAAAATGTAAATAAAACCAGAATCTCATCAACCCATATTTATTCCCAGTAGAACATAAATAAGATATCAGATGTTGAAACATTTTACA
>CM047987.1:29132029-29142398 GCA_026261665.1 Melanotaenia duboulayi | reverse complement strand
AGATAGATAGATAGATAGATAGATACTGCATGCTTAGACAATAAATCTATTCTTACTTCAACTTATTCAGACATAAATGTTTTGATTCCAGTAGTTTCTCTGTCATTTTTCTGGGCTGTCTTGATGTTCAGCCTTCTTCATGACGACAGCTGAGCACAGATCTCAGCTCAACTGTCTGCTGGAAAGAAAAGGAAAAATGGCCCTTTCCTGTGTGGAGACCTGAAACCACATCATGTCTCACTGTTTCAGACAACACAATGACTCCACAAATGGTCTTTTTATGGTTGACGGGTTTCTCGTTCACTGACATCAGGTGAATTTCTCAGATCCTGTTGTATTATTTTATCCTCTGTTGGCTTTCTTCAGATGTCCCTTTAAAACATTTCCCCCCCTGTAGTCATAAATAACATCATTAAACTCACACAAAGGACAAAGGGATTTTTTTCATGCAGAACTTGCTTCTCATGGAAAGGGTAAGCAATGCTGAGAAAGGTGCAACACAAATGAAAACAGCTGGGCTGACCTTTCCAGTCACTTGGACAACCAAGGTTTTTTTTCATTCTTGTTACTCATATCACAACATAAACTTTGATCAGACGCTAACTTTTTCTGTATGAGCATGCCTCTGGGAGGTACAGTAATTTCCCTCTCAACACAGAACTGTCCAGAAAACTGGAGTAATGCAAACAGCCCTTCCAATGTCCTCCTTTTCATGAACATATGTATTTAGTGCTTTTGTTTGGTAGCGTCAGTCTAAAATATTAGATGTTGGCCTACTGTACCAATGCTGTTTTTTCCCCCCTGCATGAAAAATATTACACACATACAGCTAGCCACATACATGTAAATGTATTTACATAGATCATTTATGGTGGGTTTTCTTGAACAGGTATTATTTTGATTTATTTATTTGTAATTATTTTTAGATACTTCCATTTTCTTTTAAAGTAGCTGAGCTGGTTTTTAAACGCAGATACACATCATGAGCTGTTAGCCACGACAGCATGAAGGAATGACGTCACACTGTGTCCTGCAGGCTGGACCACAGAGTTATGTAAACACAAGGTTAAAAAGCAAGAATTTTCTCAACTTAAGAATGAGCTGCTAGCTGTTTCGCAGGCAGCCAAACTCGATCAATGTCACCAGGCTCTGTGTGACTTATTATGATGGGTGTAGGTGTGTGATGAGTCCTGAAGAAGACAGTGACCAAACTTTCACCATAAAAAAACAACTTAGACCATTTTATCTGTGTTTTTATGCTACACATAGTTATCTGTTCACTGTATCACTTCAGCATCAGACTGTTGTTTCCTTAGTCGCTATATTTGCAACCCAAAACCGCCTGTGTTGCTACAGTTAGCTGCATGCATCCACCGCAGTTAAGGTGTAGCTAAAACAGCATCAAGACGCTGTTCATCAGGCACCATCGGAGGATTTGTTCAGCAGTCACATCACCTCGACGTGGCAAAAATGCTTTTCCATTCTGGCTTGGAATTTTTATTTTATTTTTTTTAATTATTCAAGATAATATCCTTCAAATAAAAACCCCAAAAAACTGTCATTTAAAAAAGGAAGGGTTCTGTATCAATGGATTGGCATTGTTAGCAAAGAATGGGGGAAGATTACTTTTTTCATAAGTCAAATATGTTATTTAAGCAAATAAAAGGTGTCCAGAAGAGGATCGTTGATTATGAGAGTGACAGCAGGAAATTCAGACAAAGGTCATGATAAAATTTAACAGAGCCATTAGCCATTAGACTTGAACTGGAAATGGCTGTAACACTTGGGTGAAACAGGAAATATAAAGGTAGCAAGATGATGCCTGTTTTTCTCACCCCAGCGCTGCTGGGTTGGGGGTGGTGCTGGAGTACCTCATGCTATGGTCATGAGTCCTTCAGATGCAGTTTTGAGGAGTAATTTTTGCTGAACATCTCTTCTTTTCTTTTGCAGTATTTTTTTGGAGGTGCTGCATGACAAAAGAAAGTTACTGATTGGTTGTGCTTTCTTTTACGCTGAGGTTTATGGCCACGGTGGCAGTCTAATATCCTGCTCAGCTCAGAGTGTGATATGCATGAATGTGTGTGTGTGTCTGGCGGGTGAGGGGAGAGATCGCAGCCCACACATGGCTGTAATTTAATGGAGAATTGCCCAGTAGTTCCTGTGCAGAGGTAAACATAGCAATAGTCGGGCTTTTGTTATTGCATGGCTTTGACAACCACCTCCATCAATGAACAATAGACAGCTGGGAAACAAGGACTCAGTGTATGAAGAGAACCCCACTGAGTCCACTTCTCACTTGTAATCAGCCTCGCACAAGGATGAGTCCGAGGAGTAATGAGCCTGGAGAGCTGCAGCCACACGTTAGAGTGAACACGACACATCACTGAAGGAGGAGCTTTTATTGTATTAAACAGAAAAAGCTTCATTTTTTCTCATCTAGACACCTTCACTCTCACTAGTTGCTTCAGTTTGGGGGATGAGGAGGTCAAACTTGAAGAATTTGAGACACAATAAACAAAGAGATAGGGAGAGCTCAACAGTCACCATCATGCTGTGAGCCAACAGGAGGCCAATCCCTCAAATCTGAGATGCAATCTGGGTCAGGGCCATAAACATTTACAGGGTGGGAAGTGCTGAGCCGAGGGGCTGCAGGATATCAGTCCTCTCTCACTTCTAATTAGCTTATGAGACATTACAGTTATACAACAGCTCACTGAAGGCTCAACAACTAATTTTAAGTTTTTATAAAGATTCCTTACCATCAGAAAACAGGGACATTACTCTCAAACTGATGGACTTCTTATCATACCTGCCAAAATACTGAAGCATAAAACAAAAAAGAAAACATTTTCTTTGTTTGTCGAGGGAAGAGGAGCCACATGGAAGTAACAGTTCAGTCCAGTTCAGCCAGAAACATCTCAAGTCACCATTACAGACAGTCCAATTCAATCCAGTTCATTGCAATCAGTTATAATCCAATAAAAACAAATCCATCATCTGATCCACATCAGTCCGGTTTATGATAACTGTGTTCATATAAACCGGGTCACAAAATAATGACCTCGCTAACGGTTCTAACAGTTAAGATCAAATCTTCTCTTTGATTCCATCTTCAATCCTGAGCCGCTTGAGGAGACAGTGCAGAGGAAAACCTCCATCAGAACCAGAACCAGGAGCGAAATCCTCCATCAGAACCAGAACCAGGATGAAAAACCTCCATCATATCCAGAACCATTATAATTGCTTCCTGAAGCCAAACCTGGAGCTGGTTCCACAGAGAAGGGTCCTATAAGTAAAGGTTCTGCCTCCCACTCTACTTTTAGGACCTTTAGAAACCACATCTGACTGAGACATGTGACTGATCGGGTTTTTGACAGGACATTTGACCTTGAGTGAATGTTCTATGATCAGAAGGAACAGTAGACGTTATGATGAGATGAATTTGTCAGATCTTCTTTGTGTAGTGAATTTATCATTCAGGTCATTTCATTACACTTCAAATCACTGATGTAGTTTTCATCAGTTCTGGGGTCTTAAAGTGGACCAGTTTTCCAAGGACAAATGAAGCCGTGGACTCACTCATGTGGACACCGGATGTTTTTCAGTGTGAATTCAGCCGTTGACCTTCTGAAAGAAACTCCTCATCCTTCTCTGAACAAATATTCACTCGTAGATCGTCTAGAAACTGAGTAAATATTACTTCTTACACTTTTCTTTCTTAAAAACATCAGTTTAATCTCAGAGTTTGTGTCCTGTTACATCTGATGTAAATGACAATAATCCCAACAGCAGACAATCAGAGCAGCTTCTCTGAGCCACACAGATAAAAGTGTATTATGGTTGCTATAGCAACCACAGAAACAGCTTCTCCGCTGAACAATAGTCAGATGGGCCTTTGGGCAACCCCCTTCACACCCACATCTGCTGCTCTCTCATTCACACTTATGGGATGTTCTGCTGATTATATTCTGTCCTGCTTCCCCTTTCAGAGCCGACGGATAGAGAATGAAAGAAGGATTTCTGCCAACATCTGTCCAGGAATGGAGGTGTGGTCACAAACAACAACACAAAACAGCTGTTTATGAGGGCATGCTGCAGTTATTGAGGGGGAAAGTTTTACATGGCAGAAAAGCGTTGCAGGAACCAGGACGTTCACCCTCGGATCAAACACCAGCTGGTTCTGGTGCTAATGAAGACTGAGGGGGAATCTTCTCATGTGTTACATGTAAAATCTCAACATTACAGACTTTAGAGAAACATATGAATGAGTGTGTGTGAGAGAACTCTGTAAATCACAAGCTGTGAAAGGAGAGAAGCCTGTGGTGCCTTTGTGTTTTCATCCCCCGTGGACAGCAGCGTCGGGGGGATCGGACCACCTGCATGTCTGCAGAACCACCCTTTTTTTTCAAACTTTTCAAGGACAGAACTGAGATCAGGTTTATTAATGACATTTATGAACAAATACTCCAGAGAGGTCTGTGCAGCATGTTTCAGCAGGAGCTCTTTGCTGTGAAGAGTATATGACTTATTTAGAAGGACCTGATCAATAAGTTCTTGCTCTCAGGTATGCTTCTACTTTGTACTTGCACACTCAGATAAACACGAATGAAATGCTCTGACCGCTGATGCATCTGCAGGCAAGAAAGGAAGGAGGGAAAGAAACACTTCAGACTTGAGGATATCCAAACCCCCGCATCCATATTGATTAAACAAATTTGCCACAAATCATTTTACAAATGCCCAGTGGGGGGCTATAGACGCTGGTGGAAATACCCCATTCATGTATGGTCCTCCCCCGCAGGGCTGAAGCCTCGACTCTTGGCTCGTTTAAGCGTGCTGACAACCTCTGATCTTCCGGCCATCTGCAGGGTGGGCTGGCCAGCACTCGGGGGTCTTTGTGGTCTAAACATGTGGAGGCTTAGAAGTACAACTAGAAGAGACAATATTTGAAGGTGAATGACCCCCCTCTCCCACCAACCCACCCACCATAATTCTGGTTGTAGATAATTTGCAGAGCACACAGATGGAAGCGTGGAGCGAAGCCTCGGTGTGGTTGTGTGAACTGTCCAACAGCAGCTCAAATAGCAGCTGCCTTCTTCCAGTGACTCATCCAAATAAGCGAAACATGAGCTCCACCCCCCTCACCACGCTGCTGCTTGTGAATGAAAGTGGGTGGAGGCAGCTATGTGGAGCATGCACGTGCGCAGATCAGTATTTTTGAATGCAGGTGGGTGTGTCTATGTGTGTGTGTCCACGTGCTGAGTGGCTGCCCTGCAGGGGAAAGCAAACAGGAAGCTTGCACCATCTTCAGGATCATCTTTTTGTAAAGTTTGTGTTGTCATGTTTCAGATGGGTTTGGATTACGTACAAGTTCTCAGAAATGCTTTGGTGGATTGTTTCTGTCTGACATTCCTCCCACATCTAATCTACAACCCCCGTTTCCAAACAAGCCGAGACTCTGACTCGGAGGAAAATGTAAATAAAACAGAATTTCCAAATCTCATCAACAACAACATATCAGATCTTGAAACTGAGACAGGCAGCAACATATCTGTGAAAACTAGTTTTTAGGCGTGGTTCAGTGGGTAGAGTGGTCGCCTTGTAGCCTGAGGGTTGCTGGTTCGATCCTCGGCCTGTTGAGCTCAGGGGTGTCCCTGACACCAAACCCCAAATTGCTCCGTAGTTTAGCACCTTGCATGGCAGCTTCCGCCATCAGTGTGTAAATGTGTGTGTGATGTATGATATAAAGTGTTTTGGGTATCATTCCAGGTACAGTAAAGTTTTATATACATAGAGACCATTTTACCATTTAGTTCTAGGGTGATGTTTCCCCTCGTGTAGCATCCCTTTTATGTTTTTTGGGGTAGTGATAATGGAAGTGAGTTTGGAAATGGAGGAACTAGATTTAAGTTCCTGGGCTGGCAACAGAGGTGACCCGCTGGGGGGCTCCTGCAGCAATGACATTTAAATAGCTACATGCAATAAAAGATGTTTTATCATCATACATGTTCTCTGGGTTTTCATGATGAAGTAAAATGCAACAGTCTCCACTCTGGCTGCTCTGTGGAAGGAGGCAGTTCCTCCCCTTCTTATAACCTCAAACACATGGTAAGCTCCTATAATTTTAACTGCTAATTTTTTCATGCATGTTCATGTTTTATCTGGTGGTACAATTACTTCAAAAACTTCCCTGTCCTGGTCATGTGGGACACATGCCTGGGAATTATTTATTTCCTGTTCATACGGATGTTGTATGATAAGTGGGCTCAGAGGGAGCAGCTGAGCTGTTTTTGAGGAGATCAACAAGCAGCTAATGTTTGCAACAGATGTGACGTTGTTCATGTATGTACAAGGCAGCACTGAATATTCTGACATGCTACAGTTTGCCATCTTCAGCTCAGAAGACTTTCTCTTTATTCATCTAAAAATACCAGAAACACTCGGCCTGCATCACATGCACAGCAACCATTTACCTGAGTCTGCTTCTGTACTGCACGGCTTATGAAGAGGCCCTAAACGCTTCCCCAGAAACTCAATCCAACAAAACAGACCATCGCTCATAAATATGCCACATGACTGATGTGAGCCTAGCAAGTTATAGTGACCCTGGGACACACAACTCTTCTCTTTCCCAAATGCACAAATTCCTTGGATTTGTGATCTTCAGCAACTGTCATGTCAGGTCCGGAGCAGCGTTTATAAAAGCTGCTCATACTCAGCTTTTACATTAGCAGTAAAAATGGAGTTATGCTGAAAACAGAAGGGCAGCAGGAGGTCTACTTCCACAAAGACATAAAATCAATATCCTTTCTTTTTTTCTTTTGGTGTTTGCTGATGCTATTAGCGTTGGTCGAGGATGGAGGACTGAGTCAATAATGAGTTGCCGATAATGGAGACACAACTAGAAATGTTTTAAATTGGGAAGATAAACATTGAGTCAACTCAAAGACGGCATTTGATGCAGTCATCACATTATTTTATCTGGATTACGTCAATAAATCTTTCTCAAGAAGCTTTTCTTTAGATTAAATCATTTTAATCCAGAATAAAGTAATGTGTGTTAATGTCACCAAATCTTGTCTCGGTTGTTCTGTTGGGATTTCTCAGGGGTCTATTCTTGGACCACATTTATTTACACTTGTTATTAATAATCTACCTGATATTTGTTAAAAAAGGCAACGTGTTAATGTACGCTGATGATCTAGGCTGAAAACATCCAAAAATCCTCTTTAATTCTTCCTGCTGCAATGAACTGGCTTTTTAAATCATGTTTCTTATTTAATATATATATATATGTATATATATATATATATATACACACACACACACTTAGGAGTAAGGAGTGGCTCACCGTTCTGTACATCCCTCCTTTTGTGACCCACCCAGTCGGAAGTTACAGAGCCTCGTTCTCCACACAATGACATAAATATACTACCCTGCTCCTGCCTGCAGATTTTTCTCATAAAAAAACCCTTTGATAGTTTAGCCATCTGGCCGGAGCCGAAAAAAGTCCTCATAAAAGAGGCCCAAATAAGGTCAGGGGTCACTCCCTCCCTGGGTCAGGGGCCCTGGAAGGTTGTTATAGTGGACTTTACTAAAGTTGTCAGCTCAGATCTCTTTGACAAATTAAAGCACATTCTTCTGTCTTTAACAAGTATTCCCTTACAGTTGGACTTCCTCTGTAGGAAATCTGTACAGAATGTGGATTAACAGCGATTGTGTAAATCAGGACTTTAATTAATTTGCTCTTTACTAAAAATTGAATATTAAAATCCTTCACTGAGTTTGTCTGAGCCCTTTTCTCTCTAGTTGAAAACCATCATCCATACGTAGATGAGTAAAGAGCCTTTACTCAACACATAGTACATTAAAGGTGCAATGACAGGCTGTCATTAACCCTGACCTGTCTGTGTCTCCGTCCAAACGTCCAGAGGATGAAAGGCTCACTCTGGACTTATCTCACTGATGCATTTAGCTGACTGCTGAGAATCTGGCTGCTAATACGACACAGACATTGAGGAGTTTAGTTTGACAAACACAGCACAGAGATCTCAACCCATGCTCTCTAATTCACATTTAAGACTGGGACTGGGACATTTCGCCTGTTTGGGGAATATATTTATTAAATTCCAAACAGGAAAGTCAACATCAGCTAAAACAGCTCATCAACTTGAGATCTGTTTCCTTTCAAAAGCACGTTGTCTGTTCAGATCAAACATGATTTAATGTGATTTGTTTTGCTTTAGAAGTACTGCTTTTTGTTCTATTTGGATGGAGTCACTCCAGTTGTTCCCTGAGAAAAACAGAAAACTTTGTTTTCATGCAGATGAACAGCAGTTCTTCATCTTTTTTCATACCCGGCATGACGGATGGTTCATGTGTTCAGGTTGTCCAGTGTGTTAGCCGAGGGTTGGGCCCCGGTGGTTATCAATAAACAGGAAAACCAACCATGTAAAATCCAACATGCTATGATGCCAACATAACCATTTTCTTTCTTTAAACTTGTGTTAAAACCTATGAATCCAGTCTGATGTTGAAGGTTTATGTTTCCATAAGAAGAAACTTGAAAAGTCTTTTTGACTTTCTGAAACAACTTTCAGTCAGAAATGAGGTAAAAGAAAAAGAAAAGGACCTGAGTAAAATCTGCTCTTACATCCTATGACTTCACACATCTGAGAGTGTGTTTGGCTTCATGGAAGAGGCCGAGTAGATGACAGCCCCTATGCCGCTGTGGGAAGAAGTTCCAACACACAGCTGCTCAGCTGGAAACCGGTCTTGTGCTCATTGTCTTTCTCTTTAAAAGAAGTGGTAAAGCTCTTGCTCTCCATGCTCCAGTCACTTCCTAAAAAAGGTGCTGATGATACATCGACAGCAGTGTCCAGTTTCAGAGGAAATGCTGAGAGAATTAGTGGAGGATGATGAGCTCCATTAAACACCGCTGAAGAAGCGGGCCGTGCATGGCTGTCTGGAGCAATCCGGATCTACAGGTGGGCTACGGGGCAGCAGGCTACGTCGTTTTACAACAAACAGGTCTTTGAGAACAAGAAGGAGTTCCTCGTGAACGTTAATGAGGATAAAAATAACCGGTAAAACTAAAATGGGCCATACTCATCTGGGACAGAAAAACAGCTGGTTTCATTTTAGACGACAGGGGGGGATCTCAAACTCTACTTGGACAAGAAGGTGAAGTCTCCAACATTTCTTATAATCAGCATGACTATGACAGTAAAAACAAACAAACAGGGCTTTTCTCACAGAAGTTTTGCCTGAGGGACCCTCGATGAGGAGGGCTTCATCACAGGACACCGTTATTAATCTTACTTAATTGTAGGCTATTCCATTCAAAGGTCCACAGCTGTATTTTTCATCATTAAGCCTGTTTATAGTAGCAGGAAACCAGCCTACAATGGAAGTGATCCATAATCAAAGCTCAGGGAATTTGACTCGGGAACAGAAAATATCTCCATGTGTTTACAAACTCTGAACAAGGAGGGAAAACTAAAATGGATATTTATAGGTAATGCCTCGGTACCTTTGCAAACACCTGTTGTGCTGTTTTCTGACTCAGGATGTGAGTTGCCTTCAGTGCCCATAACACAGCTTGCATTCCACGTGGTGAGCAGTGATGCTATCCTCTTTGGAAAAGGAATGCATCATGGTGGAATAATTGCCCCTTACTCCTCTCTGGGCACTTTTAGTTAAAAGGGATTCAGATGGTTTGGGATCTTTCTCCCTCTCTCCACTACCCCTCCTCCCATGGGGCGAGGAGAGGAGGAGGAGAACATAAGGGGGGGATGGGTATTTGACTTGGGAAAGCAGAATTTGGAAGGGGGTGTGAGCATTTACATAAATAGCCTAAGTTTGTTATTCTTAGAAACTGGCTGTTTGACAAGCGTTTCTTCTCCTCACGGAGGGGCTGCCCTTCTGCACATATTCCCTGAATTTATCTTCCAATAGAAAATGACCTGGATCCTGGAAAACAGACCTGGATGTTGGATTATCGCAACATTTTTAAAGGTCACATGATCCTCTGGGATCTTGGATCAAGTCAAGACTTTTCCAGCAGCCCCCCTTATGTTGGCATGGCCGCACTGCAAAAGTAATCTATCTAACCAAGTCTAACCATCTTATATCAGCCAAAAATCAACCTGATCCTATTTTCAGTGATGAACGCAGAATGTAGAAGATTATAAATTGTGTTTTTATTTTTTTTAACTTAGTTACTAAATCCTAAAATAGGTTAATTTATGTGCATATATTATCACTGCCAAAATCATCTATCTTAATATGAGGAAGAACACTTAACTTGACTATAATCTAGTAAAATAATCTGCCAGTACGCGAAGATAATTACACTTGGTAAGATTAT
>CM047987.1:29116456-29127192 GCA_026261665.1 Melanotaenia duboulayi | reverse complement strand
AAAAATAATAAAATGTATATATAAAATAAAGAATCAGATTTTTTTAAAGTATTAACTAAATGTACAATAATAATATATATTGGCTTTTATTATGATAAAATCATCAATATGCTGCATTCAGACGAATCATCTTGTTTTATCCAATCCAGTTCAGCTTTATCTCAGAGCACTTTACAGGCTTCATCAGTTTAAATAAATCCACACATTATAAACCAGGCTGATACAATTAATAAAAAATAAAAGCCTGTGTCTGGAAACCTACAGATTGCATCGAATCTTGTCTTCAATTCAATCCTCCATTTAGTTTTTTTTTAGATCTTTTCTCTCAAAGTGAGAAAGAAACAACAATGTAAGGAGCTCTGACAGGAGAGTTTTTGTTTAAATTAATAATACAGGACTCAGAATAATAGTTGATATATAATAGTCTTTTCTTGTTTTAGGGAATCTTCCCAGCTGTAATTAACTTCCTGTACTGGCAGATTATTTCATCGGATTATATTCAGAATTTTGTCAAGTTAAGTGTTTTTTCCTCATATATGAATGTCATCGTTTATTAAATCTAAAACACAGTGGGCTCAGAAGATGGCATATCAGTATGAGTATGATACCCTATCAGACCACCAGCAGATTCATAGCTGGGGGTGGATTCACATATGCTAATGAGGCAGATGTCCACAGTCCTCAACACATTCCAGGCAGCCTATAAAAACAAAGCGTCTTTCTTCCTGGAGGAGCGGCGGCCTGTCTCCGACTGTCTCCCCCAGCCACAGAGCTGCTTCATAGAAACATGTCGCGTTATAACCTGGTGGTAACGGCACGGCCCCGTCCCTCCCCGACACTGTCCCTACAACAACCACTGCAACCCGATCCCTCATTTTTGGAGCGCTCCGTATTGTTTGGCCAAGGCGTGGGTCTTGGTCTTAAAAACTTTCCATGACAGTGGAAGTTTCGGGCCGTGTCTCTGCTGTCCACTGTGCCCAACTCCCACTAAATTCATCAGCCATTGTTGTCTCTGCGCCGGCATTTATGATGTCACAGCAAACATAAGCTTTGTCCTCAGATGAAGGATCAGCCAGGGTTCATGCCCTTATGGGGTCAAACAAACAGCAAATATGGACAGGCTATGACTTGGATCATGAGGTTGAGTGGACATTATGGTGGCAGCACCAGGTCCAAGCTAAAGAGGAATGGAGGCACAATTCCTTTAGTTTTCCCACTCATAGAAACAGAGGTGGCTTCTTTAGTTCTGCTTCAAGTCCAGCTAAAAAACTCTATTTAAATCTCTGAACCACAACTTCATCAGCAGGAGAGTTCCTGGGAAAACGGACAGATTCCTGTTGTAGAGTGAATCATCAACAGCTGGAAAAATGAATATGTAGAGAAAGAAACACAAACAAAAGATCATTTAAAAAGTGCTTTATCTTCCCCATCTTACAAGATCTAATGTGGGAGCTATGTGTGTGCATTAAGCAGTCTGAAAGCAGGCAAGGTAAACACAGACTTAAGCTCATACTCATGCATGTGCACACAAACACACACACACACACACAGACAACAGCTTGTATGTGTAAAGATCAGATTTCCATCGTGTTTGTTGTTTTAGGATAAGGCATGTGTGAACAAAGAAAATATTTAGCTTGCTCGTAGCCATCTGTTGAAACCAGAGGAATCTCTAAAAATTGTAAGCAGCTCTATGTGTTCTTATGCAACCTTCTTTACGCTCAAGTATGGATGTAAAAGTCATCCTCACCAGTATGCCAGGTTTTCACAGGGTGGCATGAATTATGGGAAGTTTAAAAACGATTTGATCTCCCTTCAACAGCAGCCTGATGGAAACAAAACACAAAACCTGACGGTGTGCAGAAAAGACACAAAGCAACATGCTGACGTGTCAGAACCATCCGTCTGCCACAAAACTGAGCATAAAAAAACAAGTCCTGCATCCACACTGATGAGCCTGATGACCAGCACTCAGCCAGAGCTCCAACTTAAACCTGCATCCCACTAAATATGGAAATAACCTTTTATCGATGAGGCCTGTTATCTGCCTCCTGTCTGAAACGACATACCCTAATATATGAAGTATATCTTCACAACTACAAAAACTGTATGTAAAGAAGCTGAGGTATGTGAGATTCTTAAGACGTGTCAGAATCAACATTTGTGTTACTGTGTCAGAGTAAATACCCTGGAACACGGGAGAAAATGTAAATGGTTATCTCCTCCTAAAAGCAGTTCTCCAGGTGTTTTAACCCTTTAAAGCCAGACTCGGGAAAATAGGTGGGAGGCTTGATTGTGTTTTGATCCTTTAACAAAATGTAAAAAAAAAAAACAAAAAACATTTGAATACAAATATATAAAAAAATATTTTTGTATACCACTTCTTACCATGTGACTTCAAAATGATTGTAATACAGTCAGGTATCAGATTGTGTGCAACAGGGTTTAAACAAAGGTTTTTTTACATGATGCAAGAAATCTCAATAACTGTATGAGTCAAATATGACACATATGGCACTATAGGGTTAATACAGGTGTTACACAGGTAAGTATCTCATGAAGCCATTGGCCGATGATGATGATGGACACCTCTATCAATGGTCAGAGTCAGGAGGATCCAGGGATAGCCCCCACATTCACCTTAGAACCACCATGAGGGTCCAGAAAGACGTGAAGCCCAAGATAGTCTATGATAGGAAGAGAGAATCCTTCACTATAAAACCTCCTTCATCTCCATGGAAACCAGCAGGACCTTCATGGTTCATTTCAAACTAAGGCCTCGTAGGAGAACACATAAGCAGAGTTTTTAGAGCTGCAATCAAACGTTTCATTACAAGTAAAACCTGATTTAAAATTCTGGCTGCTAGCTCCCAGTTTTTGTCCCCCAGTGATGAGACAGACGTCCCTGGAACCAGCAGAGTCTCTGCTTTCATACGACAGCTTGTTTGTGTGGTTTGTTTGAAGTGGAGAAATTAGCAGAAGCTCAAACGCTGACATGTTGTTCTGACATCCCCAGTTATTTGCTTTTGCACTGTGTTTGGTTTGGATGCCGGTGCTTATAACCGAGTTTCTCGGCATCACGTTGCTATGCTACATGTTAGGATTGCTGCTTCCTGGTGTCTGCAAACATCTTCTGTACTGTAGTATGTCACGCTGTCCGCTGTACAGGTGGGTCTAGTCAAGAAGAGGTTAATGAAAACAATTGAGGGATTGTTCTCCCTTCAATACATGGCCAAAGCCATGCAAACATTCATTTGTTTAGGATTAGTGACACAGAAACAAGACAAGGAAAACAATGGCCAAAATGTCTTTGTTTCTGAATCACAAAAGATGATGGCTGCTTACTTGCATTCACCAGGTCACACTCGCTGCTAAACGCTGCAGCCCACATTGTCATAAAGGAATAAAAGGACTGCGTGCAGAGGGTCAGGACATACTGTAGCATTCTTGTGTCCACTGAAGAATTTTTATGGGTTTTGGAGCTCTGGCTGCAGCCGTGTCCTTCTGGTTGAAAATTATACTTATTTTTCTGCCCCCTGAGGACTGGTTGTAAACTGCTTTCAGCCTGAAAGAAACAACAACAAAAGGCCTGTCAGAGATGCTTCCTGACAAAGAAACAACACCCTCAAATTCCACCAAACAAAGATGCAAAAGAATTTAAGAGTTTCTAAAGCTTCAAATAAGCCTGCTCTTAAAAAATGAATAAATAAAAAAGGGGCACATCCACTCTTAAAACCAGAGTTTGCCGTAAAGCGACTCGATTGATCCGCCTGTAAACGCCACAATGCCCTAATAACGTCTCACCAAATAATCACATTGCCTTCAGAAAGTCAAATTAAAGTCTTTTTGTGAGCGGCCTGTAAACTGCTGATCAAATAGCTCTATCATCTTGAATTTCTATCACACAGACAAAAAGAATTGACTAGAGAAAAGATAAAAGGCCTCCAGAGCTCTGAGAAATCAAAACTCACTTAAGACATCAATAGAGTCACACCGAAAAAAGATGCCTGCATCGGAAAAACAAATCCATATCAATACTTTACCAATCACTTAATTTCATTAAGGCTTTCAATCCCATTTACTGATCAGATAGCACATTGTGTGCAAACAAAGCAAAGGTCAGAAATGTCTTGTTGATTGTAGCTGAAGGAATTTTTCTTTTTTACTGATTTATTCCCACCTCTGTTTAAAAGATAATCTGATCTCAGTCTTTTAAAACTCAGCTGCTCTTCTCTGGAAGGGGGAACGCATCACAACTTACGATTTCTTTAAGCAGCTGGGAGTGGAAATTGCTTTTTGGGGAGCGTTTATGACCCCATTCAAAGGCCAACATCTCAAACACAGGAAGGAAGGAACTGAGAGGTGCCATACGGTATAAAGAGGTTTGTTTAAAACTCCTGCTGCTTTTCTCAAGACTCAATCTGAAGCAAAGCTGAAGCATTAGTCAGAATTACACGTGTCAAACACCATCGCCTTTCTGCTAATGAAGACAATCAGACACAAAATAAGCAGCAGCCCAGAAAGTCTGCAGAAAAGGCACTTAAAGCAGGTCTGATGTCACATGTGGGAAACAGGAGAGGGCTCGGGTGGGTGTGGTGGTGGGATGGGCTCTCAGGATTATGGCCTGGAAGTCTGGTAGATAATAGATCAAAGAGATACACCAGAAAGCACTCCTTTTCCCTCCATACACGCATCTTAAGGTATTATTTTATTTCTTTTCAGCTCCAATTGAAGATGGGGAGATTTTAAAAAAAAAGAAGAAGAAAAAAAAAACATACATCATCCAGAGCTGTCCCCACAGATCACCAGGTGAATCCTCTGGGTAAACCGGCTCTGGTTTGGCCAACATCAGATTAAGTTCTGCACAATGACTCACTGATTTGAGTCAGCTGTGTTGGAGCAGGGACACACGGAAAAGCTGCTGGATTGCGGCCCTCGTACGACCGAATTCAGTAGCCCTGAACTGCATGAATCAGGGTCATCGTTCAGACCGAGCTCCGCCATGTTGGCCCTGGGCCACAAGGACAAACCATGTCAGCTTCCTTTAGCTCCTGAAAACAACCTCATGTCCACCGCCGATTTCTGGCTTCATGTGTCTGCAGCGGTTCACACACAGCTCGCAAAACCTCCACACCAGCTTCTGTTTGAGCTAACTCACAACAAGCTAGCTGCTCTCATGTGCTTTGAACAAAATAACTAAACTGTGCTAACTAGGTGTAGCTTTAGTTGCTTGGCTGAAAAGGTCAAAGCAGTCCTGGTGGGAACTTACACACGTTTCTGGTAAAAGCATCAGAGTTTAAACCTGCGTCTACAGGACGTGCATACACAGGAATATTCTGAAAGGCATCCTTAATTAATATATTGAAAAGGTCAAAGGGCTCCTTATCTAATGTAGAAGCTGTCGCAAGTCTGTTTTTGAAAGGTAAACTAACTCTGTACGAACAAACATCTTCATCATCAAACAGCTTCATCTTCACTGGGGTCCCGCTGAGCCTGAAAATGCAGCTGGCTGCATGAGAGGAGCCATTAGTGCCGACAGGGAAATCAATGGAGACTCCTATTCAGGTGCAGCATCCACTCAACGCAGATGCTAAGTGCTGAGGTCTGTGGAGAAAGTCCGAGAGAAAGAAAGAAAACAGCCACTTTATTGGAAAATCTATGAGGAGAGCAGCCTGGCTTTTAGGAAGCAAGACCTTGATATGTGACCCAATGCTTCCTATGATTGACAGGATTCAGAGTGAGGACCTGGCCATATTCTTTTGAAAGAAGCGACACACACACACGCATCCGTACACACAGATTTGGACCGAGTGGACGCAGCATTATGACATTTTCTGCCGTCACTCTGCTGCCACCTGATGGACAAATCAGTACACTGCAGGACCAACAACGCCATGTTATTAAGAGAATTTATTTGGATTATTTTGAGATAAATTTGCCTGAAAATGGAGCTTCATTTCCACTAAATACTTCACGTTATTTTTTTAAAACAAGATCAAGATGACCGATGTTGTGTTGAAACTTAATCATGATAAAAAAAAGGACAACATTGTTCTACATCCTGAAACTTAGGCTATGTTCACACTGCAGATCTTAACCCTTAAACTCTGGTCGTTCGCCTGAGCGCTATCACTTATATCATCAGTGTCTCAGGAACGGTAGTGTGTAACTCTGTGGGAGAAATTGTGATGGATAGTTTACCCTTTAGGTGGTCTACAGAAGTTTCCAGGCATTTATATCCAGGAGGTTTACAAACCAGCCACAAAAATGTTGTGTTTATTTAGAGACTATATGGTAAATCCACAATGAGTGATCCATGACAAACCATTATTTATCACATTTTTAACATAAAAAAGATGACAATCACTACTATATTGCTAAGAGACCTCTGTTTAGACCTGGAAATGAAGATGAAGCCACTTCCTGTCAAACTTCCCACCAATCAGTCCAATCAGGAGCAGCCAAAGATCAACAAGTAAACAGAAAGTTCTACGTGTGCCCGAAAAGAAGAAAAAAAATGCTCCTCTATGGCTGAAATAAAGCCAAGAAGATGTTTTTGATGCATGGTGGCACCAAAAAGCGGCTGAGTTAGAGTTGGTTTTGTGAGGATAGTAGATACAGAGTAGCAGAAATAACTGGAAATAGCAAAAACATCTGGTGGAAAAAGTGTAAACGTCTGATGTCGAATATGTAAATAGTAAATATGTAAATAGTTCCTGTTGTGTGTTTGTTTCAGTGCTAATATTTTTTCCCATGAAAGCCAAGACTTAAGAGAATGATGTGCAGATGAGAAAAGGCTTGGTCACTGTTGACCTGTGTGTTATTTCTACAAAGTTCTGTTAGTAATAATAATATTTTGTTGTTCTGGTAGGTCTTTATGCTGCCATATCTACATTTATTTTACATTTTAGCCTCATAATCTGACAACTGGCTGTCCTGAAAACATCATGTCTGGATGCTGACTGGGATTGAAAGGGTTGAGCTTCTACAGTCATAACCCCCTGTGCTGCAGAGACTGTTATTGGCTTACCTCAATAAGCAGACAAACCCCTGTCATCAGAAATACTCTGATTATTCTGGAGTAGTGGGGAGTATCAGTGATGGACAAGGAGCTGGGAGAAGAGGTGGAGGAATAAAAGTATTTTGGAGTTCTGCTAGACAACATACTGGACTGGAAATGCTCGGGACAGAGCAGACTCTACTTCTTAAGGAAGCTGAGATCCTTCCATGTCTGCACCAAGATGTTGCATATTTTCTATAAGTCTGTCGTGGAAGTGCAATCAGCCTTGCAGCATCTGCTGGTGCAGCAGGACCAGAACCAGAGACTGAACAAAGACGTTCTGGTTCTGTGCCGAGGGATAACTCTGGAACCGCTGGAGCTGAGCGTCCAGAAAAAAAAAGGCTGCACAAGCTGCTGAAGATGATGGATGATTCCTCTACACAAGTAGTTCCCAAACTTTTTTACTCAGGGTCCGCCTTCATGCATATACTAAACAGCCATGGACCCCCTGCTACACCCTGTGCTGAAACCATGCTTGGTTTTAGGCTTACAAAAGTCATTTTCTCACCATAAATAATGTTTATAGTTGATAGGTTGAGTCCTGCGCTTTGATAAAGCCAAAGTTAAATTAACAACATACAGCCTTAGTTTTATTAATTAAAATAGGGACAATTTGTGGACATTAATCACAATGGCTCTAATATTCAAAGCCTCAGGGACCCACTGTGCTCTTTGGGAACCCCCATGGGAGGTCCCAGACCCCAGGTTGGGAACCACTACTCTACACAACACAGTGAGGAAACAACAGTGTTCAGTGTGAGGCTTCGTCAAGTTTAATGCAGGACAGGAAGATAAAGAAGGTCTTTCCTGCCAACAGTCATCATCCTCCAGGACAAAGCCAGATCTTCTTCATCTTTTAATTAATTAATATTGTTTTTACTGAAAAACAACAAAAAACTACAACCTTAGCAATTTCCCTCTGGGATTAATAAAGTATTTTTATTTCATTCAGACAGATGAGATATGGATGAAAACGTCAGATTTGAGTCTGTTGCCTGCAGCGTAAACGCAGCCTAAGCTGTCATGTCGACAGCACTGTAATTTCAGTGGTAAAGAAATAGCTTATAATGCCGCGAAAGTCAAACACTCGTGTCACTGCAGGGTGTGTAAGTCTGTGTGTGGAGAGCTCTGCTGAGGCTGAGCGGATACGATCAGTGGAACTCCGTGGATCACCACGTTCTGGCTGCCCAGGCTGACGTTCGGAACCAGTAACGTGCTCTCCTGACAGGGCAAGGCGCTCTCCTCCACCTTCATCGCCCCCGCCGGCTCAGCCACGCCCACATCCGGTGGAGCTGTGGTCCCGACTGTGACTACGGTCACTTCAGTGCCACCCTCCTGGATTAAGGTGTTAAAGCCCTCCAGCTCGGAGCAGGCGGTGATCAACGTCTGGGTGCTGCCGGAGTCCGGAGCGCTGATGGCCGTCTGCAGGAGGGCCTGGTGGAGAGGCCCGCTTGAGTCCTCTGAGCTGAGCTGGGTCAGGAGGACCGTCTGGGGTTCCACAGTGGCCCCTACAGTCTGGGAGGAGCCCAGGGACTGTACCGGCGTCAGCAGGTTGACCTGTTGGATCATAGAGCTGACCACCATGTCCTGGTGTTCTGGACTAAGCAGCACCATGTTGCTCTTGCTCTGTCTGTCCCCAGTCACCGGGATCAGGGGGTTCTGATGACCCAAACTGTGAGGGAGGATGATCTTGAGCTGTGCGTTGCTGTAAGGCGGCACCGAGCCGGACGGAACGGGAACTTCTAGGCTGCCCGGATCAGCCGACAGCTGCATGGTCTTCTCAGCTTCTCGGTGCTGCTTCTTGTGGCTGCGCAGAGAGTCCTCCCTCACGAACGAAGCGTTGCACGAGTCGCAGCAGAAGGCCCGAGCTGCATCCAGCTTGGCTCGGTACCGAGAGCCGGGCAGTTTTGGAGGGTCGGTGGCAGAACTCTTCCCTCCCCCTTGGCCCGCCTTCCCCCCGCCGCCCCTCTCCGGCTGATCTGAGTGACACTTCTTCTTGTGGATGATGAGGTTGCTGAGCTGCTTGGAGGCAAAAGTGCAGAAGTCACATTTAAAGGGCCGCTCCTCAGAGTGGATCCGCTCATGGACTTTGAGCGCCCCCTTGCTGGAGCAGGAGTAAGTACACTTGGAGCACTGGATGGGCTGGGTGGGCTGGTGCTGTCTGGCGTGCTGGCGCAGGGCGGTCTTACTGGCACATTTGAAGTCACACTGCAGACACTGAAAGGAGTTCTCCATGCTGTGTTTGATCTGAACGTGAGACTTCAGGTTGCCTTTCATGGCGCAGCGGTACTCACAGAAGTCACATTTGTAAGGCTTTTCACCGGAGTGGATCCTGACGTGCCGCTTCAGGTCCGAGTTGATCTTGAACTTTGCATCACATTGTTGGCACTGGAAAGGTGCATCGCCTTGGAAAACAAAGACAAACAAGTTAAGAAAAGCAGACATTCCCACAGCCGAGGAGAGGTCTGGATCTGAGTTACCGGTGTGGGAGCGGAGGTGCACGGTGAGCTGGCTGGAGTTGCGGCTGGCGTATGGACAGATCTGGCATTTGAACGGCCGCTCGTCGTAGTGGATTCTGAGGTGCTTCTTCAGGCTGCTGCTGTCTGCCGCCGCGTACGGACAGTGTTTACATTTGTGCGGCCTCTCGCCGGTGTGCGAGCGGCTGTGCATGTTGAGCTTGTCCCGCCGACTGAAGCGCTTGTGGCACAGCTCACATTCAAACGGCTTTTCACCTGGTGAAAAAAACTCTGTTAACAGCTGACGGCTGGCGGGTGGAAGAAGAGATGCCTGCAGTCTGTTCACATGTAAGAGGTGTCACCATACCGGTGTGTGTTTTCAGATGCCGCTCCATGTCTTTTTGGCCATACTGGGTTTTAAAAGTGCAACCTGTAGATGAAGAAAAAACATGTTTATGTTTTTGGAGTGCCCCCTTTATTAAAATAAATAAATAAATAAAAAATACACTACTCTGCAAAAGTCTTTAACCACCCCTCATTTCTCAATGTACCATCAAGGAAACAGCAAACAACTGCAGTGATTTAAATCCTCAGCTGTCAGATTTTAAAGCTAAAATGATGTAAAATGAACATATCAATAGATACAGGAGCATAAAGGCCGAACAGAACAACGATCAAGAACTTAATACTAAAGGCCCGCTTGACGCAGAAGACGTTATGCGTGTAATTTGGTCCATTTTCAGGGAGCTTGATGCTTGTTGGAGAAGAAAGAGCGATACAACCAGAAACTGCGGAGGCAGTGTGGAGCTAATACGCAACCAGCGAAAGGAACAGTCTCTGAATAAACACTACATTTTACGGAAAGTGCGCCAGAGATCTAGCGGAGTTTTAAGGGTTAATAGGCATCAACATAGTCTTCAGGAATAGTTATTTAGGCTTCGTGAAGGAATTTCTAAAGCTCTTCTTTGGATGTTTCAGCCTTTTGTTCCGTTCTCTGTCCAGATGATCCCACACTGCTTCAATAATGTTAAAGTCCGGGTTCTGGGGAGGATTCGTTCCTCCATCAGACCTGTTGCCGCTGACTTTCAGTCCAGTTTATGTGTCATGTGACATACCTCAAACTTTTCTCCCTGTTTTCCTTTCTTAAATACGGCTTCTTGACAGCCATGTTTCCATGGAGACCATTTCCAATGAGGCTTCATCAACAGTAGATGGATCAG
>CM047987.1:29100950-29113087 GCA_026261665.1 Melanotaenia duboulayi | reverse complement strand
CACACACACACACACACCACCCCAAATAAAGGCAAGTGTTGAGGGGTTAATGACAAACATTTTTTAAATTTCTTTCTACTTTACTCCTGCTTCTGAAACGATATTGAAAGAAACAGACAGAACAGAATGATGAAAAGGATGGTTTAACTACAAGCGGACACAGAAGCAGATGTATGTATGTGTTAAGCAAACAATTATTATTGCTTTCACAAACATACAATTCACTGTTTTACAAAAAAAAGCCCACAAAAATCTTAAAATACATTATCATTTCTTGATTAGCACATCAAATTATTTGCTTGCATTCCTAACCAGAAATATTAGTGTTATTGGCTGAATGCAATGCTTGAAAAATTTCCCCAGAACGGCCTGGTAAACCAATTTAAATTTGGTTATAAAACGATTTAGTCTTTAAATTTGTCATTTTAAAAAGGGAAAACATCAAAATCTAAAAAAAAGACCACAATGATGGGTAAAATTATATAAATGATGCAGACAATAACCAAATGGAACAATAAACAAATATAAAGAGATGCAAAATGACCACAAAAATTATGCAAAATATTGCAAATAAGACAGAAAACCACCACAAATGGTTTGTTTATGTGTCCCTGTCCTGAACAACTATGAGACCTTTTACATAGTCTGACACCAACAAAGAAAATGAGGTTTCATTTATTGACATTAGGCATTTACAAGCACCTGAAAGCAGCATTTTGTAGGGAGTTGTAATCATGCAGTAGAACTTTAGTAAAGCTATAGCGCTTCCCGTGGTTGCTTCGATGGCTGAAGAAAAGAGGTTTTTCTCATGTGAGAGAAAGTTTTCAGATGCAGTAGTTGTTGTTGTTATCGGGCATGTAAATGTACAAACTCAACCATTTGCAAGTAAGGGCAATTTACTGGGTGGTTGGGGTGAGTGAATTAGAAAGCCTGTATTTATACCAGAGCAGCTGTGGTGGTGTGAATAAGCCATGAAAGTGACTGACATGCAGCTCCATTTTCAGTGGCAGCTCCTTAACTGCCTGATTGCCACTGTGAAGCTCAGGAATTTCCTTACGCTGACTTTCTTGCATGGCAAAGGCACACGACTGATTCCTTCCCTGCTGAAACAGCAAATCCTCCAGACAGACAGGAGGTACACACACACAGCTGCAGGGCCTGCCATGGACTGTCTGTGTGACGAGTTGATTATTGCTGTCTTTGAAGCAGATTTAGTCCGTCCACATGCTCTATATTCACATACTTTAATGGTGACTGTTTAGGTATTTTTTTAACCAGACAGTCCAGCTTTCTTTGCATTTTCAAATGTGATGACTCAGAAGAGGAGTTAAATAAATAAATAAATAAATACATAATTCTGACCAAAAGAATTTTTTAATCCTCCTCAGACTCAGGACATGTCAGTCCCTCATCCCCCAGAGATGAAGGCCAGTGTTGCTTTTTGCTTTCATTTTGACTTAATTATTAAGCCTTATTTATGAGGAAATCTGGCACCAAAAATAAAACATGTCACTGACAATTTTCCCTTCAAGGCTTCAACCACCAGATACATTCACTGATTCTTTACGCAGATTATACTTTTTTATTAGTCAGACTATTCATTTGGCCTCTGGAATATCGCAGATTGTTGACTCATCATAGACACCATAAACAGGATTTCCATATTTATCATTCTTTTCTTTGTCTGATCGAGAATTCAAAGCTCACTTATATTGAATTAACTGTGAAATCTAACGATGAAAAACAGCATATGAAAACAGAAGAAAGTGCAAAACGTTTGCAGTTTCTACTCAAAAAATGAGCAATATTCAGAATTACTGCCATTTCCTCTGTTAGGCATGTCCTGACTGAGCGTCTCATTGCTGTCTGCTTTTCTGAGACAGGATTTATTTACAGAGAGTTTTCAAACAAAAGGAGTATGAGCCACACAAAACTCCACGCTTCACCTGCCCTCTTGAGGGCGGTTGTCCATCCTTTTTACAGTCTGTCCATCTTCTACTGGAGGTCAGAGATCTAGATGGTTCTCTGCAGTATCTCTGCTGTTCCTGTTTTCTTCTAAACAGAGATCTCTGATGGTGTTCCTGGGATCTGTTGGAGCCACTTCCCCAGTTTGGAGTCATGGCCTCAATTACGGATGACACCACTGTTGACTCCCCACATCTTGTCACCTTCCTCCTTCAGGTCTTGGTATTTTTCAGCTTCTAATGTTCCTTCTTCTCGATGTTTCTGTCACACAGGATCTTTACACACATCCTAACTCTGCAGCCATCAGTCTGGATCTGGAAGTCAAACAGGATCTTAGTTCAGTCATTCTTTATCTTTAATGCTGTCTCCCATTCTCACCCTAAGACTTCCAGTCCAAACTCAGTACAGATATCCCTGCACTCTATTCTGTCCAACTGATTGTGGCGTTCCATGTATGTCCATCTTCTACCTGCTACTACGTCCAGCTGGAGTCCTGTCTGGTGTGGTAGACCCTGTTCTCTATCACCTGTCCAACCATGACGAGAGTCTAGCTTCGTCTTCTTATTGTAGCTAGTAGTCATGATGCTTCCTGCTCTCCCATGCTGGGTTTCACTGAGTGGGGACCATCTTCGTGATGCGTTCCTTGATCCTTGTTTGGATGTAGAACATGGACACAAGCAGAACTTCCTTTTAGTGGAAAAGAATCTGTGCTTGTTCTGCAATTTAAGGTCAAAATGTCTACAAGATATGGAATCTGAATGAACAGACTTTTATAACTTAAAACACACAGCCCAGTCAGAGTGAAGCTCATACCTGTTTGGATTAGTGTCAGGGTAAATACAGGCTGTTTCATTTGGATCATCTAGACCAGGGGTGGCCAACATCGGTCCTCAAGAGCCACAATCCTGCAGGTTTTCAGTGCATCCCTACACCCACACACCTAACTTAAACTAATGAGCCATTGTGCAGATTCTTATAGGTTGCTGGATCCATTTCATTTAAAGGCAGGTGTGTTGGTGCAGGGATGCATGAAAAACCTGCAGGATTGTGGCTCTTGAGGACCGACGTTGGCCACCCCTGATCTAGACCATCTCACACTCAGGGGAGGAGCCACAGGTGGCCAGTGCCCTGGTGGCTCTGAAATCTGATTGGACCCCCCAGGTACCAGCTCAGGTGATTGACAGGTCAGTAGAGGATGACAGAAACATCTTTCCAGCCTTGCATGGATCACCAGCATCACTACACCAGCTTGAAGTAAATTGTAAAGTAATTTCTTGTTTATTAATCCTTTAAAAAGATCAACATTGGGTTGCACATTTCTAGAAAAGACTGTTCCTGTGGAAGTACTACTACTAATGTTCTGTAAGGCTATTAACCTGATGTCAGCATGAAGCTATGTCACAGCTAATCTAGTTATATGAAAATTTTTAAAAATACTCTATTTATCCCAGAGCGAAATTACAATGTTGTTGTAGTTATAATTTTTTTAAATAAAAACAACAATAATAATAAATCAGAAGAATATAGTGCTATGTTCTGGAGTGTTATGACTCCTGGCAGAAATGATCTCTGGTACCTTTCTGTCCTGCATTGGACTTGATGAAGCCTCACACTGAACACACTGTTGTTTCCTCACTGTGCTGCGTAAAGGATGTAAAGAATCGTCCATATTTTCAGCAGCTTGTGCAGCATCTGAGTTATCCCTCGGCACAGAACCAGAACTTCTTGCTTAGTTTATTCAGTCTCATTAAGTTTCTGGTTCTGGTCCTGCTGCCCTCGCAGATACTGCAAAGCTGGTGGCACTTTCCATAAATACTTATAGAAGATATGAAACATCTTGGNCAAATACTTATAGAAGATGTGAAACATCTTGGTGCCGATATGGAATGTTCTCAGCTTCCTCGAGAAGTCGAATCTGCTTTGTCTCATCTTGTAGATGGGATCTGTGTTGCATTTCCAGTCTAACCTGTTGTCCAGCTGAACTCCAAGGTACTTATATTCCTCCTCCACCTCCACCTCTTCTCCAAGAATGTAAATCGTGTTTGTTTCTCCTGGTCTGTTAATCATAAATCCAGAGGGTTTGCAAATGTATCTCCTTGGAATTTATGGAGCTTCTCATGTAACAGGGACGTTTAATTGTTATTAAAGCACTTAAATAAAAAAAAAAACACGATCCTCAAATAGCTGCCTGATTTGTCCAGATGAGAGTGGGCTGTATCTAATGTATAAGATGTCCTATTTTAAAGTATTTTAAGTAGCTACAGCACGAAAATGTGGAAAAATATATCCTGAAACTAGTTTGACTTTTCTTTTTTTTAGGAAAATTTTAGAATGAAGAGTAAGGGAGATATTTCTGACTTTTTAGTCAAGAGGGAGGACGCAGATCAGACCGAGACAGACTGCAGCCCCAGTATCAGCAGTCCAACCGCTCCCAACATGGAGCTAGTAACACCAGGATCCAGTCTACCACCACCAGACAGTAAACCAGAACTGATCCCCCTGCTGCCACATCAAGCTCTAAATACTGCAACCAAAAACAACCTACTTATCTTTCTATGGAGCTTTTTGAACTTGTTGCAGATATTTCCACTTGGTGATCCAGAATATTAATTTTAAGATGTTTTATTTCTCATGTCTCTCTAAAGTGACCACAGTTATCACAGCAGTGGATGTGAGTGTGTGTTAGAGAGAGGAACACAATAATTTCCTTTCTTAGTACATAACCTCTGGTATAGTCATGCCCACCTCTGCCCCCTCATGTTTAAATGTCTAGCTCCACTGCTGCTTACCCTCTGAACAGAGGTTGCCTGACCAGGACGAGAACGGGTACAAAGAGATGACGCTGTAAGGCTTTGACTGACAGTAAGATTGGTTTCAGTAGTGGTAGACGAGGGCACGTTGGGAAGACCTGGAACTGGTTTTAAACATTCTGAAAATCAACTTGTTGAGTACCTGGCTTCCAGCTACTGTCACTCAGCAATGAAATCTTCCTCCATGGTGCTCAGAAACAGATATTAGTCCTAATTTGTAGACATGTCCCATTCTCTTTCATTCAGACACCCGTGTATTTAGTTAGTGATGTAATGTCCCCCTTTTCCCCAATGAGACAAGGGCAACAATAGGGGGTCGGAGTGCCTCTGTCACATTATTTTCCCCCACCGAGGCACGCCAGCTGCTTACAGTTGCTTAATGGCTACGAGCTGTCACAAGGCATCACAGCCCGCTGCCACACAGGAGCGGCAGATGCTTTAATTGCACAATGACTTGTAGGTTGTCAACAGCAATTATAGCAAGCTTCCACCTGAGGGCACCCAAACCACACTGTCTACTCACTTCACTGATACAAACCTCTAAAACGTGATCTCTGAGTCCTGTCGCTGACCAGACAAGAGCTACACACAGATTCCAGGTCTCTTTTTAGCTTAATGGTTTATTCAGGGACTGCAAAGATCTGGGCAAGAATGTCAGACAGCAGACTCAGGACCCTAAAATCATATTTAGACATAAAATATTTATCCAGTTTTGTCACCTTGGGGCCTGCTGCTCACCGTGCTGCAGCAGGTCGTTGTGTGCAGAGTTTGAGTAATTTTGTTCATCATTAATTCATGTAATTCTTTTTTTTTTTTTGCATTTCAAGAGAGGCTAATTTCGCCACCTCTAGTTCAAAGATTATTATAATGAACAAGAGACAAACCAATGAATGTGTTTCAGGCTGCAATCTGCTGCAACACATAGAAACCAAATGCACTGCAGCATTTATGTTTATGTCATATCATATCCCTTATTTGTTTTTAGTCAAATTCTGTACACACACATGAATTCCTCTGGTCAACAGCTGCCATCACAGCATCAGATAAAACAGAGCCAACGTCTGGGAACCATCATCAGCTTCCGACACCCCTAGTTTATCACAGAAAGGACACGCTGAACACACACACAAGTGAGTGCAGGCGCTCCACACACAAAAGGCGGTCATGCTCGCACGCAGATCAGCTCATTGCTCTTTGTATCTGCTAACTGATGCAGATGATGGGGCTGCAGATGAGCACAGGCTAACCAGAGAGCACACATGGCTTCAGAAAGCAAAACTAAAGCAAGCTGGGATTCAGGATTCAACCCACAGAGGCATGCTGGGAAAGAAATGTTTACCTTTTATTATTTTAATGTGTGATTTGAGGTAGTACATGTTTAACCACATAAAGCTTTATGAATGCTATTGAAATGTAAAGTACATTTCCATCAGAGCAAATGTTTGGGCAGGAAGCAGCTTTGTGAGAGCGGTTCTGCAGGTGTCGTGCCAGCAGGGGGAGCCCAACGTCAGGCTGCAGGAGGAGACCCTGTGCTCATTTGAAGCAGCTCACAAACGGTGATCCAGTTTGCAGCAGCTGACATTTTGGAACCAGTGGGTCAGCAAAATGGAGAGACCACAGAGATGGATCAGAACCAGCGAGAGTTCCGGTCACATGATGTTTGTGTGTAATTCACTGCAGCGCTTTGGTTTGTTCTTCATTCTGAACCATCACCAGCAGGTTTCACAGGAGAAAATCAGGCCCATATTTGGTGATTGGATTCATCCACAGAAATGAATCTAGACACATGCATAAAGGAATACATCCATGATGTGCAAATGTGTGTGTGCACCTTTTTCTTTTTATGTGTGAAATAGTCAGTGATGTCATGATGGAGGTGGAAATCTTGATAGTTAGACAGTTAACTATCGGTCTGGCTTCTTCATGCCCTACACACACACACACACACACACACACACACACACACACACAGCATCATCATCGTCACAGAGGGAGCAAGGCTCATAATTGGACAGAGGTGTCTGTAGATAATGAAGCCAGACCTCACACCTGCCAAACCTTGGGGATTTCACTTGACTGGCCACTTAAATCTTCTTCACTCTGTGGGTCTGGAGGGCAAGAAACTGAGTAAGGAACTAATGGAAAAAAAGCATGCACTACAGGGAGGATCCCTGTCAGCATGAGTGTAGCGTGGACCCCCACCTCTCCACCCTGCCCCAGCTAAATCAGCCCCCACAGCTCGCTCCATGCAGCACCCACCTCACTTCACTTCACTGTAAATCCTCTGGTGTCAAGAATTTCAGACAGAAACTGGGAAATGCTGCACCAGCTATTTTGTTTCAAACTCTCAAAACACTCGCTTCTCCCAAGTTGTCTTTGGTGACAGCGTTGTGTGCGGCGAGCGTATTGTGCCAGCTTTTAGTGGGGTGTCATTCGAGGTGCTGAAAGCAAAATCAGATAGACGCTTCAACGGAGAAATACTTCTGTATGGAAAGTTTACCTGACAGTCATCACTGAAGGTGTGACACTGTATCACTGCTAGCAAAAAAGCTACACCAATTAGGAGCGAGTTTACCCTGGCATAATCTTAACAATTTATGAGAAACAAAATGGGATTTTTCTTTGTCGTTCTGTGTGACTTGATCCATAAATGAGGCGTAGAAATCATTGTCAGTCGTGATACAAATTAGGTATAGGTAAAACACAAGTTGAGAAAATTCTGTTTTATTCTCTCATATTGCTCCAGAACAGCACAGACACCCACAAAACCGTGGGGGGTATCACTCTGTGTTAACTTATGATGGAGGCAGCCACGTCACTTTTAACATATGTGGTCGTGTCTGCTGTCAGAACATTGTGGTGGTAAACGCTAAGAATCAATAACTTTGAAGTGCTAACAGACACAAATAGGGACTCCTAGCTTTGTGTTTGTGGCTTATCTGTATCCAAATGGTCGGGGCATAACTGCCATAGTTTATTCTTGACTCTGCAGATAATGGATAAAAAAAAACAAAAACAAAACAAAAACACTCGCCTGTCAAACTCTGCCGTCTTTTGGAAGTTGTTTTGTGCCTTTCATGCAGCCCAGTGCCAGGCCATAGCCTACAAAGAGAGCCTCCATCATCATTCTTCATGCTGAGTCTCTGCTGATGGAGAATTACACGCAAATCAAACCACATCTCCAGAAGAGTTGAAAAATTCTTCAAAAAGCTCTAACACAGTTGGATAGTCATATTTCCATCATGTTCCATCAGTGTCCTGTAAATCAGATTTTAGTGAACTGACTGATTTAGTTTTCCAGAACAATCTATGTGCATTCCTGCTGAATCTAAGATGTCAGTTGTTCAACAGTCTGTGGTTGGTGTTATCTGATTCTGCTCTTAATGGTGCCCCATTTTCTGTTGGAAGTCATTCAGAATGAGGTCTGGCATCGTCGTGCTGGAATAACCTGCATCGACCTGCAGGAAAAAGACATCACCTTGGTGATATCACGTCTCTCTTGAACTCCAATATCCACCTTATCGTTGGTACCTTCACACTGGTAAAGACCTCCGTACCATCACAGCTTTCTCTGATAATAGCCTAGATGATCTTTCTAGTCTTTGTCGTGCAGATGCAGACGTCGGTTTTTCCCAAATTCAGCTGAAATGTAGACTCCTCTGCCCACAGGACACATGTCCACTGTCTTTCTGCCTATGCACGATGAGCTGGTGTCCAGAGAACTCTGTGTTTTTCTTAAGAGTTTATATGTCATGGTTTATGGTTTCTGTTCTGACTTCACGTGTTTAGTTTTGGTCATGTTTCTTGTTTATGTTTTTGGTGTTCAGGGCTTAGTTTTGTGTTTCTTTGGTTTCTGTTCATTAGTGCACTTTGTCTGATTGCTCATGCATGTCACCTGTGTTTAATATGTCAGTAAGTGTATTTAAGTCCTAGGTTTTCAGTTAGTCCCCGTCAGATCCTGTTGGTTCGTCCCTGTTTGTGTGGTTCCCTGTTTCTGGTTTTGTGGACAATAAACCCTTTTTACCTGCACTGTTCTGCCTCCTGACTCTGACTGCCTGCACTTGGGTCCTCACCTCTGTTACGCATATCTGTCTTCCTCACTGTGTAACCCAGCTTCAGGTTCTGGTTCTGGATCCAAAGATGGACTGTGTTGAGTGAAAATTGTTCTCCTGGTTCTCCTGAGTCCATGGTGTTGACAATGGTGTCATGGCGGTTTCTACTGCAGTGCTGCCTGAGGTCAGGAAGGTCCCGACCCTCCAACAGTGATTTCTGTGCTTGTCCTTTCCATTCTGAGATTTCTCCAGACTCCCTGAATCTTTTCCCGACATTCTGAAAGACCAAACCTCTTTACAATCTGTCACTGAGAAATATTTGTTGAACTTATTGAAGAATCTCTGATGTAGTTTGGGCCAAAATAATATGCAAAAAACCCGTCATTGTTGGAAAGACTAAACCTTTGCTGGATGCTTCTTTTATACTCTAGCAAGTGTGATTTTTTTTCTGTTTTCTAAACACAAAGATGTTGGTGAAGACACTTATAGGTACAGTGTGTAAAAATACTGACATCACTGAACGTAGTCTGTCTGCGCTTATGAGGCTTTTTTGCCAGGTAAATTAAACACCTCACCTCAATGGCATCGTTTTAAGGAGGAGATTTTTAAGGAGGGTTGTCTGTGGGGTTTTTATCTCCTCTTTTTTCTTCCCTTTTGCTTCTTTTTGCTGTCTTCCTTCTTTTTCTGTCCCCTCCGGTCAGATCCAGCAAGATTACATAGATTCCATGATTCAAAGTAAATAAATAAATGAATCAGATTATCAAGAGGAGCCTTATACCCACAAGCCTTCCCTTGTTAAAGCAAATTTTTTCAGCACAATACAGCAACCAGACTATCATTCCGCTTACTATGATGTTGGACAGGAAAGGCTAAAAAAAATCAACGTGCCTCTACGATCAAGAAAACTCAGACAAAAAAAAAAAAAACAGCTGTTAAACTTTCCACACCGAGCTCAGGAGGCAGAGGAGGAGTAATTACTCCTCGGTGGCTTCAGGCTTAGTTCCCTTCACTTTACCCAGCAGTGGTGAAGCGGTCACGGGACTCTGCTGGAACTAGCAGAACTGTGTGGAGCTTATTGCTAAAGCTTGTAGCATAACATTCACCTCTAAACAGGCAGTGTCTCACAGCAACTTTCTCTGCCCCCCCCCCAATCTATTGTAATCTGGTGGGTCAGATATTATTGGCGGCGAGCCAGTTGTGGCCCACTGGCCACCAGTTGCCAACCACTGCTCTAGCTCCTATGAAACAAAGCTGCTACTGCAGTTTTAAATCCTCCCACACAGAGATGTTTGTCCATTTAGGGACACCATAGTAAAATGATGGTACATTTATGGTTCATTCTAAGAGAATAAAAACACAGCAGTTATATCAGTAAAGAGATTAGATGCCAACAGAAACACAGTTTTTGTCATTGATCTTTAATTTGGTTACACACTACACCTTTAAAATAATTTCTTTAGACCTGGATCTGCTATATAAGACCTCCAAAATAAAAAAAAAGAAAAAGAAAAAGAAGGAAAAAAAAAAAAAAAAATCCCAGATTTAATTTTTTGTTGCATTTTTTTTTTTTTTTTTAACTTTTCCAGCTTCTAGAAATAAGGATTGGACTGTGTCCACACTGCTCCAGCACACTGTACGTTTTTAGGTGTTAGTGTCCTTGACATTTAGAGCAGGATAATGATGAAGCTGCAAAATATTCCTCTGGATACAAAAGCTTTAACGACCTCCACAATGATCATCCTCTGGCTGGAGCTTTCATTCAGGATGAGAATCGGAACTCAGCCCAGGATAGGAATCTTGGATACTCTTGGTTTATTTTTCCAGTGTCCTGGCCAGGTGGGCAGGTAAATGAGCCCAGGTGGCTTCCCTGGCCTGTGATACCCAGGAGGGAAATTTCACAATCAGCAGCTACAAAAACAGCTTTCACAGTGACAGATAGTGTCGCATGTTAACCTATCGTCTCTGCTCTAAGTGCTGAGCTTGCTCAGGTGATCGCTCCCCTCATCCTCCACAGCGATAGATTATGGATAGACAAGAAGCCGTGTGAGTGCAGGCAGTTTTGGGAAACGCACAGTAACCAAAGACCCTGGATCATCGTCATCGTTCTGTCTTTTAGCAGCTTGAGCTGCCGCACTAAGACACTTTTAGCAGTTAGTCAACATTTGCTAATGTGGATCTTCTTTCCAAATTCCAGAGATAAGCAACACCGGAACACACCCTGAAACGAAATCACACGGAAGTCGAAAGCTTATCAAGATGAAGCTGTACAATAATACAAGAATTATCCATCACCATCCATCATGTATTTGTTTGCAGGAAACAGATTACATGGATCTTAATTGAAATATTATTTTACCTTCATTTGAATTATTTATGGAGCCTCTTACTAGATTCATACTTCATAGAAAAACATGGACACATGTGATTCAAGTGTGTGTGCATAAGTGTTTGGGAGTATTTCTCATATATTATTCAAAGTATAGAGTCAGAATATGGTCCTATGTAAATGCAGGATATGAAAGAGTCTGTCTTTGATAGAATTTATCTGAAATTCTCTGGCCAGAGCCGAGCTGTCCATTGGCCTTCCATTGCTAATGAGATCTGGGGGTAAAATTGAGAGTGGTGGGCCGGCTGTCATCCGCTAGGTGATGGTTTTAAGACTAAGCAGTGATACTTCATTAATTAACCTTCACATTCTATGTAGATCTGCTCATCAAGATGCAGTTAATTAAAGAAAGGTCATTCCAAGGGCTGCTGGGAAGCGGCATTATTACAATGGAGGGATGGCACTGCTTTGAGCAAGATAACACAGGGGAGGGGGCAGGGAGGAGGCGATCACCCAGTCACTGCTGAAATGGCAGCCCACTTGCCAAAGCCATTTTCTGAACTCCTGACCATATGGACCACCACAACTGAGGGAAATAAAATCTATTTTTCAGTTGTTTATGTGTTTATTTCTAACCTTCCCCCTTTTTTTTATATAGAAAGATACGGTTGAAAAGCTCTAATGGAGAAAGCCTGAGTAAAATATTCATTACACTCAATCGACAGCATCTATCTTTTAGCATCTCTGGATAGTTTGTACTCTCTTTTTGCATCCCCGTTCTTTTCCTGCCAATTTCTTGGGTGAATTTTACTTTCTGTGACCTTGTTCAGTGTACAAAAAAAATTTCCATCTTGAGTAAATAAAAGGCCAGAAGCTCAGCGGCATATAAAATACTTATGTGTCATCCGTAAGTGAAATCCACTTCAGCTTGGTAACTTATTCATTCTCATTCCTGACTATTTCTCTCTCTGTATATATATATAT
>CM047987.1:29085983-29097406 GCA_026261665.1 Melanotaenia duboulayi | reverse complement strand
TTTCTGATTTCTGATCTGATGTACTTTTCAGCATTGATGGAGCTTCACAGATGTGGAAGCTGCCCATTGAACTGGAGAGTGAAACCTCTGTTGACAAAAAAATAATATCTATGAGGCTACAGGGGATTAAACCATTAAAATACACATTATCACACATTCAGCTCCATTTGCTAAAATTAACTAAATTAAAGTCTGATTTGTGGTGATTAATGGTTTAAATCTGAGCCCACACTGACAAATTATTGTGGTTGCCACATTTCTGTGAGTACTTATTCAGCAGAACAAAATTCAGAAGCCTCTAGCATATATGTTCATTATAAATGGTGCAGCAAAGCTGTCCATTAGCATTTGTGTGCACCTCCATGCATATATATCTAAAGTTATGCATAAATAGAAAATTAGTAAATTCTTATCTGTGTAAAATTACACATTAAATATATACTGTGCATTTTGTCTGAAATTACAATCTTCCAAAATTACAAATACAAAAGGTAATTTGTAGTCACAGTTTCTTCATTATGAATTTATGAACTGTAAACAAATTTATGAATGATTATTATTATTATTATTAGTATTATTATTATCATCATCCATCCATTTTCAATCCCACGTTATCCAATTTTGCAAGGAAGCTGGAGCCTGTCCCAGCAGGTGAGAGGCAGGTACACCTGGACAGCCTATTGCAGGGCCAACACAGACAGACAAACAACCACTACGTTGGGGCTTCAAGCGGCTGCTTAGTTTGCTTCTGCCTTGTGTCCTGCCTGCTTAGAAATAGACTTTTATTTCAAAAACTTGCTTAAGTAAATGTAACGCAGTAAATGTACCTTTTTACTACCCACCTCTGCAGGCAGTAGGGTGAACTTGAAGCTCATAAATGTGAGTTATATTATGTCTCCTCTGTGTGTCTACGTTACAGTATCACCCTTCTCTAAACAGGATGAAGCCACTTCGACTACCTGAGCTGTGATTTGGCAGGACACATCACACAGTTGCAGGCTACTGTAAATATCACCTTTCTTGTTATCTCCAGGACCTGCTTTTCCAGTAAATGGTGGAACATGTAATTCAATATACTGTGTTGGGCCATTTGCTTTCAGAGGACATCTAGGTGACATGAGTTAGTGGCCTCACAATGAGCATAAAGATTAATAAGTAATGGACTTATAAAGATGATATTTGCACTCCGATATCACCCTTTTTTAGATAAATGCTCTTGATCACAGGGATGCTGGTAATACAACACGAGGAGCATTTGGCATAAAAGACATCCCAAAACAATCTGGGCCATCCGGATTCTGGAGCGCTGTTTACCTTCATTCAACTAAATCGTGTTACTGCTTTTGCATAATATTAGTGACAGTGCACAGTTGTGAAATATCCACCTCATGCTTTGCATGCATGTTACAATTTATCGACAGTAACGATAATATTGAGCTGCATGGCCTGTACTCTGAAATGAAATGGTATTTGGTTGTCTTCTGTAATACTGTTGTTGGTCCCTCTGGCATTTTGTAATTTGTTGCAGTGTTTGTGTTCTCTTTCACACTTTAATATCAGAGTATTGCTTCAATTTAAGCTCCAAGATAAAGTTCTATTTCATTTTGTAGGATTAACTCACTGGGTAGCACATGTCTCAAGGTATTTGTTGTGTTTTGTTTTATCTATGAATTATTTAGAGGCTTCAAAAATCGAGAATGGGCTAGAAGACTGTTCTGCCTCTCTCAGCAATCTCAGTCATATGTTTAATTTGGCCAGCAAGTGTAGAATAGCTTTCACCACGACTGGGATCAGATGGTCGTCTGTGTAATTTCCCTAAAGGAGGAGCATGCTGAATGGAAGAATAATGATAACAGAGGTACTGAACAGTTGAAATGATGGAAATATGAACTCATGATTTCTACATGTGCTTGAAGTTGTCGCAGATCTTAGCTTTTTGTATGAAATACTGTGGAAACACGTGGGCAGAGTTATAAAAACCAAATGGTTCAACTTGCAAGTAGGTGATGGTGCTTCAAAAGTAAGTCTGTAGCAGAGCTGTAGCCATCGGGCGATTTTTCATAATTTACCCAACATACTAAAGTTCAGCAGGTCTGTTAATGAAAGATTCCCTGTTTTTTACTAACGCTCTGCAGTGCTTTTTAAAAATGCTAATGGACTCACACAAGCACCTGAGCAAGGATGAAAGTGCCCTAATTCCTGCTCAAAAGGTCACTGAGATGAGTTATAGTGGTATAAGCACCTGAAAGCTATTCCCTTGTTAGATTTGACAAAGGGAGGCTGCCATTCCCCCCTTAAAAATAGTGTTGGGTAATAAATGATCATTTGCAGAACGTTGTTGCTACCGGCAGTGACTTTTTCTCTGACATAACAGTACTGCTGGCTGATTTACATGCCAAAAATTGTCCCCAAAACATTTCAAATGAGCATTTTATTCATGGTACACAGCAGACGGCAGTGACACACACAAGAGCTCTGATTGTGCTTCTTAGGGGGAAACGGCTAATTAGCCGGCCATGAAAAATGCAGGCGTTCCTGTTTTATTATCATCCTCTGTTTGACTCAACAACACTTCAGGCTTTTGTAGGAGATTTGTGGTTATATGTTCAAAATCAGCACAATATGAAATACCTGAACCATTCTGGTCTCTGGATGAGTGCCATCTGTACGGCAGGTGTGTGTGCACCTCAGCATATGTGATAGTCCGTCCTCAGCAGCCCCCTCACAGGTCCCTGGAAGCTGTTCCTGGTGTGGATGCAGGGCCGTAGAGCAGGGATCACTGTGACAGTTTCAGGTAGAGGAGTCTATTAATAGTTTACCTCTCAGCAAAAGCTTTTCATCATTTTTGGTGTCTGAGGGCTTCCTGCTTCAAAAAGAGGGGGTGAAGTTATGCATCTCAATCCAGCCCTTCATATTTCATGCTGTTGAGGATTATAAATAAAAGGACAGACTTTGACCTGGGCCATTAGTTACCCAGGATCCTGTGGGTGGATGGCGCTTTGTTTTCTGTCAGCCTTTGGAAAGCAACAGGATTACAATCAAAGTCTTTAGGATACAACATGAGATATGATCCATGCTGTCTTGTTGGAAAACGGAACAAAAGGCAAAACAAAACCAAACCAATCACTCAAAATCGGTCAAAAAGAAGCATCAGAAAAATATAAGATGGAGAGTCTGACAGCAGGTCAAGCTCTGGGTCAGTGTAAAGTACCATTTTGTTGTTTGCCATCTTGCCTCTGGTGCAGCTCTCTTGTTTTGACCACACAAACTGACCAGCAGTCTCCAGAGATTAGCCTCTCTGACAGACAGTGAGGAAAACAGTAAGCTAGAAAGCTCTCTTGCCTTACCCGTGGTCCCAGCGATGGGCCCAACATATGCCAGAACACACTGTCAATGCTGCTTGTTGTGGGGAAGACCTTTGATCTCCAACAAATAGAGAGAAGAGTCTAAGCACCTGCCTTGGGGCATAAAGAAGTATAGGCTTCGCATAGGGTCAAATTCTGAAGGAAGGCAGTAGAATTAAAACCTTTATTGCCCACTTTATGGCTTCATTCCCTTTGGCAGTTACATTATTTATGGAAAAAAACAGAGCTTTGTTCCCATTATCAGAGAAATCAAGGAGTCTGATGGGCTGAAGATGAAAGTGATGTATGTGAGTCCGAATGTGGACTTATCGAAGCATGTTCGGAAACTGAACAACCCAAACTTTAATCATATTCTGTGAATAAAACAAGACTGAGTAAACTTCGTTTCAGGGTTATTTTCAATCCAGATTGACAGCCCTCTCCTGAAATTAATGATTTTGTTTTTCTGTGACCGGTCCGTCGCTAACCACCCGAAACCTCACACATTGACTTTTCTCCACAGATTGCAACCCATCCATTTTTTTTTAATTGTGTTCATTTTTACCTGGGTCCCACCGGACCTGCAGCAGCGGTGGTCGCTGTCATCCGTCTGCTCTGACAGGGAGAGAGAGAGAGTGGCGCCACGCCACTTTCCACCCCGAGCTGATGTGTCAGGCTTATCACACAGCCGAGTGATCCTGAGGTGACATCCTCCACTGAATCAGTGACATTTCACGGACGGTGCAAATCTATCCATCTTTGTCAAGCATCTGCCTACATTTTAGCATTCCTCGAGTTAGCATATTGATCACCAAGAAACGCATGAGCGAGGACTTTTTGTTTTCTGCTACTTAAAATGGGCATCGTGAGTCCACTGGACTCATGCAGCGGGCCTTCGTCCATCTTCTTCAATGTTACATAAAATCTGGAGGGCTTTTTCATTCAGGACCAAGAAGCGCACGGATGATGTTCTGGCGTCCACAGAGTTCATTCCTGCAACATAGTTTGTACTGTGTTAAATGGCACGGCTTCCTTCCTGATAAACTCAGTTTGTTCACATGCTGTTTCCATGTTTTCTGGTTCATCTGCAATTTTAAAACAAAATACTATCATCTTAAATAGCACCCAAAGCTAAACAAACAAACAAACAAACAAAAACAAAACTCAGCTCTGGCTCTTGAGGTGATCATCATCATGCTTAACGACTTAGTGTCAAACAAGCAGCTATAACTTCCAGAGACAATAGCAGATCGGTGTCCAGTCCCAGTTCCTTCCATTGGCCCAATATTTTGACCATATCATGCTGGGTTTAAGAGGTCAGGTGCTCCTTTTCTTTTGGAAACAAGGAGTATTTGTCATTTATTGTGCATGTGGTTTACAAGTCCTCCAAGGGAATAATTGGTATTAGATGGTGAATGTCTTTCTGTGTTGCATGTGCTGCTTTTACGTGATGTATGTTTCATGTAAAACACTTTGTATTGCTAGTTGCTTTGTTACAAATCAATTTGCCTTTCTTTCCAATTCATTAATTGGGCGACTAACTTGAAACTGGTGTGCAGTGAATTTACCTACTCTGTTCCTATTGCAGTCACAGTCCACATAGCTGAAACCAACATGGAATTAGTAAGAAAACCAAACTGGAAAAAGGAGGCGATACTCCTACTTGTAGATTTAGTCGATCAAGGAAAGGACTCAACAGGGAAATTTAGCAAAATGCTTACAAGCCATGATAAAAGAAACGTATGGTAGGAATATAGAAAACTAACTAAATGCATCTCAAGCCTTCTGCTCTAACTCACCTGACTCAATGAAACGAAATCTAACGGCCCATGAAGTTCTGTGTAATAACTCATTAATTTGAGTCAGGTCAGTTATAACAGAGAGACGTGGAAAACCTACTGGATTATGGTCGACTTGAATAGCTCTGCTCTACAGGCAACTCCTAACCCCTTAGGACACCTGTGGAGGTCTCTTAAATATTTGTTGGAGTAGGAGTGATTAGACTTGAGAAAGTTGATAAATAACTTTATTTCTTAAAGGGGCAATAAGCTAAATCATTTCACCGAAAGGTTTGCTGCTGTGCGCTGCCTGTAGATCAAAACAAAATGTGTAATAAGCCACGCCTTCCTCTACCACTTCCCCCACTAGCCTTGTTTGCAAATAAAAGTGCAAACACACTGAGCAAAACAATGTCACCATTTTGTGAAACAAATCGAAGAACTAGCTTCAAGTCAAACTGTAGCTTCTTTAGCTCTCACAGTGCTTTCTACTTAGAAAATACAAGCCCAATGTTAATCTGGGTTATGTCCCTTTCCCTAACCAACAGCTTCTTCGCCAACAAGCATTTTCTTTTCGAGGTAATGTCGGTTCCTGGTCATCTTCTGGTCAATGTTTCGTTTCGCTCTCCGTCATTTTGCTTTGAAAATATATAATGCCATTGCTCACTGGCTGAAGCCTTTTAAAGGAAGGGAGGACCGAGGGCTCCGAAAGAAGGGAGGAGGTGGCGATTCACATGAACATATGCAAACAAACGACCGGACCAGCTGGTAAAAACAGGGCTGGAGATCAACACAGAAAGATGGTGTGTGATGTCATGCTATACTCCAGATGAAATTATGCCTCTATTTCTTAAAGGCAAAATGAGTGACAATGACACCTAGTGTTTCAAGTTAAAACTGCAGTCGAAAGAGAAAAACATGGAGAGCGTGTAAGACTCAATGTAAGACTCTCTTTTGCCGACATAAAATACCAAACGCTGCTGTTGTTTGGCAACCTTTGAGGAGTCGCATATGATTGGTTAAGGAACCACCAAGTTGGAAAGAGCTACACAGTGCACCGAAGTTATTCCATCACTTAACGCTCGCTTTCAAAGGAGAAAAACTTGACAAAAACACTACCAATGTAGAGAGATAGATTATTCATATGGAAACTTCCTTTTATCCCTAGCAACAAATGAGAATATTTTGAAATATTTTTACAGTAAAAAAAAAAAACTTATTTAGCCTTTAACATAGCCATTAAATCCTTCAATCTATAAATGATGAATTTCCACTTTAAGTTTGAGAGTAGGACTAAATTCCACAATTTCTCAGCACTTGGTACTAAAATGGCACTCTATTCTGGCCCCTGATCTTTAGTTTCCAGGTGAGCTTCCTTAAAGTCAAACTACTGAAAGAGATTGTTTTACATTATTAAGAAAGTCCCAGTTTCCATGCAGTCTGGAGAAAAAGAAGGATCTTTCTGCACATGAAAAAATTTCAGCGTCTTGAGAAAGGAATAAAAGCTTAGTGTGTGATTCTGAGAGTGAACCGGCTGGCTCAGATAAAGTCAGATCAAGAAAATTCTGTGAGCCAAATACTTTGCATTCAGAGATCAGCTGTTAAAAAAGCCACTGATCAGCAGCAGCAGGTATCTGATGGGCAGCAGAACTCCAAACAGTAACTTAATGGAAGAAATTCTGGTCTCCTGATTGAGAACCAGGCAGAAACGATTCATGGCTCAGTAATGAGAGAGTTGTTTACAGTGTTATTTAGGAGAAATTAACATGAACAGCTTATACAGAATAATTTGGAACACAATATAATATAGTGGCAGTGGTGAAAAAAGTGGAACATTTTCTAATACAGCATATCCTATGACCCACTCTCTGAACAATAGTCCCACTGTGTTTCTCCCATCTCAGCTGTCCATCAAGTGTGACATCAAGCAGCTTAACCTCATGAACCTGCTCAATATCTGAGGATTTCAGTGATAGATGAAGCTCATCATCACTATTAGTTGCATGCCTGGACTTTAGTCATTCACTGCAAATTTATTTTCAGGTTAATTCTGTTATTCACGACAACATTCAGCTGTTTTTATAAGTGTTAACTGCTCTTCTCTTCCCTTTTTTCATGATGCATTATGACAAAATACAGCATCCTATTTGTCAAAGTCCTGACCACCTGAGTCCAGCAGTGTGTAAACAGCCAGCCTCTATTGTTTGTATTAGCAGGTGCAATATAATAATAAATTAATAATGCAAAGCTTTAGGGAAAAGCGTAACCCCTTAAAAAGAGGGCTATGATTGCGCTTGTGCCAAAGCAAATCAACAGAGACAGAATAGCACCAGGGATTACATCTGCAGTCTGCAGTGTCGGGGTTAACTTGTCCTGTGATTACAAAACACATTTACAGGGAGCAGCTGGTGCACTGACACTGCTGAGATCATGTATGTTGAAGCACCCAGCTACAGAGAGAGGGTAGGAGAACAGGAGGAAGAGGACCATATGCTTTTGGCCTCTCTGGCTGTGAGACCCGTGTGAAAACATGAATGAGCAGCCTGCAAATCGATAGGGACAAGAGATCTAGTGTCTAGCAAATCCTGTGCAGACTGACATGTTTCCATGTAATCTCCTGCATTGTGCTACGAGGGGAAAGATTATCCTTCTTCGACTGGCTGGTAAAAGGTTGCTTTGCTGTAGTATATGTCTGAGTGAAGGGAGCGAGCACATGGCTCACTTTAAACGATGCTGGCTCGCCCGCCTCCTCTGTCAGAGGCTGGATTATAGCCAACATTATCCACTCCCCTCACACACACTCTACTCTCCAATAAAGGGCTTTCTCTCTGCTCTTCCCCTTTTCAAAAATCATCGGATTTATGACAGTGGATTTCGGAAAAGTTTTTCGCCAATTTTGATGTCGGCTGAGCACCCCGGGAGGATTAGAAGGGACTCTTGATGTCGGCTCTCCAGTGTGTTTAGCAGAGCATTGTGGTCAGGGTTATCAACTGAGTGGGAGAATAAGGCAGTGGAATATAGAGCATGATGATAAGGCTCGTTATACAGATCAAGTGCTGAAGGCAGAGTGTGTGTTTGTGTGTGTTTGTGTGTGTGCTGAGAATCAATAGAAAACACTATCAGGATTAATTTACATTTCTGCCCAGCAGATTGGAGGAGATGGCTAGCTCCACTGTAGCAGCATCGTTATGGGAACAGGAGCTGCATGAATGAAGTGGCTGCTTACATTGACTGTAAATTGAAACTTAACACTGCAGCACAATTTACAAAGCCCCGATAAAAGGCAGCGACTGTACCAGGATTGACTTGTAAAAACGCAGTATACATGTTGTAAACTGTAATGAAATACAGCAATGACTTTCCTCTGATCTAGAAATAAACACCAAAAAGTTGTGTGATATGTGATGCAAGATTTATTGTGTCACACTTATATTGGCATGTGTGTGTTTGTACTCTTAAAGTCTAGACAAAGGAAGCAGACAGTCACCTTCACAGCCTGCATTTCTCTGGATGATGATGCTGTGTGGCCTGAGTGTACAGCTGTAAAATCCGAGTCACTGAGGCGGTTCTGACTGGCTGCCTGCAGCCTCACTGACAGAAGGTCCGACTCTGGGCAGATGGGAGACAAGGAAGAGCCAGGTTAGACTCAGTTAATAAAGCCTCTACCAGTTTCTCGCTCTGCCCTTGGAGATCGCTTACATCAAAGCACCAATCAAAAACTGGTGCAGATATAATTTGTCATCAGGGATTTCCTGCAGGAGAATTATAGAGAAGATACAGGCCGATCAATACTATGGATTTTCACTGCAGTGGCTGATTGTCCAATTGCCGTGAAACATGTACCGAGATAAAAGGGCACGCCTGCCATTTTGTAACAGACTGCTGAGTCAGCATAAGGCTTGTCAGATACTTATAGGCTGCTGTGATAGAAAATTATCATGCTGCAGTGTCCAAGTTCTATTTAACACATTTTCCCTCCGTGGGACGTGATTCATCACATATCCCCCCTCTCTCTCTCTGCTTTTGAGAGAGCATCACTCTGCGTCATTGTCAAGTGGGGCTGTGGCCACACATGGGTGGCGTTTAAAAGGAGCAGACACATACGGATGCCACTGCAATGCAATCCCTCCGCAAGAAGATGTCATCAGGAATTAAAGAAGATGTTTGAGGAATATGTTAAATCCCTGAAACTCCCTGGAACACTGACCACTTAAATCATTTAATACGGCTTCAGAAGTAGCTAACTCCCTGAGACTAATGCCTCAAAAACATTTATCTTAGAAAAGTATACTAGTGAGGATTTAGAAGAATATGGACCTTTGAGGACCTGTTGCACCAACTGATGCAAACCTTTGATCACGATGACACAAACTACTTCTGAGCATGCTACATACTGACATGGTTTGGTTTCTCTGCATCAGGCAGATGCAGAGAAGGCTGCCAGTCATTCATATAACACTTAATAAATAATCACAAATTAACCTTTAATTTTTCCTCCCTCTCTGTTAATAACAAATAAGAGAATGATCTGATCATGTCATGTAAAGAAACAAATGCATCGGACACTGATGTAATGATAGCTTCTAAATTTTTACTTCTAAACTCACGAATTTGAACCTGGTATATTGATAAGAGTACTGATACCAATAAATGGAAGAGGTGTTTTCATTCTGTTAATGGTTGCAGAATTAAAATCTAGGAGTTCAAACCAGCCCTTCCTGTGTGGAGTTTGCATGTTCTCTTCAAGTACATGTGGGTTCTCTCCAGGTACCCTGGCTTCCTCCCACAGCCCAAAGACATGAATGTTGGGATAACTGGTCACTATAAATTCTCCCTACGAATAAGTGGTTGTTTTTGTCTGTGCTGGCCCTGCAATCGACTGGTGACCATCACTATCTACCCTACTGCCTACCCTAACTACAAAGAAACTACTAAAACTGGGTTAAGAACTGTCCAACACTAAATAAATAAATAAATAGCACAAAATCTGAAAGGATAGTTGGGAACCATTGTCTTCCAGGTCAGAAAAACATCCTAAATGAAGGTGATCTGTGATCATTTAAACGTTTGGTGAAATCAAACGGAAGAAAAACACAAGAACTCAGGGCTGTGTTGAATAGTGAAAGTAAGAACGTTTCCACATGAACAATGTGAAGGGAAATTAAGGGATTGGGACTGAACAGCTGTGTGGCCATAAGAAACCACTAATCAGTGAGATTGACTTTGCTATGGAGCATAAAGACTGGACTCTGGAGCAATGGAAGAAGGCCATGGGGTCGGAAGAGTCCAGATTTACCCTGTTCCAGAGTAATGGGAGCATCAGGGTAAGAAGAGAAGAAGATAAAGTGATGGAACCATCATGTCTAGTGCCTACTACAAGCCTGTGTGGGAAGTCTATGATATGGGGTTGCTACAGTTGGTCAGGTCTAGGTTCCGGTCTAGGTTCAGCAACATTATGTGCCCCAAGAATGAGGAGAGCAGATACCTGAATATACTGAATGAGCAGGTTATTCAATTCATGGATTTTCCTACCCTGATGGCATGGCTATATTCCAATATGACAATGCCTGGATTCATGGGGCTCAGCTTGTGGAAGACTGTTTTTAAGGAGCAGGAGACATCATTTTTACACATGGACTGGCCACCACAAAGTCCAGACCTGAACCCCATTGAGATTATTTAGGATGTGCTGAAAAAGGGTTTGAGTGGAGGTCAGAGTCTCCCGTCATCAATACAATATCTTAGAGAAAAATGAAAGCAACACTTGATGCAGGTTATGGAGGTGATGCCAGAGAGAATGCTGCTGGAATCAGAGATAAAGGCAGTCTAACAAAGTAGTCTGGCTCTGGCTGTGATGGAGGTTTTCCTTCCTGGTTCTGATGGATGCTTTCCTTCCGGGTTCTGGTTCTGATGGCGGTTTTCCTTTCCGCTGTCTCCTCGTGCAGGATGGAGGATTGAATCAAAGAGAAGATTTGATCCAATCCATTGCTTTGCTTAGCTAGGTCATTATTTTTCTAAACTGGTTTATATAAACACAGTTGAATTGAATCAAACTTATTTGAAAATGTTCAGCTAAAAGTTGTAAGATGTTTGTTGGTCTGTTAAAAATCTGCTGCTGTTAGCGAGCTAGCATAAATATCTACTGACTAGCATAAATTTGCTAAAAACTGGTCATGATCCCTCACCTTCCACTGTGCTGCCAGGGTGGCAACCAAGTGGCAACCTCCGTCTGTAAAATGTGAAGCCTATGTGGAAGTGCAAAACAATTGCCATTCACTCCTCATCCGCTAGGGGCTGGCTC
>CM047987.1:29069535-29079810 GCA_026261665.1 Melanotaenia duboulayi | reverse complement strand
TGTCTTCTGAGTGCTTTTGGAGGGGAAGGGCCTGTGCAGCACCGACTCCCCATTGAAAAGACTAAACTACATTCATTCACGTCAGTCTCCAAAAGTGTCAATTACTACCAGAAGAAAATTGCTAGATCTGTCGCTAGTTGCTTTTGTGAAAAAAAGTCACTAGAGGGGTCTGAAAAGTCGCTAAATATAGCGACAAAGTCGCTAAGTTGGGAACACTGGGGTGGATTTGGAGGCTCCTTTGAATTCTCCGAATTGGGACGGTGCTTGGTGCACCACAATAATGAATGTAGCCAAGGAATCTGCACTTCGAAGTGTGCAGACCCTGAATTGGGACACACCTATTGACTGCTAGGTGTCCAGATCCTCATCCGTCCACCACCTTGCTAAACATGGTTATGAGATGTTTGTGCTGATTTGCTGTTTTTTTTTCCTGCTTTGATTTGGTCTGTCTAAAGGACAATGTTCCAGAAGTCTTGTTGTCTTCGTTCAGATGCAGCTTTACCAGCCTAAGCCAAGCTGCCATGGTGTTTTTAGAGAGAAGAGGCTTTCTCCAACAACCCTTTCAAACAAGCCATGCTGGTTCAATCTTTTTCTAACTGGACCACCATGAACTTCAAAATTTAACATGCTGAGTTCTGGAGAGTCTAAGATGTAGCTCTTGGGTTTCTCCATGGTCTGACCTTGGACTGGATTTACTGGGATGTCCACTCCTGGAAAGACAGGCAACTGTCTGGAATGTTTTCCTCTTGTGAATAACCTTCCTCTCTGTACAATGATGGACCCCAGATAGTTTAGAAATGACGTTATAACCCTTCCCAGACAGATGGACAGTATCAGCTGCTTCTCTAAGATCATTTCCTCCTTGGCATTGTGTTGTATGTACACAATAAAAAAATGTGTAGAAGCTAAAAATTTTATATTCATGTTTTCTCTCTATTTATTTATTTATCTATCTACATATATATATATATATAGAGAGAGAGAGAGAGAGAGAGAGAGAGAGAGAGAGAGAGAGAGAGAGATTGTTTTTGAAACAGTTGTATGTGCAGCACAGGCCAATGATGTCTTCCCTGTTAGCTCAGGCTGGCAAACTGGGCAAGTCTGTGCTTGGTGCCTGAAGTGCTGAAGCGAGAACAAGGAGCTTCTTTCCCATGAACTGAAGCCAAGTGCCAGCACTTAAGGTGAAGGGCCGAGGCGCTGGAGAAGTAATTTAATCTGAGGCTCTGTCCAATTCCCTGGGCGGCCGAGTTTAAGAAAGGTCACACAGAGAAACAGGCGCTGGTGACCCCTTCCCAATTACGGGTGCTACACCAGAACATATCACAGCGCCGTCCAAAGTGACAGTCATTTAGCAGCAACTCATCTGAGAGGAGGAAGTGGGAGATGGATGATAAGGAAATAAAAAATGATTTGCCAGGACCTGTTAGCCACTTCTCTACACAGGCCTGCAGCCCACCCCCTTCCCCACAGCTCCTCCCTGTCCTATTCACACAGACTCATACACTCCCTCTCTGTCTCTTCCCACCCCCTGCCACCCCTGCTGCCCATCTCCCTCCTGTTCCACAGACACGTGACGACTCCGCATGATTATTGGCGCAATCACTCATGTAACAGCCTGCCCAGCTTTCCGTGGGGGCTCCAGTATTTGTCACTGTCACTTCCCCAAGTGCTCCGCCATTGTCTTGGAAATTGTATGTGTAAGGCAAGAGATGCCTGTGACCCACTTCGACAAGGGAGCCAGCGATGTGAGGGCGCTCATCACACAAAAAAACAGCAGTTTGATGTGTCCTATTATGTGTCCCAGCAAGAGCCATAAATAATTGTGACAAGTTTTTTGTTGCGCGTGAAAGTCCTTGACTCTGCCTCCTGTTCCAGCACCTCCTCTCTCGTATGGAGACGCTGCCAAGCACCCCTGATGATAGATGGCACGGTGCAGCAAATGACAACGGGATAGATTTTTAGTTTGTGCTTTGGAAGGGATCAGTAATGGTGCTTTGCTGTACAAAGCAATAAAAGAGGAGGACAAGAGACAGAGAGGAGAGCAAAACAAAACAAAAAAAGAGCCATCGATGATGGAGAGGGAGGCATGATGGCCGTGATGCACAATTTTCGAGCCATTTTAGCTCTTAGATATATGAAATCAGTGACATTTGGCCACTCACTACAAAAACATGCATTATAACTAATTTCTTTATTTTTGTTGTATTATAATTATTAAACTCAGACTGACGTAGCACAGTTCAGCTGCATGTCGTTCATGTTTCTTTTCACCTTGGACAGAAACTGCATGCAGCTTTTCAACCATTCATTTAAACACTTTGTTTTTGCTCTTTTTTTGTTGCCAAGCTGTGATTTCAGACTGCTTAGCAGCAAAAAATTTCTGTGAAAAATTGACATGGATATTAGATAAAGTACCACCTGCAGGTCCTGGGTGCCAGGCGGGCAGGATACTGGTAGACAGTATGATCAGTCATGGTAATGAGCACAAGGCTGACATACATGCTTTGAATTATATGACTGTGAGGCCTCGGCACCCGCAAACCAGGCCTTAGCCATTAGTTCAAGCACACTCTCCTTATCTCTGAGTCAAGCTGTGAAGTTTTAACAGTGCTATCATTCTCCTTTTTCCCTTTCTGAATCGTTCCACCTCCACAGCAGTGTAGTGTAAGGATGCTCACAGGGGTAAATTAACATTGTTTGCCTAGTGATTTCATCTGCTCTTTAGGTAAATGATTATAGAAAGCTTTTTTCTTCTAAAGACAACAAGTTAACATCCACAAATGAAATGCGAAAGCAGCATGTTCGTGGCTTTGTGTTCATGTTTGCTTCTTTATTCAACCACACATGCATTTGCTAATTGTATCCTGCTTCCTCTATCACAATTATTCATTCATCTTAGAAGACTACTTCAGCAGCGATGATCATTCATGTCGCCGCATCCGATAGTTAAGAAGTGAGCTTCCGTAAAAATCCATCATGTACATCAATGCACATTACTGAGGTAATTAAACAGGAGGTAATACTGCCAGATATCGTAAAATATCAAGGGGTGATCATACGCCCCTTAACACTGTACAGCCTCAGCACATGAAAATGATGCAGTGGATAAGCTAAAAAATGCAGCACACAAATGTAAATGTAATTTGTCTAATTTAGAGTACCTGTATCTTACCCTGTGAAAAATACCAATTATTTGAAATATACTGATTGCAGCTAGCCAAGAAAGTGGCATTAAAATAATTACTTGTGAGCCCTCTCAGAGTTTGTACATTTAGCACTGTACCACCATTAGGAATAATCTGTCCAATTAAAGGTTGTGTAATTAATTAAGTGCATATTCTGTGAAGAGGAGAGGGGAGAAAATTTATCAACCTGCTGAAATATGACCTATCTTGTCCAAAAGACTAATATGTTTAAACAAAAGATGAAAATTGATGACAACATTATTTGTAACAAAATGCTCACTGTGCAACTATGATGCATCTGTACTTGGATTTGGCTTCGTTGCATTGTCCTCACAAATCTGTGATGTATTACCCCAGACTGCCTGGCAATAACTTTCAATGAAGGGCGCTTTGCTTATATGTCGTTGAGCAGTCTGTTACTGTATCCCACTTCGTATCCCAGTAAGAATCGTCTAGTAAGAATGGTGGAACTGCAAACATGCTTTCTATTCAGGCCCTTATAGCAGCATATTGTGGCGGCGTATGAGGAAGTGAGTGCTGGCGCTGAGTGGACATCCTGATACCGCCACCCAAAAGTGTAGTAGAGCAGAAAACATCTTGCTGTGCAAAACCTGTCAGGTCATTTCTGGTGTACCAGTGATGTGTGGAAATGTGTGCACGTGTGAATGTGTGTGCTGAATGAGTAAGGGATGCCAAGTGCACATTCTTTCACCTGCTGTTACAGTTTGTTGTCAGCTCCACATATGGCCCAGATCAAGGCTTCAGGGAGCAGGCATCATAACCCAACATTTAGCGAAGAACACGTACAAAACACACATGTACCAACTGGGGGACGGATACACTGCACCGATACACTGATATAAGAGTCGCTGCTCAGCACAACACTCAGGAGATATCTGAAAATTATTTTATCAGCAACATTCAAGTCATACCATAACAATATCCTTCAAAGAATAAAGGGTGTATAAAAACACACAAATTAAACCTCCTGTTGGCACAAATTGTGAAATATTTTAGGAAAAAATTCCTGTTCTGTGTCACATTCATTCCTGTGGTAATCCAAAGGTGCTCACAGTCTGCACTGTAGACACCTTTAAATCATGTTTAATTCCATAATTCTGACCAGGGATGTCAAAATTTGAACCTTAAAGAAGCACTACTAAACTTTGTCAGTTTTTTTCAGTGAGTCCCCCCTAACGACGGCTAAAGGCCCATTTTTTGCTCGATGCAAAAGACAAATACGCAGATGGACGGACAGTTTTGTCCATCTTGTGCATCTGTTATGCTCGTAATTTGGTCTGTGTTCAGGGAGCTCAGCTATCTGTCGCTTGACGCAGAAGACGAAGCAATGCCACCAGAAATCATGGGGGCAGTGCTGAGCAGAATAGTTAACATGTGACCAGCGAAAGAAACAAACCAGAGAAGAAGAAGAGAATCAGGAAGGGAACAAAAAAGCAGAAGAAGAATAAAGGTGAGCACAACAGCTGCAGAAATTGCACAAGCTTTTGAAACAAGACTGTATGTGAGTGTTTAGGGCATGTTGGGCGGATGGAAACAGCTTCATACCGATGCATTACCACTGCCAAACGGTGTCTGAGACTCATATCAGCTTGCATGAGTGAACTCTGAACTTAGCACTGCCTGCTAGTGAAGGAACACTTAACAGCCATGGCAAAATAAACATGGAAGCACTGTTTGAGAACGGCGGTGTACCGTTTGAAAAGGACGTTGCAATTTACGTATGTAGGGGAGCACAATCGGGCCTTAACCCAACATCCATCTCCATCCTGTCTCTTTGCTGACATTTCTCCAGCCAGTAAAAGTCAGTTTGATGTTGACTCTTGTTTTATCTTTTGCTTTGTGTTGATATCCAGTTGCTGGCATGTAAAATGATGCATTGTCTCAGATGCCTTGAGATGCTGCGGGGCAACAACGGCTCCAGGAAAGTACATAATAAATTTCAGGGTGCCATCAAAACAAACAAAACAAAACATATTTTTGAGAGTGAGAAAGTTAAATAGTACTACTTTAGAAGATCATTTAGTTTCTAGATCTTAAGTAAAATAAAAATCTTATAAGATAAGATAAGATAAAAATCCCATTCATACATGAAAATACTATAAAGAAACAGGGAATTCAGCAGGCCTCCAATTCAAATGTTGACGGTTACAAGAGTGACGAGTGGAGAGGAGCGAGAGCCAGAAGGTCCTTTTAGCCAAGGAAAACTTGAATCTCTACACACAAAAATAATAAAGCATTTATGTTCTTTACACAAATTCAGGAGAGTTCTTCCATTAAAATATAGTTATTGCATAGATATACCAATAAAAATGGGATTTAAAGTAATAAAAGAGCAAAAACCAAGTTAAAATGCAGTGTAGGCTTACTAGTTATGGAGTAGGCTAATAAATCAAAGAGGCATCACAACAATCACCCTACAGCACACCTGTAATTTAGCATGCACACACACTTACCACACTGCCACCCAAACCATTAAGTGCAAACCAGTATGCCCACAGCATACGAGAGGGAGACGGAATGGTAATGCCAACAGCGACGAACAAAAGAGATTATAGGTTGATATATAAAAACAGCTTTTAAATGATAAAAGTGAAAACACTAAATGAATCAATCAAAGGTTCACACACATCCAGCCAGCAGCGTTCAAACGGGATAACCAATTCATGCTTTTTACAAGACAAAAGTCTGAGGTGTCCAGAAAGGAGCAGTTTTGACCGTTGGGAATGAACAATTTGCCACAAAACAAGGAAAAGCAGGAGAACGGCAGCTATGCCATCTCCACAAAAGGAGCAAAACAGTCTTGAGTCATCCACAAAAAGAGAATAGGGCAAAACAGCAGCCTGAATCAGGATGGCAGGGGTCATCAAGGTGTGCTAGTTTGTGTTGGTGGCACATCTTTGCCATGCCGATCATGATTTCTTAGCAGCCACTTGGAGCCACTCACTGGCCCAATCAAAAGAAAGTTAACTGGTTGTTGGAAAGGGGGATTCTCCTGTTGACTGATGAGGTGTGATGTTATAACAATACAATACCTTGGGCAAACAGGAATTCCAGTCTCGTAGGAAGGGTTGCAGCAAATTATGAAGTGTCCTATTTAAATGTTCACATTGGCCACTGCCAGCTGGGTGGTATAGAGTCGAACAAGACTTTTCAATCACGTACAGATTGCAAAGCTGCTAATAAAATTTTGACGCCCTGGTCCGAGTATATGTGGGCAGGGACAGCAAATTTATAAAACCACTTTGTTACCAAGACTTGGGCTATGGTGGAGGTACGTTGGTCATGAGTGGAGACAGCCAAGGTATACCAAGTATACATTAAGTTTGAGTTTGAACACATAATGGGTTGTGAAATCAAAGGCCAAAATCTCATTGGGCTGTGAATACAACAGGAGGAGAGTCCTTGTCAAACTGAGATCGCTCAAAAGCTTGAGACCACTGTTTCACATCAGCGTCCCCCTGCCTGAATCAGAGCTGTAGTGATCATCAGTTTGGTCTTGCTAGCACAGCAACCCAGCTTCTGCCTAGGCCTCCAGTGTCCTGATCAGGCCTTTATTATTTACAGCGATGGAGGAAGTTTGGTGCTTATCCCCTACTAACTGCATTAGTCACCAGCCGGGATCCGATACAGGGAGACGGCAGGAGGAAACCAACAGGATTTATCTGCAGTTTATAAGAAGCAGGAAATGGTCGTGGACTCAAATCAGGTAATGCAGCCACCACCCTAGCTGCTTTTATGTGGGCCATAAGGTGACTGGCTGAGGTTACAATTGTTATTCACAGCACCTTGAGGAAACCATTCCACTACACGTGACCTATAAATCAGTTGTACTGCTGTGGTTATTGTTGCCTCAGAAACTCACAAATATCCCTCACCAACCTGCATAAAGAGTTCCTTTTTTCATTTCTCTTTTTAATCTTCAGTGGCTGATGTAGATTTCCTACATTCTTTGAAGGGCAGGGGTTAGGTGGACTGCTGTGTTTGGTGACGGTGTTGTTTAGCTGGCTGCAATCTAAAACTTTACCACCAGATGCCAGTAAACATCACCAAGTGCTGCAACTTAAGCAGGACCCAAAAATACTCCTATACAATCATCTGGTAAACTGAAACAGTGTTATTATGTCATCTGCATGTGTAAAAATAAAGCAACAAAATAATATGAGACACATGCTGCCTTCCTGGGAACAAAAAAAAAGAGAAAAGTGCAGGGTTTTTGAGGACACTACATTAAATACCACATTTCTGGGACTGGGCCAAAGGAAAAGACTGATTTCTTAAAGGCAAGTTACAGTTTGAGCTGTTTGAGTCCATGTGGCCCCGGTGAGCTGGGTGGTGGAGGAAAGGGCACCTCAGCTCTTCGTGAGGAGCCATCCAGCTGACAGCTCCCAGCCAGAGGAGGCTGAGAGGAGATGGAGACATAAATCCTACATCCTATATAAAAAGAAATACTATCCATGTCAAGGAAAGGTGGGATGCTCTAAAATGAATGATAACAGACTCATTAAAAATAACGACCACCTAAATGATAAATAGCTTGTCTTCTCAGGACAATGGCTTTACCAAGTTAAAACTGCAGAGCTCAGACTTCAGATGTTATTGCTCCTCTATCTCACCACTGTGTCCAGTTCAGCTGCTACATAAGCAGAATGATCACTCCAGCTATCAGTTTAGTTGGATTTGGCACCGCAGAGAATTCCATAAAAAAACAAACCTTTCTCTACACAAAGCAAACTGGGTGCGTGTCACATGATCCAACATCTAGCTTCTATTAAATAAAATCATGTTTTGTGATTGAACAGAATTAAGATTAAATTTACTAGAATAATTTACATTAACACATCATTTTTAACAAAATTAGTTTGTAAATCACTTCCTGTTCCACCTCCAGAACACAGGGGGGCAGCAGTGAGCAGATTCCCTCTCTGGCAAAGAGTGGCTACTTTGAGACATTTTTCTTTGTAATCAGTTCGTAGGACTTAACTTTGTAAGCAGCTTTAATTAATATTTTGGTATCAGAAAGCCTTAAATTTAGACACGTAACGTTGGTTCATTGTTAAACGTATCCATGAGTTCAGGAACAGATGCTTCAGCTTTTCTGACGACTGAGTCAGATTTTAGTAAAACCTAAGAACAAATGTTCAGAGGTTTCTACCAAGATGGCTGTCCGAGTTTCACAGATTAGTTTTACCAAAATAAAAGCATTTATGTGTTGATGATGAATACGGGTCATATGTAGGCTCAAACAGTCGGCTCCAACTTTCTAACTCAGACGGTGAAGAAAAAAACTGTAATTCAACCAGATGTGACATAATTTACAGTGTGATGAAGATTTTGTCCATCTGCTTGTTGTGTTTTCCAGCAGTTTCTAAGTCAGAGTTTCCTTTTCTGGTAGAAAATAAACTTCCAAACTTGACACCAACTGTAAATAAATAACGTTTCTTATTATTAAACCTAATGTTGTTTTGTTGGAACACAATTAATTCATGTAATTGTACTATTCTAATAAGTAGTAACCATCCTGTTAAATGAAGTAGCTCATCCTCCTGTTATACAAGTTTAAATAAAGAAAATCCAGTCAGATCCTGGTTAATATGTTATATTTACCCTTTAGATCTAGTTGGACTGAACAATAATAACTAACCCAAATACATCCAGTTGATCCAGTTGATTTAGAAATAAATTATTACTAACAAGTTATTTTTTTAGTGCATGATCTGTCCCAAATCTGAAGTCCCAAATTCCTATTGATGCTGAATCAAGTTAACCTCATCCCACGTGTGCACACTGCCCTGGTCTTTGGACTGTAACGCCTCGGCCAGTGTTCATCAAGTCTAAACATTTACATGTGAGTGGCATAAACAGATTCCAGTGCTGTAAATACTATGGAGAAGAGACAGAACCAGGCCTGTCACTGGGGGATGAACACTGGGAATGGATGAGTCGAGCGAGTCGCTGACTTCTGAACTGATGGACGTCCAGTCCTGAGCGAGCTTGATGAGGGCCGACATGTCGGTGAGCACACCCTCTCTCCGTCTCTTCTGTAAACACTGACATTCCACACACATGAGAACACGTTTGGCTGAAGATTCATCAGAAATTCAAAGACTTGCAGTGACAGTTGTTATTCCTGAATGATGTGTTTTATGTTCTTATGAACTCTGTTTAGAATCCTTGTAATCAAACTGGAGGTGCAGCGACACAAGACGACTGTTAATTGGATCTGAGGTGAGTTTGCGTGTTGTCTGGTAACAGGGAATGTGATCGGAAACTTTTGCCGGCTGACATGTTAAAACCGTTGTCTGCTCCAGCAGTGCCCAGTACACATGAGCTCTCCTGTCTGAGTAAAAACCTGCTCCGAGGACAGATGCAGGAAGCAGGGCTTTGATCCCACTGACAGCATGTCCCAGTACTGTATCTGTTCTGGTAAAAACAAACCACTTCCACTACTCCTCCTAATGTCAACACAATTTTCTTTCATTTTTAGCAGATTCCTAAATAACGTTTTGCTCAATTCCTCGTGCTTCTCTGAATGGTTGTGTTGTGTGCGTTCATAATTAACAGAACATTTATATCCTGATAGTAAAAAGGAGATTCAATCTGTCCTCCTGGAATTCAAGCCATGTTTTCAGACAGAAAAGTGGACTGAGGGACTTTACAGAAAAGCAAACAACAAACAGAATCTAGCTGAAGTAGGTCATCACCTCAGAGCTCCAAACAACTGTTTGTGTGGTGCATGCATGTACTGAAAGTTGCATCTATCACAGTCATACTCAGTTAATGCTAAACTAGCTTAAAGGAGGATTCTTCATGGGTAAAATGCTGCGCTTTGATTTTAAATGTAGCTTCTGCCATCAAAGTTTTCTCTGTCTGTAATCTGGATACAATATTTAATTTAGCAACTGGAAATTATCCTCAAAAATATAATCTAGTTAGAGTCATTAAAAAGAAAACAGAACCCCTTTCTGTTAGAGCATGGAGAAATCCAAGAACTACATCTCAGACTCTCCGGGCCTCATTTAGCATAACAGTCTATTTGGAAGCAGACTGAACCAGTAAGGCTTGTTTAGAA
>CM047987.1:29039652-29051827 GCA_026261665.1 Melanotaenia duboulayi | reverse complement strand
ATAACCAATATCAAAATGATTGTGGTTAAAAAAAGAACACAGATGAGTTTGAATGCTCTCTGGACAGAAGAAGTACAGCTGGAGGATCTGCTGAGGGGGAATGTCTGCCATTGCTGGCAGATAAAAGTCATCTGATAAGATATTTGATGGCAAGTTACAAGTTCTTTGTGCCTGCCTGAAAGCCTGCAGGGAGAACAACACAAGCATTCCCCATACTTCAATATTAAGGGGACATCATGATTGCCAGGCTTATTGAAGAGACAGAAATTCAAATGAACCTCTCTGCCTGTGATAAGACGACCTGAGTCCTTGTGAAAGATGAGCTATGGCTATTTCTGGAGAACGAAGTGCTCGGTCTCGCCACAGGGCAAACCCTGAATAGCCGGGGTTGGAATTACTTGAAAAGAAGGCCTGGCTGATGCACTTGGCACTTGTCATTGAAGGAGTATCTTTTTGTTCACAGCACCATAGATCTCCATCAGAGGAAACCGTACAAAAGGACTCATGTATTTGTGAACCCTTTTGTGAAAAATTAACACACATACTTTAACAGCAAGGGAAAGGATAGGTCAGAAAATTAATATTACAGCATCTTATCTGAATTTACTGTTTAAATTTTGGGTAGAACTGGCTTTGAACGCTCCCCTAATGCTCCTTTAATCTCCCCGAATGTCCTTGTCTTGGATGTCTGTTGAGAAGTAAGTAGTCACCATGTCTAATTCATGTTGTGGGTTGGTGTACACAAAGTGTGAAGGATGAAGAGCCATGCACATGTGGACGTCCTTTTATTACTTCTGACAGAGACGATTTCTCTCTAATGTCATCCCTCTGTGAATGTGGGAGTGAGTGAAGTTCACATTGTTTCCCACCAGCATGCAGAGTCAGTCGAAGCTGCTCTGAGATCAAGGGCCACTTTCAGAAACAGAGCTTAGGGCGAGTCCCAGACTAAGATGCATGTTGGAGCTGACTCGCTTGCAAAGACTTGGCTTAAGTAAGTCCCAGATTTAGCTTTTTCTGGATCAAACTAAACCAGTTGCAAGAGTAATTATAACTAATCTAAGACTAAGTTGATTTTTTATACTAACTCCGTTTTGAAGTGTTTGCTGGGGAGTATGAGCTACCTGGATTATTTAAATGAAGACACCACGAAGGCCTGACACAAGACTGCTTGCATTCAGAAGGGAACACACTGGTTTATCTTGATTAAATAACTTTTCCAGACCACTTTTATATATAGGAAATGCTTCAGTGCTAATATCTGTGCTTGAGCAGTGACCAAGAAGGACCTTTCACAATGCAGCTCTTCAGTTAGATCAGCAGCAGATGTGGAAGGTGACGTTCGACTTGGATTGCTTTCTATTCAGTAGTATTTGTTATGTACTACATAAAAACAGTGTGATTGAAGAGTTAAATAAGGCTCATTTTAAATCTAGTTGGTAGCCTACTCACAGAAACACTCATGAATATTTCAATAAAAGCTGATTTTTACTTTTTATATTAACCATTATGAAGGTTAAACACAGGTGTCTCATTAGTGTTTATATTCTTCAACTTCGTTTCATCTTCTACTTCCAGATATTTAAATTCCTGTTCATTAAGATTTCTGGCTAACTTCTTCATGGATGGTCAGTTTGTTTTGGTCTCTGCTGAGAAGTGATGGCGATGCTGGTTAAATGGAAGACTTTCACTTTGGACTGCATCAAAATCAGTTTTGTTAAATTAAAATAACTCAGTTCCCCAAAATTTATCATTTTAAATTGTGTTTATAATTATAATTATTTTAAAATGATCATACGGGATTATTTAAAAAAGGAAATAAATACCTTATATTATTAACAGTTTCATGTTTTTCCTCTAAAGGCATTTAATGGAAGTAATGTCTTAGTAATGTGTTAGTAAAGAAATGAGGACTGTGGAACACGTATGACTTACCTGAACCTGTTGTGGCTACATTTTCATATGTGTTGTAATAATGGGAAATTTTTTCAGTTGTGATTTTATGGTTTTTAAATAACTTTGTAGTTTGCCAGGATTTGTTCAAATAACATCCTTCCAAAAATGTGTTTGAATGATTTTTACCTCTGCCTGTTATCTTGTCAGATTTACACCAGTACATGCTGTTTCTGACTCCATTCTGGGTTTTTATTATTGCCAGGTTTACTTAACTAAATCCAAAGCTCCAAGGTCCCAAACTAACTAAAACCACCTTAAACCAAGATTAGGAAAATGACTTTGTGTGCCAGTTGAATTAGTACCGGTTAGTCCTGGTTTCCTCTAAGCCCCGTCTCTGAAAACGCAGTTATAAAAGTTTAATTGTTAGTAAGACATTTTATATTAATTGTTTTTATATGAGCTTTATGTTGTGTTTTTAATTTTATTTATTTATTTTTTGTTACAAAATACAGCTACTGTTTAATTTTTAGTGGATAAGTTAAATGGACAACAGCAAACAAATGAAATAAATAAATTAAGGACCACGTCTGAACATGATAACATTCTAGATAAAGTGATGTGATTATTTTTATAAATCAGCTGAACACAGTTAATATAAATGAGACTAAAGTGGTTTTGTGTTAATTGGATCACAATAAACTGACTTGAACTGCGTATCTCTGGAAACCATCAGATGACTTTGTTGTGAATTGGCACTACACAAAAAAAGCTGAATTAAACTGATATTTTTATTTTACAGATGTTGTTCTCTGCTTTGTCCCCTGTGATTGAAATGCAGCCAGATGTTGAAAATGAGGCATTTTACCATTTCATGGGAAATATTTTAAACCTGACGGCAGCAACACGTCTGTAAAAACTGGATCCAGGGTGGTGTTTAGCCTTGTGGTGAACTGTGTTCACAGACAGTGAATGCAAATAAATGAATCATTGTTTATATGTGACATTTGCTAGAGAGATTCCTTTTCAATGTTACTGAGGTACGAAGTGCTAAATAATACAATAGACGTACAATAAGTCACAGCGAATGTTTAAACTCAGAATGTCAAATAAAATTATTAGAGTTTAAACAACAATCTCATGACCTGAATCAAAACTCATGAATGTACACAATAAACAATTTTTTCTTGATGTAATTCTTCTGTAAATACAAACCATCATTTATTCTTAATATTACTTTATAATTTCTGTCCCTAACTGCAGCTGCGCTGACCCCAAAAGAAGTCTGCAGAGAACAAATGAAGAGCAGCATCAGAGGGAAAGTAATGAAACGTCTTTCAACAACACTTTGTCTCCGTTCCTTTGGCCAAGTCTGGGATACCTATTAACACTCCCTTTAAATTATTCATTCTGATGGATAAAACACCTCCACAATTAATTGCATGTGAGCCACCCAGCCCCCCTGAATCTGTTGAAGAGGCTGAAATTCATGATGTGCAATCGTTAAATTTATGTTTCCGGACTTTTAAATATTGAGCTGGATATGAAAGTAATTACTTCTAGATAAATATGGTAAAAGATGGCTGCTGAATGCTGGCTATAGGATGAAATGCTCTGTCCTCAGCTCCTCTTCTGTAATGATATGACTTGAGGAGACACAAAGACGAAGAGAAATGCCTCTTCGATATGAAACTTTCCTATGGTTTGTATATTCTCTTTCATGGACATAACTTCAGAGAAAATGAACACCACACTCATGCAAATTGCATCAGAATCCCAACCTTGCACCATTCACTATGAAAATGACATTCAGTCTTATTTATTAATCATAAATATCATCAGTATATGCAGTATTAATTGTCCTACTTTCTTAGGAAAAAAGTTGATGGTGTTCAGCTGTGGGGTGGTCTTCTCTGTTTTGGTGGTTAATCTGGAGATAATGTGGTTTCATTAAAAACCCCTGGTTCAATTTTTATTTCATCTTAAGTCTTGCTTTTCTCTTTCTGAACTTGAATGTTGTTTCCACCTGGAGAAAAATCTGTTATTATGTGACTTTCAAGGACAAAATTAGCCAAAGCTGCAGTATTGATGCAGAATCCAAATATAGGAGCAGACTGATGGCTGCTACTAAACTGATGTTAGTGTCAGTATTGATGTTTTAGGACAAAGCAATTTAAAAAATGCAAACTCAGAGGCTAAAAAAAGTCATATAAAAAAGTAATGCTGTAAGCAGAGAGGGAAACGAGGCATTGTGTTTTTGTAAAAGTAGCTCATCCAGGAGGAGGAGTGTGCTGCCTGGCTATTTATTGCTGTGCTGCTGAATGCAACGCCAGCTCGAAAGGCTTCAAATCATCGGGGAGATTGTTAGGCTTCTGTGAAAATTACGGAAATGCAGGGGAAATGGATGAGCAACACTTCATAACAATTAATCAGGGGCCGCTGATTAATAAAGTTCATTTTTTATTCCCGATGATTCAGGGGATTATCAAAAGGACACTGTCCTTGTCATTTTGATTAACAAACCCATCCTCGCTCTGGAAGAGGACGCGCTGAAGGGAGACGCTTTCTTTCGCCCATAAAATAAATATTGAATGAGAATATTAACTCGTTAACCTTGACAAGTATTTGTAATTTTCATAAGGGGGGAAACCAGCAGATTCAGCACAAAAAATGCTGTGGGGGTTTGAGAAAAAGCAGGCGAAGAGTGGAGGGGGGACAACAACACACAACAAATTAGAGAGAATGAAGAATGCTACTGCATGAATCCTGTCATTTTTATGGGCTGCAATGATTAATTTGTTTGTTCAAATTCTCAATTAAGGCAGGAGGAAATGGCAGCGGTGGAAAAGGAGAGCAGAGCTGTGCTGTCTTGGCTTTGCAAGCACCCTGGGGAGATATAGCCCTACCTGATCCCAGGTCATCAGGCAGCTCTACAGAGAGAGGTGTGATCTACATCTTCAGCATTCAGAAAAAAGTAAATCAAAATATTTTGTCAGACCACTCGATAAATCATTCTGCCTTTTGTCCAGGTTGACTTGTGAAGGCTAATGTCCTTAAAATGTCAATCGTCGGTGTGAGCATGCATTTCTTTTGAAATAAAGTACAGTTCAACACACACACACACACACACACACACACACCCACACACACACACACACACACACATGCACACACACACACAAAACAGCAGTCAGACGCAATGCTGTACAGAGAGAAATAAAATATGGAGCTTGCACTTCCCTTTTCCCTGGAGGCACTGTGCACTTATTATTTGTCAGAGTGACAGATGTTTTTCAAATGATGGTGTCTCATGTGTGCTGAACTTCTACCAAAGCCCTAGCGTGAGAGGCTGCGGGATGCTGTACGCCATCTGATGGAACCCACCACGGACCGAGTCCCTGTGCTGAGAGGCATTTCTGCAGGGAAGATGCTGTCAGGGTGGTCTGCTGAGGTGCTGGAAGGAACAGCAGGCCTGGATTTGGATGCAACTTACAGCAAAACCAGACTGAATCCGGAGTGAGATTTTCTCCTCAGAATTAGAAGAATCTTATTAGTTGTTATTTACAGCACATACATGCATATTAATACAGGCAAAAAACTCAGTCCTGCTAACTGTGGAGAAACAGATCATTCTGTGATGGGATTTTTTATCGTGTAAGTGTGTGCGGGAGGAGAGCACTCAGGTAGAGTTAAAATAGTTTCAGCGGGTGGGAAGGTCAATGAAGTCTTTTTTATCTGCTTTCTTCCTCAACTTCAGCTCAAACAGAAACAGACTGTACAGGAATTTTATCACAGATTTTTCTAATCAGTCAAAGACAGTCAAACATTTTCTGGTTGCTTTACCCACTTTTAACAAGGGCTGTTATTTCTGCCTCCGGTCTGAAATGACATACCCCAAAGAAACCAAGTATATCTTCACATCTACAAGGGCTGTGTGTATAAAAGCGGAGGCATGTGAGTATAGAATATTAGAATTGTGATATGTGTTACTGTGTTAGAGTAAATTCACACAACACACAGTAGAAAATGTAAATAGTTATATCCTCCTAAAAGAAAACCACATTTCTTTCTGGAAAATCCAGCGAAACCCTATTAAACCCTGACTCAAGAAAAAAAATGGGGGGAGAGTATCTTAATTTTTTTTAAATCTAAACTCTTTCTTTGGCCCTTGTAATTATTTTTTGTGTAAAAATTAATAATAATTAGCAAAAATAATTTAGTATTCTATTTATTACCACATGATATGTCAAAATTATTGTAAAACAGTCATGTATCAGATTGTGTGCAACAGGGTTTTGAACAAAGTTTTTAACATTAAGTGATGCAAAAGGTCTCAAAAACTATATGTATCAAATATGATAAATACGACATCACAGGGTTAATACAGGTGTTGCAGGTAAATATCTCAGGAAGCCATCGCTGATAATGGACACTTCTATCAATGGTCAGGAGAATCCAGAGATAGTCCTCGCATTAACCTTAGACACACCGTGAGGATCCAGGAAGAAGTGAAGCCCAAAATAGTCTATGATGGGAAGAGAGAATACTTCTCTATAAAACCTCCTTCATCTCCATGGAAACTGAGGCTGTGCATCTCCACTGGTCTCATGATTCGATTCAAACTTTATTTTTTGATTGCCAGAAAATTAGGAGACATTACTATTATTTGACACTTTTATCAAATTTCTTGCAGTAAAGCAGTGTGTTTTGTCCCTTCAGTCTTTCCATAGTCAGTTCCAACAGAATAGAGCTTGGGAAAGTACGTCATCCCTCAGAGTGAAACAGCGACAACTTAACATTGAAGAAATGTTGGATGGAGAAAATGTAAAAATGCTGTTCCTCATGGAGAAAAAGTTGAACAATCAAACAAGGGAACGCTATCTAGACAAAATCTAGACATTAGGTGGAATATCAGTGTGGGGAACAGTCCCAGAAATATAGGATGTGTGCAGCCAATAAGGCTTGATTCTGTGCTGTAAGCTGTATACACATACACTGAAACACATGCTGGTCAGTGCACAGCAACCACAGCATTTTATTAACAGTTTTCTGTCCTTCACAAGGAACTACCAAGCTTAGTGGTACTGGGCTGCTTAAAATGTATTTGGTGCGTACAACTTCAACCACCCTCTCCACCTGAGGTGTGCTAGCCATCTGGTCTCCTCATGCTCCCAGTCAAGCTGCCAGCGTCCTCCAGTGAAAGCAGGTGTTTTGATTTCAGCACTGACTTTAATGTCAAAGCCGCGGTCTGCCAACACCCACAATAATTTAAATAATACATATTTTACATTTACTATGTAATACACAAATGTCTAAAGACAAGTAGATCACACTGCTGGACAACATAGCCAGCAGTGAAGCTAATAGTGAAGTTGTAGAAAAAAGAAAGATTGCAAACTGAAGTCATCGATCTCTCCACCTTCACGTACAGTTAATGCTGACTTTCTACTGTGAAAATGGCTTGAACAAATAAGCATACTTGTTATAATCTGTGCTGCATGGTAACATCGTAAATGTGGGCACTGAGATTTTGTTTGCAGGTTTGAAAAATAAAAAAAACAACACCCTGTCGCAATGGTTTGCCATTACAGTTGTGGGAATGGTTGGGACAGCTCAAAACACAGCAAGCCCTCGCAATCGCTGAAAAATATACCCAAAAAATGTGAATCTCAAATCTCACCACCTGTGACTAAACTGTTCGATATGCTTCGTTTGCTGGCGCAACTCCTCGATGCTTTGCAGTGTGATGTCACATTCCNCATCGCTGAAAAATATACCCGAAAAATGTGAATCTCAAACCACCTGTGACTAAAATGTTCGATATGATTCGTTTGCCGGCGCAACTCCACGATGCTTTGCAGTGTGATGTCACATTCCCAAGTTCTATGGACCATTCTCAGTGACGTCACACTGTTCGTTTATGCCACCGTGCTGGGTGGTAAAAAGCTAGCTGGGACCATTACCTGTTTCTCATCAGCGATGGCGCTAGCGCACCTCACACTCTCCAAACCAGTTCAGCACGTATGTGGTCAGGTCAGACAGCGATATTTTGAAAAAAATCGTGCTTGTTAGTGCCGAAAATCTGTATGATTTTCCAAATTCCTGGTTAAAAAAACAACTCCAGACATTGCTACCCGATTTACCTTACCTATACATTTACAACTACCTAGTCAGTCTACAGTCACACTTCACAGTTAAAAGCATACATGTCAAATTAGAGGCTTATAAATATTTCATNGCATGTCAAATTAGAGGCTTATAAAAATTTCATGGCGGGATGGGAATCAGCCCTTCAGCTGTGGAAAGGGTCCCAAACAAGCAGTGGCGAACCGTGAGTTCCACAGCTGGGCCTTCACCTCAGCCATCAGCGCCCAATAAGAACTTGGATAAAACTCCCAGCAACAAGACACATAACTCAGCATTACCACCAGAAAACTGATTGTCATCTAAGGTACATAGTTAATCAAATAACGTTCTCTTCAAAGCCAAAATCTACAACGAGGTCACCCAGAAAAACATATGAAAGAATATTATCACACGGTGACGCTGCTGACAACAGTCATCACCATGGACAGCGCTACAAACCATGGCGCAGTTTTATGAAATACACATATAAGGTATTTCTTCTTCATGTCAAAGCCAAGTAAGAAAACAGCAGATGCAGATAACGTTAACACAAAGCAGATATTGGGGATTTCCTAGTGATATATTTAGGATTTAACGTTAATAACAATTACTGTGAGAATACTTTGCTGTTTAAAGACTTTAAAATTTATTGAGACCACAAAGGAAAATACACATGAACAACTTTTTAAAAACTTTAATGTAATTTGTTCTTTTCTCTTTTTTGCTTGCTTTCATCTTTCACACTTTTCCAGATCATCCTGTTGCTTTCTTTTCTCAGAAGTGCAGACAAACACAAAAATAGAGACATATGTTGGGGGGTTGTTGCACTTTTTTTCTAAATGAAGACAAAATTAGTTTCAATTACTGTCTGTTAACGACAGACTAACATGAAGCGTCTGGTCCCCGGTGCAGTTACGTTAAACCACTGCAGTTTGCTGCATTTTACTAATGCATTGTCTTAAGTTTTCATTAATAAATATATTAGAGCAGCCCACCATAAATAGACTTGGAAAGTGTATGAAACAAAATGTTTTATACACTTCCCATTGATGAAGTGCTCGCTACACAGCTGAGAGCTTTTTGACCCCTTCTTTCCACCATGTGCAAAATCTGTGAAAGTACGAAATCACGGAGAATTTGAGAATCCTGTGATTGGCCACTTCTAGGACAAACGTCTCGTCGTCCACGGTAAAAGAAGAAAAAGAAGAAGAAAAAAAAANATCGTCCACGGTAAAAGAAGAAGAAGAAGAAGAAAAAAAAAGTAATGTAATGTTTTCATGGTTCAGCAGAGCAAATCTGCACCGAGGCTTTTATTTTGAAAAATCCCAGAAGCGTTTAAATTTAGCGGAGAGCCGCGACAAGGCGCTTCTGGGATGCTTCAGACACTGTGCAGACTAGTGATGGGATGTTCGGCTCTTTCAGAGATTGGATATTGGATACAAATGAAACCAGTTTATTTGATTTGATCCATCTATTTTGAATGCAGTTTTATCAATGCATCCTTTTATTGATTTCACTTTTTTCAAGTCCTTGCATTTTTATATTTATTCATTTATTTATTACTGTTAAGATCTAATATTTAGTAGATTTTGTGTTTATAAGCCTGACTTGAGCTTTTAAATGTTTTTGAATAAGCTGATTTTCTTCTATGAATTATTATCCTATTATTATAAATGTCTTTGTGATGATCTCATTGTATCATGCCATGTTTTTTTTTTCATCGTGTCATATTTCACAAGGTTTTAGTACTTAAACTGCAAATGGATTTGGTTTGGTTATTGGATACTAATTAAACCAAGAGTGAGATCTATTAAACCCAAACTTTGCCCTGAATGGGCCTGGACCATTTTGTACTGGAAAAGTTTGGCCCCAGCATTAAAAAGGTTAAGAACCTCTGCCCTAGACAAGGGGATTAGTCCTACAGATGAAATGAATGTGGACCATATTAAATAATAATACATTTTTTTCATAGTAAAGATTTTAAATAATTATCAAACCACAAAGATTTATTGATATTGTTGTGTGTGCTGAGGTCAGTAGCATTATAGTAAAATATATATAAATATAAATATATAAATATAAATAATTAGTTGATCATATGATAAAATTGAACTTTGGGAGTATTTAGAAATATTATGTTTAATATTTTAAATGCACTTTTCAGTTCAATGCAGAAACATGATGAAGGACCAAACACTGACTTCTCAGTGTTGCTGCTCGAATTTTAGGTAAAAAAACAACATGTGCATTTTTACATATTTTGTTTTTGGGGCACTGTAGTTGAGGTTCGCCTAGGGCTCCAGATTACCTTCAACCGGCACTGTATGACACCTCGTTTATGTGGTTTGCTTCAAGTGGAGAAAATAGCAGAAGCTCTAAAGTGGATAGAGCTGTTCTCATGTTTTTCTTAGATTTTCATATAATAGCTTGGGGTTTAAGCTGTGTTTGGCAGAGTCTCTCCACATCATTTTGCTATTATTAAAGTTGGGATTGGTGCATTTTAGTGTGTGCAAACATCTTCTGGACTGTAGTGTCTGAGTAAGAGGTTAATCTTACTTGCTGTAAAAAACATGAACTTAACTTGAGGATATCCTACAGTAGCTAAATGGGCTATTTTTGTGCAGCAGCGTTTATATAACATCTGCAGCATTTTTGTAGTGCTTCATTTTTTAGCGTCTGTAGTTTCTCTACTGTAAAACATCCCACTTAAAGCGAGCCGAGCCACTGATGTGTGGGCACGGTATTAAACCTGTGCTTCTCTTTTTGACACAATGCATTTCAAATCAAGCTCTATATTTAATTTACATCTTTATTAGACTTCCTCTCCTTTTGCTCAGCTGAGTCTCTATAACTGTTCTGTAATACAGAAATCAAACAGAAAGGATATATCTTGGGCGTTCAAGTGGAACAGATCTCTTTCTGTTCTACATACGCTGCAGATTCTCTACATGAAAGTGCAACTTTGTTATTGTGTTTACAACCATTATACGATTTTTTGTAATGAAATCACAGTATGTTTTCCAGACCAGTGGGTGCTTTTAATAATGTTGGCCACCTTTCTTTTTCCAATTCAAGGTGTCCTCTAACAGTTTGTGTATATCCATGGCAGCAGCATTGACTACAGCCAGCACTTGTGAAACGAAAATGCTTATTAGTCAAACAGTCCCCATCGGAATAATGCCACGGTCAGCCAGTGGTGAGGGATAACTCTGTGTGGATGACACTGTGGAGCTTATTCTGTGGGGGGATCTGCTTTAGTACAGCATGCACAAACATGATATATGGACACACAAGCAGAGAAGCATCATGGGACCTCACAATGAAAGAGCTGTGGATGAGTTACTGTGGCAAGAGCACAGCTTGCATAGAATGTGCACTTCAAAACAGTGACATTGTGTTCCACTTTCTGTTTAATGATCCGTTTGCCCCTGCAACCTTGATCAAAACTGGCTGGCAAAAGTAAAGCCTCTGTAGATAAAGATAGAGTGATTATAGGTCATGTTAAAGTCTGTATCCTGCATGGAATTTCCTAAACGCTTGTGAAAAATCTTGGAAACCAAGAGTAAATAATGTAATCGATCTCCTCATGTTCAGGTGTGGCTTACTGGTGTAAGCCAGGTGACATCAGGACTTGCTGCTTGTTAGCTAACAGCTAATGTACTGCAGAAACATGTAGGTGCTGTTCAGCTTTTACCCATAGTGATCTATATGGTTCTGTTTTTATCTGGATTTGAGTAAAGGGTTTTTCAGTCCTGTCCTGCATAGGGTTTCTTACTCCGTCTTCCTTCAACAGTCCAAAAACAGACATTAGATCCATAGTGCAATCTAAATAGAGTGCATACAGTATGCACAGTAGTTGTGTTAAGGTTTTAGCGTTTTGTTGGTCAGGTGACAGGGTGTAAGCTCTCATCCTATTGATTTAAATTCACTTCAGCTTCACAACATATCCCAAAGAGTTGGGTGCTGTGTATAATAAAAGCTTAGACACAATACAAAAATTGCTTTATCATTTAGCTTTATCACGTAAAGAAGAAGCCAGAAACACCGCTGTCTTCTCTGGACCAGAGCTCATTTAAAATGGTCTGAGACAAAGTGGAAAACTGTTCTGATGGATGAAAATGTGAAATTCATTCTGGAAAGCATGGACGGTGTGTCCTGC
>CM047987.1:28989257-29010043 GCA_026261665.1 Melanotaenia duboulayi | reverse complement strand
CGTAGAAAGTGGTCATTTTCTTCGTGTCAGGAGGAGGTCAGTGTTGTTGCAGTCAGCAAAGCCGTTCAGTCTGCCGGGAACCTGAAAGACATTTAGTCTGAGGTGGTCTCTTTGAATCATCATTTATCCAGACCTGACACACCTTGGAACACTCAACTGTCAAAACTAACCCCCCCTATTTATCCAATCTTTGTTGAAAATGTCTATTTGCATCCTTTCTGCTCTCTGCATGGCAATTTGTCCTTCTGTCAAACTAGTTCTTGTTATATTTAGCTCTTATTCAGTCTGAATATCTACCTGTCCTTCCAGCACTGTGTCAGTGACTGACATGCCATCTCTGTGCTGGGTTGTGTATCTGGGGTGAAGTCGCCTGGGGCCCACTCATCCTTAAAATGTAACAGAGGTCATGCACAGATCATTGCTTTTGCCAAAGAGCCTGACTTTAACACAGACTGACCTGTGCAGGACACAGCAGTGCAGCGGCCGGTCAGTGGTGGATCTGGAAAAAGCACAAGAAGAATAGCCTCCATTATCACGACCATACTGCTGCTTTCACCTGGACAGAAATCTGGGACATTATCTCTGATTGAATCTTCCTCCTTCTCTGATCAGCTTTTACGCTAAGACAAAACAGAAATTCTGTCAGTTGGCCCTAAAACCAAAGAGAAATGTTACCTGCTACCTTGTGGGTTTTAACTCTGAGTTCACCAGTCTGGCTGTTAGTTCAGACACAGATTTAAGCTTAAAAACTTGTTAGAAAGCCATCATTATTTAATCTTATTAAGACGTAAAAATGAAATAATTCTTCACTCAAAAACATGCTGAAAGACTGATTCATTTATTTGTTACAAACTGGCTTGATTACTGTAATAACTTTTCCTTGTCTTATTCAGGGCTCTGCAACCCGACCACTAACTAGAACCATGAAAGAAAGGAGCGTGTCTTAGCTAGCCAGTTTTATCTACGCTACACTGATGTTCTGTGTCCTATTACTTCCATACAGAGCTTTAAACAGACCAGGGCCGAGCCAAATGAGCAATTTTTTTTTTATGATAAACCTGAAAACTCTGTTATCATCTGTTTCTGGTTGACTAAAAGTGTTGTAAAATAGCAGGAGAAAAACTAGAATCATGTCTTCGGGCTGCAGAACTCAGGACCTAAAGACGTCAGAAAAGACAAGATAAAAAAGCTCAGAACACACCTCAGCATTTNGGTCCTAAAGACGTCAGAAAAGACAAGACAAAAAAGCTCAGAACACACCTCAGCATTTAACTTGTATAGGTTTTAATATCCTTTTCCTTTTTAACTCGTTATCATCATTATTTGTGATAAGTCTTGTACATGATTTTATGTTCTATTCTGAAAAACTTGGAGCTGCTTTTTTCGTATGATGGATGTTGTATATAAGCAAGATTTACTCCTTTTCTGCCTTAAAACTACTGACAGAGAACTACTTCGTACAACTCCAAAGAAGTTGGGCCACTGTGTGAAATGTAAATAAAACCCAAATTCAGTGATTTCCAAATTTCATCAACTCATATTTTATTCCAATAGAACATAAACAACTAATCAGATGTTGAATCTGAGACATTTTACCATTAAAAAAAAAAAAAAAAGAGCTCATTGTGAATCTGATGGCAGCAACACATCTAGAAAAAGTTGGAACAGGAGCAACACAAGGMTGGCAAAGTAACTGGAACAACTGAAAAACAACCTGAGGAGCATTTGACAATTAATTAGTTTAATTAGCAACAGGTCAGTAACATGACGGTATAAAGAAGCATTTCAGAGAGGCTGAGTCTCTCACATGTAAAGATGGACAGAGGTTCACCAATCTGAGACATTATCTGAGGAACTGGGTTTAAAAAGTGTGGAACAATTTAAGATAAATGTACCTCAACATAAAATTGTGAAGATTTTGAAGATCCCACCGTCTACAGTGTATAATATCATCAAAGATTAGGAGAATCAGGAGGAATCTCTGTGTGCATGGGAAAAGGCTAAAGGTCAAACTCAGTTCTGGTGATCTTCAGGCCCTCAGTTGGCATGTTGCTGCCATCAGAGTCTAAATGAGCTCATATTTTCCATAAAATGGTGAACTGTCTCTGACATCTGATATGTTGTTTATGTTCTATTGGGAATAAAATATGAGTTGATGAGATTTGGAAGTCATTGCATTATGCTTTATTTACATTTTTCATTTATTTACACAACATCACAACTTTCTTGGAATTGGGTTTGTATAATATTGACTTCCTTTTTTGGATTGATATTGATTACATAATAAAAATGATAAGATGGAAGAAATTTTAAAAGCTGTCTTGTGGTACCAACCACATTTTTCAAAATGCATTTATGCATAAATGAGTAATTTAAATATCTCTATATGTGGAAAAACATGCCCTGTAGTTAAGATTAATAGTCACATCACTGTGATTACATGTATAAGTATTTAAAGGTGACTGCTTTATAAATGTCTGCAGATGGTATTAAATGACACGCAAAGTAAGTTAAGTAATTAACTCATCAAAGCTGAAGATATCAGCTGTCATCTGAAAAATCCTGCTAACAACTCTCAGCATGCCTTTTAGCTACTGAGCTAACATTAGCTAATATTGTCATAGCACAGTAGTAGAGGATATTGCTCATCCTAAATCTAAAAGTATACCTCCAGATTACTCTATACTATAGCGTCAGATTGAACTACATATTCAGTTTAAACTACATGGCTGATGCCGATTTCGATATTTGGGAAAAATTCCAATAACTGTAAAATTGGCCAATTAAAAAAATATATGTATGAATTAAATAACTTTTAATTACATCTTAAGCATTTAATAGTCACAAATATTCTGGAACTCATGGAAGTCCAGAACAACACAGAGAGTTGCTGTTACAGCCTGAATCACGCTCTAGTATTTTCTGAAAAAGTAAAACTAAAAGTGACATGACATCATGGCAGTTGCTGAAGACAGAAAGTAATCTTCATTATTTTAACTTTTTCCTCCTCTCTGCTTCACATCGCTCCTCCTAAATGCGTCTCAACATGCAGCTGATGGCAAGATGAACACTCGTTCTGTACTCTTAAATTTTTTGTACACTTAGGTTATTTCTGAAGTTACTGCTTTTAAGCTGTTAGCTAATGCTATGCTAGGTTGGCATAACCACAACATAAATAAAAAAACACGACACGGAGGCAACGAAGCACGTATCACTATCATACATGGCAAACAGAGTTAAACTGAAACTAGAGATATGTTGAGTAGGGTCGTCACAATGCTAAAATTTCAAACTCTATATCAATACCCAGGAAAATATTCGATACTCTATGCCATTTTCAATACCACAGGGATTTTTTTAAAAAAAAGAAAAATAGAATAAATACTTAAAGGCATATATTTTTATTAACATGAAAAACTTTACAATCTCAAGATGGAAAATACTTTCTTAACTGAATCACAGATGCTAGTTAAATGAATGTAAATAAATAACACAATTCGACAATATTTTAAGGTTGTCTGAGGTATTATTCTTTAAATGTGCAAATTATCCAAAAATCTAAAACTATCAATAGTAAAAAATGTGCAAACACTTGTCTGAGGTAGTGCAAAAAGAAACTTGTTTTCCGAGGTCATGCAAACTGCAACAACAAAAATAGCAACAATGACATTTTTGGTTGTCTGAGGTAGCACAGCAGACAAAAGAAACAACAATTAGAACAATATTTTAAGGTAAACTATAACAGTAGACAACAACCAGGTAAAGTGAACATAACACAACTGAAATGCTGTATTCTTAGCTACACTTCAAAAAAAACAAAAACATGAAGGCACACAAGAGTTGAAAAAGTACACTTTATAAATGACTGTTTAAGTGTCAGTCTCACTGGCCTGAATTTTTTTCGCTGTTTGAAGATTTTTTGCAATAAAACAGGTTTCTCCACTTTGTAAATGGGAACTTGATCCTCAGATGTATTCTGCCACTGCCCTGTTCAGTCACACAGCTTTTGGTGACTTGGGGTCATATTTTCTTTGTTTTTAAAACAGAAGTGGCAGAGTTGGCCTTTGCATGCTTCTTCTGTTTACTGGTTGCAGGTCGCGTTTTCTGCTTCACTCTGCAACTTTAAGAGAAAACAACACATTTGAATAATGTTAGCTAGCTAAAAACTGCTAGCCACGGCTAATGCCAAATAACAAAACAACCAACATTAATCGAGCAGCAAGCTAAATGCAGCAAGCATGGCCTAGTAGCATGCTAGCCACAGCTAATCACAAAACCAAACATTACTACCAGCCACTCTAACATCAGTAATATGTTTAATATATAAAGCTGAATGATGAACGGGAGCTTTTAAGTTACCAACCTGTCGCAATTCCTCATGAAGGCCAGGGTGTCGATCCTTCAGATGTTTTGCCAAGTTTATTGTGCTGCTCGACTTTGTGGTCACCGCTTTTAAAACACTGTTTGCACACAGGCTTGTCGAGGTCTCTTGGTTTCCCCTTTTCGTTTGCCTCGTATGCAAAATACTTCCAAAAAAGGCTTTTGCCTTTTTCATTTTTGATCAGGATTGGCTGGTCTGGCCCTCCTGCAGGCACATTGGCCATATTGTAAAAGTAGAAATAAAAAGGGTCTTAACAACAACAAGCCAGGTCGAGGTGTGGGCTCTCTGCCTGCCTGGCCAGCCTGCTGCACTGAAATGTGGAGTGCACGCTTGACGGTCACTGTGGGCGCACGCACTGTAGTATCGATACCATGGCAAATTAGTTTTGTATCCGGAGACGGCGTTTGAGTATCAATACTTTTCGGAGTATCGATATTTTTGACAACCCTAGTGTTGAGTCATTCTTAATTTCACGGCATAGTTATAAACATACCTGTCGTCAAGCTCCATTCTGCCTTCCCCTGTAGTGCTGCCTGGCTGTAGCTACTGCTGTAGTTACTGACAGCGTGGACTGGGGATTGAATGGAGTCAGAGCTCCTTCTAGTGGACAAATGACGCAACAACATCACTCAGCTCGACTCCTGATGAATATAATAGCATTTAATCAGCTAAACTCCAGGCGATTGTGATTATTTTAAAAAGGGCTATAATCAGCCTGCCAACCAACCTATCAATTGTTCAGTCTCTTTTCTTTAGATTAAATTTGCTTCTCAAAATGAAAATACCGCTCCAGATTCAAGTACAGCTCCAAATTAAGCTATGGCTCCGGGATAAAACTGCATGGAGTTCTTCAGATTTCATCTCTGTCTCAGAAAGAAAGTTATGACCGTTGATGTTTTCCTCTCTGTATGTTGAGACATTGGGACACAAACATTTTGTAACTCTACAAAGACTAAACAAAGCTTAGTCCTGGACACGTGACATCATCTCAGCTCACTGAATAGGAGCTTGGCCCCTACAGTGATCTGAAATATTTACCTTGAAATTACATACTTCCATCTTTTGGAATGTGGTTTTTCTTTATCTTTCAAAGCTGCTGCTTGTGCTTTCCTGTTGGGAATCCTGCTATAATCCCTGACCAGGCACCCCCCTCTCCCTCAGCGAATTAGTTCTTTTGGTGGGGCTCAATGTTGATCTTGGGCTCTTAGTGCTGTGAGTGTAACCAGTTTTGCAGCATGAGTATGTTGTAGTTTATCTCTGTATTCTGAGATCTCCGGTGTATTTTACATCATTCAGGTCAATCACCCCGTTATAAAGAAATCCAGTGTAACTCCACTCCCTTTATTCAGACCTGATCATCATCTTAGGTTCAGTCTGGTTTGGGTTTTAAAGACACTATCAAGGTTCTTGAGCTGCTCATGTGTTCACATCTCCTTTTTTTAGTCTTTTGTTGTTGCTTGTGTTGTGTTTGCATGTGTTTCCTACATGCTCTGTGGCAGCCCTCACACCCTGGCAACGGCCCAGCTGAAAAGTTCCGGTACTGTCCAGACGCATCCTTTAGGGACCTCATCAGCCCCTGAATTTCCTTTCCCTCACGCCTGAGGGCATCCATATTCATTTCCTCCTCTGATTTGGGGAAAATGATGAAAGGCTGGCTTTTTTCCCATCTCTTATTTCCTGCCAAGGTTGCCTGCATTTCAATGCAACGTAAATCTGCAAAGACCTGCAAACACACTCCCATTTGGACACCACCAGGGCCCTGTTTTTTGTATCATGCCATGTTAAAATAAAGAGAGGCTCAGTGGGGTTATTGGTGGAATAACACAACAGTGTATTATTTTTTAAAGTGGATTATTGTATAAACGTCATTGTTAGAGAAGCCAGTTTTAACTGTAGTCTGTTTTTACCTCCTGCAGAGTATTTCCTCTGCCCCTCAATATGTCTGCTTCTCATAAAATAAATACTCATCCACTGTCAGGTTATGAAGGCTTGATGATATTATGGAGCTGCACTGGTTTGAAATAAACCTGTGATTACACTGGTGGGTGGGTATTTACTCTTACCGGAGACGGGAAATGAATGTTAATGAAAATAACAGTCACGTACAGCAATAACCCAACTCTGTAATTATTGGCATGCTTTGATGATGCCTTATATTCTCGACACACACATGTGCCTACTTAGCTAAATCTCAAGTAGCCGATTAGCTCTGCTAGCGGGATCGTGCCCGCTGCCATGCACAGCAGCGTTCAGGGTGGGGACAGTTGGCCCAATGAAGGCGCGTGCGCTTTGTTGCCGAGACAACACTGAACACGCATGTACACAAAGGAAATTTTCCTTTCCACCTTCACATGCTGGAATACACTCCTGCCCAGCAGAGACTTGACGGACTCATCACACACTGATGGACTTCATATTTCCACCTGTGATTCGCACCGTCTCTAAATTGACTTCAACTTCAAATAATAAGTGGGAAGTTTGTGAATAAAACACAGGAAATCCTCTGTTTTATTATTTATCCCTGGAAGCTGATGTGAAGGATTATCAGTCATCTCAGATATCTGAAAACAGTGTGAAGGGGCAGCTTAGCATCAGATTGTCTCACGTTGTCACTCTGACTGCTCAATCTCAAAGAAGCCACTTGATAGTTTTCAAAAATCAATTTGCAGAGCTCAGAATTGAGTCAGTATTGTTTGGTTCCAGATCTGGACCACATGTGATAACAGAATTATCCCTCTGTGCTATAAAATTGTGGCTACTAATGAAACTGTCTGTCATCTGACGTCTGCAAGATGCAAACTAGCCCATGGCTGTGGGTGTCTGATAGACTTTGTGTTCTCTTATATACAGCTTAGATTAACGGGTGGGCACATACTGTATCACTCTGACCCAAACACACTTTTCCTGCTGACTCGCAGTAAAGTAGTTTGTATACAGCAGCCAGTGCCTTTCAAAGCACGAGTGCAGGTTACATTTTGGTTTGTGTCGTGGCCTCCATGCATTTATATAATCTAGTTTGTGAAAATGTGTGTAGTTGATGTAGCTGCAGAGGATAACTATTAGAGCCGTAACAGCTGAATTCATCTCAATGTAAAGTTTAAAGTCTGAACACCTTTTCTTTAGATAAGTAAGATTATGGACTGCAGGTCAAGTTGTGAAGAGACTTTGTGTTAGGCCATCTGGAAAATACAAGTTTTAAAGACAATGAGTAAAACATGAGCTCAGCTATGGGACACAGTTCAGCTAATTGTAAACAGCTGCAGGTGATATCACCCTTCAGACTAAAGGGAAAGGGGCAAGAAGTCCCAGCGAGAAACTAGCATCTGTCCCACTCAGGAAAATATAAGACATTCAATTTAACGATAAATGATACCAATTTACTCTGTCCTCAAGGACCAAATGTTTTTTTTTATATTATTATTTTTGTGAACAGTCATGTGTTTGCATTGCGACATCCTACAGGCATAAAAAAAAACCTCTGAAAAGCTCATTATCATCAGATGGATGTCAGATCCTGCTAAGTGTTTGCACATGACAAACATCTAACATGGCTAATTGCAGATAAGTGACAGGATGAAATGTGTTTTTAGACTAAGATGGTGCAAAAGCAGCATCATGTTTCTGTGTTGTGGTACGGTAGCGATAAAGTCGGCTGAGGTTTTTGCAAATTTAGCAAAAGTTTTGTTTTTTTATTTTTGGTCTGCATTGTTTGTGTTTGCCCATCTTAACAACCGTTGGCAAAGACAGAGCTGAGTTAGTGGCGACATCTGCAGCTGATGGGAAAGAGCTGAGACTGCTTTTAGAGAAAAAAGATGGTTTCGTGTGTGTCTGGGTCATAAAAAGACTACGTTTAGGTTTGTGTATGTGGTGTTGCACACAGTGTTTTTGTGTGCGCTCTGTTGCTGTGCAGTAGTGTGACTGGGCACCATCTTGTGTCCTGAGCAGCAGCAGCAGGCACAGCAGCTGCCTGCAGTGGGCTGGTCTGTCTCATTTTGGGGCCTCTGAGTTATTGACCCTCCTTGATAAACCCTTCTGGATGACGACAGCGTAATTCAGCCTAAAAGTTTGTTCTGTCACCGGGATGAGCCGACTGTCTTCACTGAATATATGGCTGCAATTTTCGAAATAGGTTTATAGCAATTCTTAAGAGAGGAGGGCGAGATAGCGATATTACTGACTTTATCACTGCGGCTCAGCAGCTTGGAGCACCTCTCTGTATCTCTATTCCTCCTCTGTGGAGTATCCCACAGCAGAGGTACTGTAGAAAGGCCAGGTCCTGAATGAGGACAGGGAGACGTCACATCCCAGTGATGCTTCATTAACCTCCTACATGTTTTTACATTTCCATCAGCTGCATTCGGCTTTTGCATTGTTTTGTGCCCCTTTTTTTAACTTTGGAAGGCAAGAGGTGGAATAAAATAATTGTAATTAACTTAAAATGAGATGAGTATTTGAAAGTTGTTTTTTTTTTATTAAAATACATGTCAAATCTCAAGCCTTTTAATCTCAGTCAGCATCCAGACATGATGTTTTCAGGACAGCCTCAGTTGTCAGATTATGAGGCTAAAATGGTGTAAAATTGATCAACAGTGACCAAACCTTTTCTCGTCCTCACATCATTCTCTCAAGTCTTGGCTTTCAGGAGAAAAATTATTGACTTAGAAACAAACAGAAACTATTTAGATATTTTCACTTTTTCCTCCAGATGTTTTTGCTATTTACAGTTATTTATGTTACTATTTACCTACTATCCTCACAAAACCAACTTTAACTCAGCTGGATTTCGGTGCCACTGTACTTAAAAAATGTCACTTTGGCTTTATTCCAGCCATAGAGGAGCATTATTTTTCTTCTTTTTTAGACACACGCAGAACTTTCTGCTCATATGTCACCATCAATTTAAGCTCTCTGATTTGAAGAAAGTTTGACAGGAAGTGGCTTCATCATCATTTCCAGTTCAAAATAAAAGTCTCTTAGCAACATAGTAGTGATCTTGATCTTTTTTTATTATAATAATAATGGCATTATAGTCATTGTATTTTTACTATATACAGTCTCTGAATAAACACTACATTTTGCGGCTGGATTGTAAACCTCCTGAGTGGTATGTAAATGTTTATAAAACATCCGTAGAGCACCTTACCGTTCCTGAGAAACTTATGATATAAGTGATAGCACTCAGTGCTGGTCAACTAGAGGCATTTTAGTGGTCAACAACAAATTAGGGGTTATTCATTTTATGCAACTTTTACTTTTAATGTGGAAGCTCAGTAATAAATTAAATTACCCAGTACTTTATTTAATTTTTTTCACAAATTCAGACAACACATAAAAGGTTTCTAATGATTTAGTTTAAATAAAAGAAAAAACTAGAATGTCATGTCCATTTTCCAATCATACAAACTAAAATGAAATGAAAACATCATTTCATGACAACCTTGACGATCACTACCTCCAAAGCTCCTCGTGTGAGGAAACCAGTTCTACGAACTCAAATCATCCCAGTTAATTAAACTCACTCACTCAGCTTAACAAAAGGCAGTTTACCATTTTTTCTTAAGTAAATCCAAATTTTACAGTGCAGATTTGTAATTTACTCTGAATTAGTATTCATGTGCAGTTTCTTATGTCGCTATAAAGGTCTCACTTTCCTGCCTCGCTCCTCAGGTAATATCTAATGAGTGTTTTAAGGCCTTTTTCCGTGTGATGCTTGAAACGAGTGAAACTGGAGCACAGTGACTGGAACTTAATGAGACCTGTTTAACAGCAGGAAAATAATGACTCATTCTGTGTATAAACTGCACCTTTAATCCCATAATATTTCCATTTCTATATTTCATATGTGTAATCTGAACGGCTCATTGTTGAAATCTTTTCTTTTTGGGTTGCAGAATGTGGACCTGTAAGAATCCCTGCGCAGTATGGTGAAAGCCATAAATTGATTTTGACCCAGCCTTTGAACAAAAGGAACACTGTTGCATTGCCATCCACAGCTGATGCCACTCCTTCTTTGGCTCACACTGAATACACTCCTTTAATCGTGGGATGGGTGGTAGCTGGCTGGAAGGAAAGAAGGAAGTGCTGTATTTAGTCAGTTGAAGAGAGGTGGGCAAAGCGAGGATGGGCTTTCTATGACTGGCACTGATCAATCACTCTGTGAGGGGAAGTTTATAAAGCATGCTGTGGTTTATTAAAGGGCTGAAAAGATTTCTGCGGGGCCTCGGCTTCCCAGAAGCCCAAGGAAGGAGGAGGATCCAGGGCATTGCCGGTAGTTAGAGGCTAACCATGAAGCAATCAAGGTGTTTACTCTGAGCTGGCTCTGATGATGAGATCTGGGTGTGAAGTGAACATTTGTCTTTGGAAAGCAGTTAAAGATGACACTGCCTGTTGGATGAAACAGAGACTGTTCATGAGACATAGAAAATGCACCGTTTCACAACTTGTGACCTCTACGTTGTTTTGGCATACAATCCTGATTTAATGCAAACACTCCTCAGATGAAGTCAGTAAAACAAGCTTATTGTGAGGAAATGTGAGCATGCCGAAGCCGTGGCACTTTCTCAGATAGTTTGAAAGACAAATGAGTAGCAGGGGAGTGAAAAATGCAAAGCAGATGTTTTTCTCACCGTTTTTAATGGCAGCAAGACATTACTGATGCCATTAGAGACCTTTTATAGCTTCTTTTAATCCCCTGGCCTGCCTGAGGAAAGAAACCCCTTGTGGTGCAAAGTAGCCTCTTTACTTCCCAACGACAATTTGAACCCATTTCCAGCTCGCTTCCCTAATCTGCCACAGGGCTTTACATGGCTTCCTCTGTAATTATTCAGCTCTGAAATCAAAGGTAAGGGGGCATTAAAATGCAGTTCATAGGCAAACATATGTGGCTCATCATGTTTGGATGTCTGTTGGAACAAACAGTGTCAAAATGCTTCAGCTGGTGTGAGCATTCTCTTGGTTCAGATTCTCAAACAAAGCGATCGCTGATAGTAACGATCACTTCAGGCTGATAGGTTTGCGTACGGCATGATGTATGCCGCCTGCTCCCTGCATCAGAGCCAACCTGTAAAACTCAGAGGAGCACTTAGAGGGGTCTGCTTAGGGGCTAAAAATGAGGAGGAGATGAACTATATGGCTCCATCTCACAGTCCAGCCGACAGTATATCAACAGAATTGTAGCCGCACGGTGGTGTGTGTGTGTGTGTGTGAACATTCTTCCCATAAATATCTCCCCCAACCCTCCTCCCTCTCACCACCCCAAAGGGGCCTCTCTGATGGTGATGGCGAAAGGATGTCGCTGTCTGGGTGATTGAGTGTTGCTGGTCCTGGCCCTGGGCACATCCCTGCGCTCTGAGCCCGAGTGGGAGGCCTGCTGCTGAGCGTTGGCCTAGAGGGGCCGGACTGGAGGGGCCGGCCTGGAGGCGTGCAGCCACACAGCAGCAGGATGTTCCTCTTCTTTGTTTCTAACTTCATATTTTTTTTTACATTTTTGGTTCTATAGGTACTTTTTTTTTATATATAAAAAACTGCATGTAGAAGCTCAACCATTTTAATCCCAGTCAGCATGCAGACATTATTTTTTAGGACAGCCTCAGTTGTCAGATTATGAGGCTCAAATTATGTAAAATGAATCTATCAATAGATAACGCAACATAAAGGCCGACCAGAAGAAGAAAACAGAGTTTATTACTAACAGAACTTTGTAGAAATAACACAAAGATCAACAGTGACCAAGCCTTTTCTCATCACAACAGAAACTATTTACATATTTACACTTTTTCCTCATTTATAGTTATTGATGCTACTATTTACCTGCTATCCTCACTAAACCAACTCCAACTCAGCGGTTTATTTGGTGCCACCGTGGATCAAAAGTTTCTTCTTGGCTTAATTCCAGCCACAAGGTGCATTTCCACTACCAAACCTAAATATTGTAATAAAAAACTGGTAATGGAAACACCTACATTTCCAAAAAAAAAAACTCTCAAATATTGTTAAAAAGTTTTTCAGCTCTCATGAGATGTTTTTCAGACTTGTCAATATAGAGGTATTTTGCAGGTTGTAATGGAAACACTATACGCATTTACACGTCCTCCGACATGACGTCACGTGACCAGTTCGTTTCAAGTAGAGATAGCGTGGTATGAGTAGATGCAGGAGGAGACGGAAATCTTTTAATTAATTAATAATTAAAGAACAAAAACTGTCATCCTCCTCAAAGTGGAGTCTCGAGGGACGAGATTTAACGACAGTTACGGCTTATGCATTGAACACCATGCAATGGAAACTCCTGAAANGCGAGATTAAACGACAGTTACGGCTTATGCAATGAACACCATGCAATGGAAACTCCTGAAAACCACAATTACACTGTCAAAATTTTAGCAATATCGCTTTTATTTTGCAAAAAACTGTAATGGAAAACGCAACCATAGAGGAGCATTATTTTTCTTCTTTCCAGACACGCTCTCTGATTTACTCACTTGTTGATTTTTGGCACCTCCTGATTGGACATTACCGTTAATTTAAGCTCTCTGATTGGTGGAAAGTTTGACACTTAGTGGCTTCATCATTATTTCCAGGTCTAAATAGAGGTCTCTTAGTCTCTTTATGATGAAAATGTGATAAATAATGGCGTTATGGAGAAACACTACATTTTGTGGCTGGATTTTAAAGCTCATGGACAGGATATAAATGCCTGGAAAACTTCCGTAGTTCACCTGAAGGGTATACTATCCATCACAACTTACCCCACAGAGTTACACACTACTGTTCCTTAGAAACGGTTAATGATGTTGGTGAGAGCACTCGGGGGGCACCGGAGATCTAGTGGCGTTTTAAGGGTTAACTGAGTAGATGGCAGGAAGTCTTTCAATTTTTTTCTTTTTTATATTTTCATTTTCTAATTCCAGTACTCATCTACATGCCGCGTGCTGGATCTGTGTGTACTTAGCCTCTTTGAACTTGCCCCCCATCTCTCGAAGTCATTGTCATCGTCATCAGTCAGAAATCTGAAATAACCAAGGCGCAGTAATTAGCCTCACTTGCTGCATTATAATTGGGGGCAGAAGGAGGTTGCTCAATCTATATTTTTCCCCCTGTTTGGTAATTGCAGACTTTAATTCACCCTCTGTTTCTTTTTTTTTCTTCTTTTTTTTATCCTCCTAAGCTTGTTCCCATAGATGCTGCTGTTATTTTAATGCCGTGGCTCTTGTGCCTTTCATCAGTCATCAGAAGCTCCAGCGTTTTCAGAGAGGAGAGAGTTCAGTTTGGAGACCCACTGTCCTTTTCCCTTTTTGGGTTTCAGCGCCGTCGGCCTCTCCACCGCCTCCACCAAGAGATCCTTGACACTGTCCAGGTCCGTCCTACTTGGCAAGAAGCGGGAGAGCTGCAGAGAAAGGCAGAGTTTATTTCCTGTTCTTGTGAATCATATATCAGTACAATTCCCCTCTGTGCTGTTTGGCAACGGCGGAATGACGGGTGTCATTTATCATACGGGCTGAAAGAGGCTGTGGGAAAAGGGATTTGAATTCTTCTGGAAGTGTGTGGACTCTCCTTAGCGGTGAATCATTAAACGGAGGAGTTTTTCAACAGGGATATGACTAACCACTGTTTCACTGGCTGCTTCAGACATCTGAAGTCTCAGAAATCAGATTTACTGTGAATTGTGAGGGGACATGGCATTTCACTTGTAATTGGGGATTGTGTCCTGCTGAAACCATTAAGTCACTCCTCAGTCTGGGGTTTAATGCCGATCCCCGCTCACGCTTTGCAAGAATCATATTTAAGCTAATTTGAATTTACAAATCTGATTAGTCCTGCATTTGTCGGCCTCTTGTTGTCCTGCTAAGTGACGACATTTTCATCTTCCCATCCAGTTATTTTCCTCTCTCGCTTGTGCTGACTGCTGTTTAAGGTTGGGCTTTATACACAGTTTGTGTTCCTTTGGATTTTTCTTTTCACGTGTCAGGGACGGTTACCATTTCCCACATTTTGAGCTGGGTGATCAAAGAAAACGACTTTTGATGAGACTGTCACCGGCTCCTCAGCTGCACTGGCAGAAATAAACGTGTCAAGCTTTAACTTATCCTCTGAAAACATATTCCTAACCCCTGCTGCTCTAATTGAGTGTAACTTTCAGAAACCTGTGAACACACATGCAAAGCTGAGTAGATCATAAATCAGGCTTCTATAGACAGACCACCCCACACCCCCCCAACCAGAGCCTCCCCAAAGGAGCTACTGGTTTCTATAAGCTGACTGGAATAAACCGTCTCTTTATGATATTTTGGTACATTTTCTTATTCTCATCTGAAAGTTGAAGTCGACCTCAGATGAAACGTGTCAATAAGGTATGGTATGGAGGAAATGGGTTTGTTTTAGCTGTCAGCAACTGTTAGCTGTCTCTCATGTGCAGATCACAAAGTTAAATGTGCTGTCAGCAAGTCCTCAGCTAGAAATAGATGTGTTGAGGTTATCCTAAGAAGCTCTGCCACCCCCTGCTGCCCAGCAGACTGCGGATCCATCAAACAACGTGAACGCACATCATATCCGAGCGTGGAGGTGTAATGAAGCACATTTTCAGGTTCTGAGGTGTTTGAATGTGCCGTAAAAACAAATCTTGGTCCTTTATGTGCAGAGCTGCGTCTGATGTTGATGTTAATCTGTGATGTTTGTCAGGATGTTGAGCTCAGAGGTCCAGAGAGCCAAGCAGAGGTAAAACTTGATGTTTTCTGACCTCTCTCAGAGGCCCAGAGTCCCAAGTCGGTATCCTGACATGTTAGCCTGCTAAAGCAGAGTGTAGATGCCCCTGAGGTAAATGAAAACATTTGGTTCTTGCCAGACCTGTTCACGTCTAAGCCGGGCCACATGAGCTGGCAGGTGACACGTGTACTGAGGAGAATCGGAGACCGCAGCGGTGGCCTACTTCTTTTCTTCCACACAGGCTGTCCAGCCCACAACCCAGAAACACACATCAATTTGTTCTTGGCTCAAAGACCGACCTGCATCCAGGTGAAATTCAGACTTCTTGTTTTCCATTTCAGTGCTAAGATGCTCCTTTCTTTCTGAGGTTTCCTGCTGTTGTCTTAACTTCACAGAGCTTCGCTTAGCGGCAGCACGCTCCTGATCATGTTCTGTCATTTTCAAAAATAAGCTTGACATCGGGTCACCATCTCATACATTAACATCTGCAACTACCAGATGAACCACGTTCAGGTCCCGTGGGGAAGTATGATTAGAATTAAAAGCAAGGCGAAAATGTTAATTACTGTAGGTAAACTACTTGAATCTGGAAACATTGTCAGTTTGAAATGTTTCTACTATTAACCTTGCTCTTCTTTTTCTCTTACAGTTATATTTGCATCCTGCTGCAGATCACAGGGAGATGCAATCTAGATGTTTTTTTCCCTCTTAAATTGTGTGCTGGAATTAAAAAAATAATAATTTGGCATCATGTTTGGTGGATGTGAGAGTGCTCTCTGGTCGAAGCCTTGTGGTGGATAACACTGCAGTTCACCGGGTTATTAAATCAGGAGGAATAACAGGCCAAGTTCTGGCCATTCCGGTGATTGATGAGCCAAGCTTTATTTGCTGAGGCGGTGTGTTTGTTCCTGTGTAATTGTCTACCAGATGGCTTAGCTAACTGTTCTTAAATGCCTTCAGACCTGCAGGGGTCTCGGGTCTTAACATTTTCCTGCTAATGACATTATGCCTGCAAACATCTCATAGTTTTTTTTTCTCCACTTTTCTGGTATCTAAAGTTCAGGATCAGAATGGCTTTGTGAGGCATTTATTCCTAGTTATTTCCTCTGTTTTTAATTTGTTCAGAGTGGATGTTTTTAAGTCGCTCCGTTTTGCACCCAAACCTGAGAGGAGATGAGAGAGAGAGAAGCAGGACTCCACTCTACCTTTGAGGAGTCGGATTGGAGGAGAAAATGGATCTAGGTGGCAGCGCGAGTCATCAATCACAGCCCCTCAAGGGGAGCTGCAGCTAAAGCTGCTCTGAAGTACTATCTGTCAGCTGCTCCCATCCAGCCGGGGGACCAGAGAGGGGCTGTATCGCCCCCCCCCCAAAGCTCATACCAGCACACAACTGCCATGTAAACATGTGCAGAAACTGCTGTCATAATAACCTCTGTCTGAGCTCACAAATGATCAGCCGGTCTCCTCGTTGTGATGCTGTGTGCCTGTTTAACAAAAGATAATGCACTTCCTGTAGGAGATGGTTATCAGTGGTGGGTGGTTTATTGTAATTTAAAGATGAGTGCAGCGTTTCAGCAAGCGTCCCTCCCATCGCAGCCCAGAATGAAGCCACCAAGTGCTCCTCCGCTCATGTCGGGCCGCGGCTGTCGATACCTCTCAAGATGGATAGTTGTTCTGCATGCTTATTGATTCGGCACAGACCAGAGATATAAGTATCATTTGTCATTTCTGGAATTATTTGGAGCCCTAGTTAAAACCCAGAATTGGAGGTGGGAGGGGATGGCTGTGCCTTTGGGGGGGTTGGTAGTTGGTGGGGGAGCAGCGACTTGTCTGGGCTTTGATGAATGACTGCATGGGTTTTTGGTTTTTACTGCGAGCGCGGGGCCCTTTAGCTGCTATTTGCTTTCACCACGGTCCAAGAAAAACAATGCGATGGGTCCAAGGACCGAGCAGCACCGTCCTGTCATGAAGGGTAACGCAGCGAGCAGGGTGGTCCGGGCAGAAGAGTCAGAGGAGGGTGGGCTTTGGACACTTACATGCTGCTTTTCCAAAGGACCCAGCAGGTTAGAAGCCGTCCTGCTGCTCCGAGCTCCCAGCTGACAGCCGGGAAACACACGCATGGAATTTGAATATTCCGAATCCACAGTGTAATGACAAACAGATTTTACTCTTCAAAGAGCATACAATAAGGAAGCGGAGGGATGTTCTGTGGTAACAGAAGCTCCGGCGTGTCCCCTGCGGCTTTGATTATGTCCCGTTTTGGGCATGAGGCCAGCAACAGAGCTGGCTTCATTACTATATGGATCATCTTTTAAGACCATTTAAGATCAACCAGAGCTATTGTCCACTAATGACAGAGACTCCAAGAGGTTCATTATGCTCAAACTGTTTGATTCATTCAGTTCAACAGTCACTGATGAGAACCGCAGAGTTCACACATTTATTTTCTTCTTCTGTAAATGAAAAGAAATGCTTTCTTTTTCAACTTTAAAGTTGAATTAGATTGTTTTGGAGTTGGGTGAAGGAAAAGTGTTTAACAGAGGAACATGTTTAACAGCAACAAAAGAGGCGCAAAGAGAAACTCCAGACACGTGAGTGACAAGTAATTATTTCCCTTGTCCATCAAACTGTGTTTTGATGCAAGGATGCGATCAGACATGATATGAACAATTTCAAGCCTTCAAATGAAAATGATTCTCAGATCGCGTGAAGCCTGAGCGTGAGCTTTTACAGCATGAAATCACACGTGAACACGCACACTCACACACACACAGTAGGCAGGGTGGGATTTTACTGGACCAATATAGTTTTCACAGTTTTTTAATGCTCGATGACCATTGTGCATTCGTTTCCATTTCAGCTTGCCAAAATGTCTTCTGTCGCAGCAGGAGGAGGAGGATCAGGGCCGCTGCTAGCCATTTGGATGCTCAAAGCACAATTGCTCTGTGCCCCCCCCCCAGTTCAGTTGTCTTCATTTCTAAAGTAAATTGTCACTATTAACCCTCCAGCATTAGTTTAATTTACTGCCTTCTTTTGTCGTTATGGATAGAAATGTCCACTTCCAAGGAATTGATATAAAACTTTACAGATTCAAAATTTTTTTTGCTTTTTTTGACAAACATTTTTAAAAACTTTAGTTCCGATCAAAACTACCAAACATTTAAAGAATTTTAAAGATTTTTAACATTTGAGCCGTATAATGATGAATTAATGTAAAATTTTAGTACAAAAATGTTCCATTGAGTCTTAAGTCTCGTCCTTTTCAGGGTCTGTGACTGGCTGGAAGTTAAGTTCTTTTCTGGTTTCTGTGTGTATGGAAAGAGGATGGAGAGTTAATACGGAGCTGATGCTACAACTGTCAGTGGCTGCCTGCTGCAGCAGACTTAGTCTTCCTGTAAATACATCCTAGTTGTTCAGAGTGATGCAATATGTTTAACTTGAAATATTTAGCGTTTGTGATTTTGATATTGATTATCCACAGTTTTTGGTGTCCACGCTGGTCCTTGGTGTCTTACTTGCAGAATGTGATGCTCTGAGGAGGGTGGAGGAGAGAGAGTTTTCTTGGTGGGTATTGCTGTACGCTGCAGGCTGACCGGCTGGACCTGATCTCAGCCCAACAGGACAGGTCACAGACCCAGCTTTTAATCCTGGGTCAGATAGTGTGTTATAGTTTTCCATGGCAAGACAGCAAATGCTCATTGTTGCTCCTCATGAAAGAGGGCATCTGCATTTGTAGGGCAGCCATCTCCATTTTGTTTGTCAGAGCAGAGAGGAAGGACAACACAGGCCTGGCTTAATCCCTTTGGAGAACTCGTGCATGAATTGAAACATCCTCCACTCTCCTCCTCGCTCATGTCTTTCCTAGAACTTGAACAAACTGCCTGTACATGTAGAACACAAAGACAGATGTTTAGGATTACTTTCACCTCATTGCTCTATTGTGTGCATTTTAAGGGAGCTCAGCTGATGTGGAATGCCACTCATCCGGGCTTGGAGCTCCTACAGGGCTCCCCCTGCTTATCAAAGTGCCATCTGCACTCAAGGCAGAACAACACAATTTTTAAGAGTAGGATGTTGGGAGGATGGTTTAAGAAGGCAAATCTTCTATGCCTGGATTCCATACCATTTAGGGTTCTTTGGTATTTAAAGCCATAACGTGAGCTGCTTTCTTCCTGTGTCGTGTCTCAGGTTTGTGTACAGATGTAGAGACAAATGAGCCAGACCCTCAGTGATATTGTTGAGCGGTGACATTATCTTTTAGCAGAACACTTATCTTATCTGGCTGCTGTTGGAAGCTGGAGGAAGTGGCTGTGGGACAGAGGCCGGGATGCTGCATCTTTAATTACCATTGATATCACTATAGAGAGGAGAAGGATGGAGGAGCCAGCAGGGTGGGGGGAGGAGAGGGAGAAGACCCGTGTTCACTTTTTAATTAAGGCTCCGTAGTGTAACTCGTCAATGTACATTATTGGAAGAATGAACGTCAATGCCATTGCTTTTTCTCCCCCTCCTTTATCTCTGTCAATGATTCAAAGACATGATTTATGGTTCGTCTCCGTCTTTCAGGATCATCCATCAAGCGCCGGCTCTGCCGCAGCGCCACCCGTTGTAAATCATTCTGAAAGCCTGTCACTCATTTCCATTAACCGTTCCTCTGTCGCTCTGGTCTCCGCCTCCCTCACCCCCACCCCCAACCTTCCTCCTTTTCCACTCCTGTCTCCTCCCCCTCAGTGCACAACCTACAGCCACGCAGGGTATCAGTTCCGTTCCGCTGCTTCGTCCGCCTACCTTCTTTTCAATAAATTAACCACTTTCACCCATGCAATGAATAAAAAGGCTCTGCACTCGCCTCGTCGTCTTCAGCGACTCCTCCTCCATTATATCTGAGCACCTTAGAAATGCCACACCGCTTGTAGGCTAAACAAGGAGAAAACATTTCTGTTGCTCTGACTTTTCCAATGGCAGTGTTTGTGCAGCTTTGATATGTTTGTAGTCAACTATTAGTGAACATGCATCCCACTCAAATGGCGCGCTGTATCTGTTGTTTAAACCCCAGTTTAAAAAACTCAGAGCACTGGGTGAAGTGTAAATAAAACCAAACTGCAACCAATAGAACATAAACAACATTTCAGATTTACCATTTCATGGAAAATTTATAGTGAATCTGATGGCAGCAAGTTGGAACAGGAAGAACAAAAGGCTGGAAAAGTAACTGGTATAAATCAAAAACAACTGGAGGAGCATTTGGCAATTAAATAGGTTAATTAGCAACAGGTTGGTAACATTACTGGGTATAAAAGGAGCATCTCAAAGAGGCAGAGTCTCTCAGATGTAAAGCTGGACAGAGGTTAACTGGGTCTAAAAATAGTGGAACAATTTCAGAAAAATGTTCCTTGACATAAAATTGTGAAGACTTTGAAGATCCCACCATCTACAATGTGCAATAAAAGATTCAGAGAATCAGGAGGAATCTCTGTGTGCATGGGACAAGGGTGGATGCTGGTGATCTTGGRGYCMTCAGGCAGCACTGCATTAAAAACATGATTCTCTACTGGAAATCACTGCACGGACTCAGGAAGACATCCAGAAATCACTGTCTGTGATCCACAAATGCAGGTTAAAGTTCTGTCATGGATAGAAGCATATATCATATATCAACAAGTTTCGGAAATACGGCCGTCTTCTCTGGACCAAAGCTAATTTA
>CM047987.1:28965844-28984858 GCA_026261665.1 Melanotaenia duboulayi | reverse complement strand
AACTTTTAAAGTTCGGAGAAAATTACAGAAAATAAAAATTACATTTACATTTTATCATTGTATTTATATTCACTGTTTTTCTTTTTATTTATTTTCATATTTAATAAATATTTTACATATTTACTCATTTACACGTGCATTATAACTTTCAAATCACAATGGATCCAAACATTTAATCCTATCTGGGAGTGAAATATTTCACATGATGATCATTTTTGCACATGTATGAAGTAATCCTGACCACCTGACCTGACTTACCTCATAATATAAATTCATGTCAGTTCTATAAAATCAGAAAGATAGAAAATATAGAACAAGTTGTCCCCCTGCCTTAGAAATATCTGACATTTAAACGTCCATCCATCCATTTTCTACACGTCTTAGTCCAGTTCAGGGACGTGGGGGAGCTGGAGTCTATCCCAGCAACTAGCAGGCGAGGCGGGGTTCGGCCTGGAGAGGTCGCCAGTCCATCGCAGGGCATTTAAACATAAAAAATTAAACCTCACATGGACACATTAGTAATTACAGTTACTGTTCCTAAAATATTACAGATACTTTTATTAAAATATTACACTTAATATCCTTTATGTTTTTTTCATATTTACCAAATTCTTCCTGCGGGCCTACTGGACCCTCTGGCAGTCCTGGTTTAAACCAGCACCCTTCACATGATTTGTGTTTATTGTTGCCACAATGCTGCTAATAAGTTAAATACAACATGNGCGGGGTTCGGCCTGGAGAGGTCGCCAGTCCATCGCAGGGCATTTAAACATAAAAAATTAAACCTCACATGGACACATTAGTAATTACAGTTACTGTTCCTAAAATATTACAGATACTTTTATTAAAATATTACACTTAATATCCTTTATGTTTTTTTCATATTTACCAAATTCWTCCTGCGGGCCTACTGGACCCTCTGGCAGTCCTGGTTTAAACCAGCACCCTTCACATGATTTGTGTTTATTKTTGCCACAATGCTGCTAATAAGTTAAATACAACATGATGGTTGCCGTTAGTTTTACTAAATATTGTCTGGAATCTAATGAGAAACTCCTGTTTAAAAGCAGAGTAAAAAAACTGCTGGCTCTGTGATATCAATTAACCTCCAGACAGACGTCGTCAAAGGGAGCAGCCTGGCTGTGATTGTTCTGTCTTTACTTTGCAGCGTCCTTGGGCCCAAGGAGGCTGTTTCCTGACAGGGAACAATGAAGAGAGAGGTGTTTACAGATCTTTACAGATGGCTTCGGGGCTCACAATTAGGTCTTCACCATTTCTCATGTGATTCAGTTTAGAATTAACTTCAGATGTGTCATCAAGACTATCATCAGGATGTCTGACAATGCAGCTATTTGATCATGATGTGTGCTTCTCGCTGAGTTATCACTGTCAAATATTCAACCTTGTGGCGTGTGTTCCTCATTCTAATGATAGCTCAGAAGAAATCACATCAGGCTGACTTTTTTTTTTTTTTTTTCGCAAGCTCCCAACTTTAGGTGGAATTACGTTCTGTTTTGCCAGTACTTTCTGACTGACATTTCACACCAATTTTTAACAACAGATGAGTGCGGAGACTAAGTAGATGTACAGACACAATTAGCTTCCATGTCAGAAACAGTCTTACTGATGCAGCCTGCAGAGTCTCTACTGATCCTGACCTGCCTATTCACTTCCCTCCTGTTCTTCCTCTCTTTTTTTCCCCTCCCTATCTCATGGCATAAATCCGGTAGATGAAAATGTCATGGAGCAGGTTCATTTTGCAAAGAGGTTTTGATTGCCATGCGCGTGTAATTGATTGTTCCAAGGACAGGGGGAAATCTAGAAATGTCATAACAGTCCTGCTTAGGTTGGTCCCACCGCTAGGCAATCAATGAGAAGTAAAAAGAGATATTGATTTGTGAGCAGCAAAAACTGTAGCTTGAGACAAGCAGAGAGCGGTGGGGGAAAGTGGCACAGACGTGCAGACCTGTCACTAGCACCTATGAATTACCCAATCTTCTCTGAAGATAGTGTTACCTCGGATACTCACAGAGTCCTGCGATGAGTATTGCAGCTGTCCATTAGCTAAGCTACTCAGACTGCTAACTCTCTGTGGCTTGTCAGATTAATGCAGGAATTGTTGACCTTCCAGTGGATAAACGCTGATGTTCTCTCACCATTGCAAAAGCTTTTTCTGGCATGCTAATGTAAGAAACAGAATACCCGTTTACAGCTGTCACATACATTTGTAAAAATGATGGACAGATTTTGGACAGGGGGATTGTAGTCTATGAAGATACTAATGCTTACAGCTGAGGCATAAATATGTTGTCATGTAAGCTTTTAGCACTGATCCAGTTGGCAATATTAATGTGAATTTAGCGCTGAATATGATCTGTAATTTTCTGTGCAGTTAGCTGTTTCTCTGGGTGGAGGGGGGGGCAGTCTTTTGGCTTAGAAACAGGCTGCTGCTGCAGCTTCTGTAAATCCAGGCCTCACTACGCCAAGAGTCTGTTCTAACGGATAAAGGTTATAAACACTTCAGCCACCTGATTTATGATGGACACCTCAGGTTTTTTGACATTTGCATATCTCTGTCTGAAGATATAAATTTGTCCTGACACAGATTGGAGGCTTTACAGCAGTTTATGACATGCTAAATCTCAGGCAAGGCATGCCAGCGTCTTGTTTTGTATGGCTGGTCAGGCTAGGAGCTGCCTCACTTGGCCTCGTTTTTAAAGCAGGCATTCCCTTTTCTCTCTCATGGCTTAAATATGCATGTCTTCCTTCAGGAGATGATGCACACATTCATATTCTTTCATTAATGCTGCTGTGTGAAGCTTATTGTCTCTTTGTTCAGCATTGGCTCTGAAACACATCTTCTGGAGGTGTTTTTGTCTCTGAGTCTGAAAACGATGCAGCTCGGAGTGGCAGCAGCACCGTGGTAGATCAAGAGCTAGCAAAGCACTGTTACAAATGGTGTGGAGTCAGGCATGCGGGTACGTTGGACTGATCTCTTCCAGAAGGTTAATTGGTGCCTCTGGATTTCTGCTACTTAGGGCATCTGATAGAAAGGCAGAGAACAGCAGGAAGGGCAGCTGTTAATCTCTGTCAGTTCCATCCTCAAATACCAAGATAAGGACACTCACATTAATAGTGATATAACTTCACTTAAGTGGCTGTTTCCATGAAAACAGTCCCCTTTGTTAATCTTTTAGGGCATGTGGAATATTCAGAACCTGGTCTGTTTGTTTCCACCTGACCACACTCAAAAAAAGCAAACTGGGTGTCCAACATGCAGCTTCTATTAAATAAAAGTAATCTTTTAAATCTTGTTGTTTTAGCATAATGTCTTACACTCAAAATAATAACTTGTTATGTGAAGGTAATAAAATGTTGGAAATAATTTCCACCTAAATTAAATACTTTGATTTAGTTACAAATCATTTAGTTGAGCTAAATGTTAATATTCTGGATCAACTTTTGGGTATTTGGGTTAGTGTTAGTTAATTATTATGGTTTAGTCCAGCTAGTTATGTAAACATTAGATATTAACCAGGAACTGACTTGATTTTCCTATTTAGGCTTGTATGACAGGCGGAGGAGCTTCATTTAATTTTATAGGGTTGTTACTATTGCTTTTGATAATAGTGCAATTATATGATTTAAGTGTGTTGATCCAACAAAACAAAGTTAAGTTATTTATCAGAAATGTTATTTAATTGTATATTTACCCCCAGCTGGGGTCTGATGTAGGAAAGAAAAACACAGAAACTGGATTTGTTGGAATAAAACTTTACACTGAAAAGAAAAAAAAGATAAATAAGTAAAAGCAGTAATTTTCCAGCAGCAGCGTTAAAGCAGTTAATGTTAACACCGGAACAACTAGCTCAGTGTTCAGCATCCACAAACTGAGTGGCTGTCAACCTCAACACCGACCAGCGAAGAGGAATGAAGTAGCAGCAGACGTGAATGTCTTTCACTACTTTGTAACTTTAATACATCAAGTTGACCCAGCATTTTTACATTTAGGTAAATCAAATTAATTCTTTCTCAGTCAGTTAAAGCAATAGATTTAGGTGGAAATTTTCTCCATAATTTCTTTTACATTAACTTATTTTATAGAGTGCACCGCTGGACTGGACATCCCTCCAGTTTTAACGCTGAACTGGGAGCTTGTCATAGCAGTGGCTTTTCTCCTTCACTGTGAAAACTATATATAAGATAATAAATAAAACATACCTCTGTGCTCCTGACAGCTCTCTCCTCTTTGCATCCAGGGTGTTTTGGGGGCCATTACTGATTTTGTCTGGCCAATGAAAACCTCCCTCTTGCGGTGGAGCAGGGTCACGGCACATCGGGGCTCTTCAGTGTGTGTGTGTCTGTGTTTGTTTTGAAAGTCCGAACCTCATCTCCATCTCCGTCCATTAGCTGGCAGGCAGTCTATCTCAGGGTTTCTCTCGAGGCACTTGTGAAATATTGATAGAAAAAAAAAGTCTTATTTTCAGAAGGCAAAGACGATGAAGACATTCTCCGGGCCGCCCAGCGTGGGATGCCTGAGTGCTCGGCTGCAGCCATCCACTCACAGAGTGCCTTCAATTCAGAAGAGAAATATTAACCACATGAAATACAGAAGTGCCTGGACAGGGCTGTTATGTCTTATTCATTTTTAAAATGCAGCACATCTGCACCGTTTCCCCTAAAATGCACATTTTCCAGCATGACTGTGAGGTGGAAAATATCACAGATATGACAATTCTGACAAACTGCATTTACTAAGAGAAGTAAAAACCAGTGGTGATAATGTTGATTTAAAAAAAATCTGAAGAAGTCATCGTGTTTAATCTTTTGCTGCCATGCTGAGTCAGAGCTTCCACTAGTTAGTTGGATGATGGGAAACGTGTCAATTAAAATTCTTTTGTTTAATTATCTGTTAATTGAAGTGATAATGTTTGTGCTCTCTGAGTTGAGGGAACAAACAGGTGAATAATGAAAGAAGTAATTGCTGTTCATCAGACTGTCGGGGGAAACATAACGACGTGACAGATTGCCAGTAATCTTTGGAAATTGTATAATTGACTTCTTCCAACGGCGGAAACTGAATCAGCTTTTTTTTTATGTTTGCAACATCTTTTTGTTTTGTTTTTTATTGTCCATAGAATCATTTCCCTGATGCTGAATTAAAGGATATTAAAACTTTGCAGTCATCAGTGAATTTCTTGCAAAGTAATGTTTCCCTTTTTTATCTGTCAAGTCTTTTAAGCCATTCCTAAACTGATGTGGGAGGTCTGAGTTTACATTCCTCTATTCCTCGCATGTAGCTTGAGGGAGGTTAAGATGCTCTCCAGAACAGAAGGCTCACACTTTGATTGCAGTTTTGAGGCATCCATAATCACTGCAGAATAGGTCATTTGCAATAACACTTAACAGGCCCCAGAAGAATCAATTTCCTTTTGTCACTCAGTAGCCAATGATTGTTGTAAACATCTCAACTTGAGGCCAGGAAAGCCTTGGACACAGCATTAAGTCAATGGCCTGTCGTGAATCAAATGGTGCTGTTCCACTAGAAGCAGTCTGTTAGTAAAGGCATTATGTCTGCCTGTACTCTCCCACCGCACAGAGCAGTGGCTATTATGATGTCTTAAATGGATTAGACTGTATGGATTGTATAAATGTTAAAAACTGAAAATGTTAATGTTAAAAACACAAACTAGTTATTAAATGTTGTATATTAATTTATTTTTTCTTCTGTACCATTTCCAGTGTACATGCCTGATGAAGATGCTGCCCTCCAGGATTGCATCACTGAAGAAGATGGCGAGAACGATACACAGACTGAAGAGGAATGCTCAGAGAAAACCAGCCCCAAAATGTCTGAGGACAGAGAGCTGGACAACAAGAGCACCAACACCTTCAGCAACCAGAACTCGCCTATCAGTGTCCTTTCCAATCAAGAGGCAGAGCTGGAGTCGCGCCTTAGCGACAGCAGTGACAGACTTTCAGACTTCAAAACCTCATCACCACCTCAGAGCCACAGAGACGAAGAAAGTCGCAGCTCAAAGCTTAAAGACGAGATGGGCAGCAGCTTGGAGAAAATGAGGGCAGCCTATGCAAACTTCCTGTCAGATTCCTACTGGACGGGGATCGGGATGGACTTGAAAATGGGTAAAAACACCAGCAAAGCCAACTGTGACAGCACCAATGGAAGCACCAAGAGTGAATTTGACTGGCACCAGGATGCACTCTCCAAGACCTTGCAGCAGACTCTCTCCCCAAAACCTGCATCCAAACCCAACCTTTTCAGCTCTGTCCACCTGTATAGGCAGACCACCAAACCGTGTGGCTCCGTGTTCACCGGGGCTAGCCGTTTCCGCTGTAAGGACTGTAGTGCCGCTTATGACACGCTGGTGGAGCTGACCGTTCACATGAACAAGACTGGGCACTACCAAGACAACAACCACAGCAAGCAGAGCAACTCCTCCTCCTCGTCCTCCAAATCCAGGAAACGAAATCTGCAAGACATGGAGGGTAAAGAGGATGCGCAGAAAGTTTTAAAATGCATGTTCTGTGGCCATTCTTTTGACTCCCTGCAGGATCTGAGTGTTCATATGATTAAAACTAAGCATTACCAAAAAGTGCCTTTAAAAGAGCCAATTCCAGTTATCACACCCAAATTACTGCCACCAGCCAAGAAACGGTCCTTTGAAACAACGAGACCTTGCTCCCCAGACTCTACGACCGGAGTATCCGGCTTCACTGAGGCACAGCGTGCTGCCACCATTTCTAATGCTAACAATAACCGCTATGGATATCAGAATGGAGCCAGTTACACGTGGCAATTTGAGACATGCAAGTCTCAGATTCTCAAATGCATGGAGTGCGGAAGCTCCCATGACACCCTTCAGCAACTCACTACACACATGATGGTCACCGGACACTTCATCAAAGTCACAAACTCAGCTTCAAAAAAGGGCAAGCAGTTAGCGCTCGACCCCCTGGCCGTAGAGAAGATCCAGGGTTTAGCCGAGCCCGCTGCCAGTGACACAGAGGGAGAAAAAGTGTCTCCAAAAAATCCCTCACCTGGGAGCAGTGAAACAGAGAGTCAGGGGGAAGGCTCATCAGACAAAATGGAAGAAACTGAAACTAAAGATGACAAGCAAGACAGCGAGGATCAAAAAACAGGGAATGGGGCTTTTAAGTACCCTTATCTCCGTGAGGAGGATCTTGAACAAGACTCAGGTGGAGGAGGGGATATCCTTAAATCTTTAGCCAATACAGTGGCCTCCGCCATCAATAAAGCTCAAACAGGGACCCCGAGCTGGAGTGCCTACCCAAGCATTCACGCTGCTTATCAGCTCTCTGGCATCATCAAAAGTGCCCCTCTATCTGTGTCTCCCCCTTCTCTGCTCAAGCAGACATTTAACCACAAGCTGAGGCCGATCGCCCCAAAGGCGAAGCTGTACCACAGTGTTGTGGGAGCTGAGACTCCCCAGGGACAGCATGAAAATGTGGACATCAAAAAAGAAAAGGTTGGCATTAGCGATGGTAAAGAAAGTCAGAATATTAAGTTAGATCTGGTGGAGAATGATGACAGCGATTGTCAGGATGATTCCTCTTCCTCTTCAAAGCTTGATGCAGACTGTGTGAATGAAGGGAGCGAAGCGATCAAAGGGAAGCTGAGCCCAGATTTCTCTGACAGAGGCAAGACACCGAGCCCCACTGCCAGCAATGGACGCAGCACTACTTCAGAGCCTCTTAGTGACACTCCAGATATACTTGGCATAAACCCTCTTAGTGCACTACAGTCAGTTCTGAACAATCATCTAGGAAAAGCAAATAAGCCCAACAACTCCAGAGTAGATAAACTATCTGCACACACACAATCTGTTTTTGCTGAGATTAACCGTACCAATGAGAAACCGGCTTTAATGCTTGGAGGTCCTTTAAGAAACCGGCCTAATAACAGCTTTCTCTTTGTTAGTGATGACCAGCCAATAGACCTGACCAAATCTAAGCACAGCAAGGCCAGCTCCTTGCTGCTCCAGCCCTCCACCCCGATGCTGCAGAAATATGCTCTGTCTGACATTGCAGATATGGTTAAAGTTCTTCCAAAAGCTACCACACCGAAACCCTCCATACCGTCCAGGATTCCCACCATGAAACTGGAATCAGACGTCAGGCGTTTTGAGGACGTGTCGGCCGAGGTATACTCCGTCCACAAGCGCAAAGGCAGACAGTCCAACTGGAATCCTCGCCACCTTCTCATCCTGCAAGCTCAGTTCGCCTCCAGCCTCTTCCAGACCTCCGAGGGAAAGTATTTGCTCTCAGATCTCGGCCCTCAAGAACGAATGCACATCTCCAAGTTCACCGGGTTGTCGATGACCACCATAAGCCACTGGTTAGCAAATGTAAAATACCAACTGCGGAAAACAGGAGGGACCAAATTCCTGAAGAACATGGACACAGGTCACCCAGTCTTCTATTGCAATGACTGCGCTTCCCAGTTTAGGTCACCAGCCGCATTCATTTCCCACCTGGAATCCCATCTCGGGTTCCAAATCAAAGACATGTGCAAAATGCCAGTGGAGCACCAGACAAAGGTGGAAGAGCCAGAACTGTCCAAGGTCCTCAGCGTCAGAGCTAACGAGGCTTTGGTCGCAGAGGAGGACGTTGACTCAAAGTTCAAATGTAAGCTCTGCTGTCGGACATTTGCAAGTAATCATGCAGTCAAGCTCCATTTGAGTAAAACTCACAGCAAATCCCCCGACAACCATTCACAGTACGTGGAAATGGACAAGGAGTAGCTTTTCATTTTATTGTTGTCACTTTTTTCCATTTTTTTTATTTTACCCTTTTCATTTTAATACACGGGTCAGATATTTCAACGATTTTTCAATTAGCATTGTGTAGTGTGCTTCATTACGACAGAGGAGTACAGCAAAGACACACTGGTTAGAGATGATGTAAGGAAACACTAAGAGAAACTTTTGCACCCTGCTCAGATGCACCACCAGTAATGAAATGTATTACTGCTTGAAGAAACATAATTGCTGATGTTTGCATGCAATAGCCCTGGCTATGACTACTATTTATTTGTATATGTCAAGTTTCAATTGTATTTCAAAGACAAAATAATGAACTAATTGAACTACTTGTACAACTTCTGATGCAGTCCACCTGCACAGACGTGCAGCTGATTAAGCAGGTTGCCCGACACACCACCACACACGCAGGCCTGTACAGTGTATCGCTAATGTAAAGATGTTTTGTGTTGCAAATGTAGAAGAAGAAAAAAAAGCACTTTAATAAATGTTTAATCACCAGTTTAGATGCCAATTCTGTACATGATTTAAAAACAATTAGACTGTTTGGAAACAAAGATATTTCATGTAAATATGTTTTAGGAGAAAAACGGTGACTTTCATGCAACAACGATAACAAAACAAAAACAGACGACACCTGTGATACCTGCACCTTTTTTTACTTATTCAAATAAAGAATTAACATTTGATAATGGCTTGTCTTCTTTTTTGTTAACGTTATTAACTTGTTTTTACGTGCAAACACAAATTAGCAATATGGGCTTCATATTTTGCCAGAGGGGAGGCCAAGCAAATTTTCCTGATGAGCTTATGCCAGGTTGCTTTATTGAGAAACTTCTTGGTTATCTATGACAGGGATTCTTTCATGTGGCACACCAACTGTGGTCCTCAAGTGCTACTGTCCTGCAGGTTTTAAATGTTTGCAGCTTGAGCACACCTGACTCATACAAATGGGTCTTTTACAGGCTTCTGCAGAAATTGAAAAGCTTATGGAAATCCAGTTAGTTTGAATCAGGTGTGTTGGAGACATTTGTAAACATCTAAAACCTGCAGGATAGTGGTCCTTGAAGACTGGAGTGGTGATCCCTGTCATACAGTCTGTTAAAACAAGCACCATCAAGAGCATCTTCTCTTGGGATGTCCCAAAAATTTCAAGAACACAGGATTTCTTGATTCTTATGTAGAGCAATAACAAGCATTTTCTCAGCTTTTGCAAGACATATGCTCAAATCTTAGGACGAGCCAAACACGATAAATGTGAAGTCCCTGCTGACAGAGAGGTGAAAGCTGAGAACACAATTTCTGGTGGAGAAATTTAAACTAACAATCTGTCATGGTTATATCCTGATATAATTTTTGCACGATCCCATTTGTTCTCATCAATATTCACACCAAGTTTGTTTTGCCAGGTTTGTGTTCCTTCCTGCATGTTACCTGATGCAGACATTGTAAAAGCAAGTGAAAGATTTTTTTTTAGTTGGGCCCCGTGTTCAATCAAGGATGTTGTGTATTTATATTTATACTAAGTGAAATTTCTAACCTGCAAATACTCCTAGAATCTAGTACCATTTGGTGACCTTTGTGAACCAAAAATGTTTACTCACAAAAAAACTACCATAAAATGATCATTGATCTGTTTGTGTGTGTGTGTGTGTGTTTGTGTGTGTGTGTGTGTAAATAATAGCTGATTATGAAAATTAGGGGTGCACCAATACCAGTCCGATATATGTGCATGTACTCATACTCTGCATTCATAAAAGTATTCCAATACTACACAACACCAATGTAAAAAAAGAACAAAAAACAAACAAACAAACAAAAACTAGAGCTGTCAAAATTAACATGTTAATGCAGAGATTAATAAATAGATTTTATCATCAGGTGTCAACAGAGAAAATATTTCTGGTGATGTTTTAAAAATCCAAATTTGGCCCCATCTTAGCGAGGAAAGCTCAGTTTGGGGATATAGGTGCCATCAAAAAACACTTCTTATGAAGTTTTTAAAGCCTTACATTTAGAGGATGGCTGCAGGATGACCCATTTGATATAACCTATCATAATTAACCAGTTGTCACATCTGACTTTCTGGTCCACACACCTTACCAGAAAATTTTACTGGAATTTTTTAGTATTCATATCGGACCTTCATATCTGTGAAAACTCAAATGTACATACTTGTACTCAGATTTAAAAAATGTGGCTGTGGTGCATCCTTAAAGAAAATGCTGATTAAATGTTTATAAAGAAATTATTTGGTAGTCCCACGACTACATTACATAATTGACATAAAATTCCAGGATTTCCTGCATCTGCCTGTGATGGGAAACCGGTTGAATCTGGTGGAATCCAGTGAAAATGTGATTTATCTGGATTTTTCTTCCAAATAAAATACTGACATTGAAGAACAAATTATTTTCAACTGGAATGACTGTGAGATTAAATTATGTAGTTTTAATGGAAGTCAATGGCACATTTATGGCCACGAAGATCCCCAGCAGGAGTATCTAATAGATTAAAAAAAAATTATGCAATCAAATCAATTTTGCTCCTAATCACCACCAAAGACTCATCCCCTAATATCTAGCATGTTGAAAATAATTCATGTTTTCTTTGTAATTAATGAATTTTTAATTATTAAAATAATTGAACTGGCATTTAATGGGTTAAGTGTCGTAAAATGATTGAATGTTTGGTAGTTTTGAGCTGCTCCAAAGTTGTTTAAGTGATTTATGAGAAGAAGAAAAAAAGAATCAGAAAACAAAGATGTTTGATTATTTTGTGTCTTCTCATCTTCTGTGTGTGGACATTTTTGGCCAGGAAGGTCACCAGATGGAGAAAAGTAGCATAAAAGTATAAAAGTATAAAAATCATGCCACTAGTCATAACACAGGCAAAGTGATCACCAAATAATAATAATACATATTTTAATAAAAAGGTGATAAAAATGAACGAAGAAGGGCAGAAGGGTTAAACACAAAACTTAATTTTTTCCCAAAATTAGTTTTTACAGTTTCCAGATGTGGTTCCTTCTTGAATGCATCTTATCTGATTTCGTAACCACAGAGAGGACAAAGGACCCTATCCTCTGCTGTACAGCGTTCTTTCTTTCTTCATGACTTTTAGATACACTTCAGAAATATATCCTCCTGTCAGAATTTTATTGCTTCCCTGTGAATGCTGCTGCTGTTGCTGCAAGATACTATCATAACAATTAAACATATTTCCTCCAGCTCTATTATTTCAAGGCTATTAAAAATAATTGCCTTCTAAATTCATAAACATTTTATGCAATTCATCTCTTTTCAAGCAATCAAGTCCTCAATTACCTCCACCCATCAAATCTCTTTTTTATAACAATCAACTGACATTTGATGGTAAATGGGGAAAAGCACATGGGCACTGTGGTGATTTGAATGCTGTGACACCAACTTGCCCCCTATTGTTGGAAATGAGCAGGCAATCACGTTGTTCATCAGATGACTCCTAATGCAGTTAAAGTATTCAGCTATAATTTTTCCCTGCATTTATAATTACTGTCAAAGACCACACACCTCAGTGAGCAGATTAAAGCTATAAATTATTTAGAGCCTTTCTTCACCGATGGATCTCTGATTTGTCGGCAGGGCCATTATGTTTTAGAGGAGCAACTTCTTTTAGACTGAATCAAGCATTGTTCTTAAGCTGCAGCAGAGAAACAATAAGAATACAGCAGCTTGTTTAGATTTATTCATTAAATTCATATCGCAAATAATGTGCACATTTTACTGAAACGGTTTCTGTTTTAACATTATAGAGCAATTTACTGTGTGTTGATTTAAATAATTATTCAGAGCATATTTAGGGCACAAGTGCATTTTGAGGAATCAGCACAACCTAGAAAGGCCTAACTTAAAAAACACAAAGAAAGACAATGCTATCATCAGTTTAGTTACAACAGGAAATTAGTTGTGTCTGGCCATAATTTGCTCCAATAAGTCAAAGTCAATGAGGGATTTATTGTTAGCACAGAAAAATGCTGCGCAGCTGTGCAACAATGAGATTAATATGATTTTTATCCTGCAATCATTTCAGTTGTATTGTGGAAATCAGAATACTGTAAACTCTTCTTTTTTCCTTTTTTACACATCACATGTAATGAAGTGAAATAAGCCCATAATTCCTCACATGTTTTCTATTAATTGATTTAGGATGTTTGTGTATTAACACCATTAATTGCACCATGTATATTAGCATGTCATGACTAATTACAAAGCAAAGTCAGTTTCTCCGTAGACACACACGTATGCACATGCACAAGTTGAGTGTCATACNGTGTATATTAGCATGTCATGACTAATTACTGTACAAAGCAAAGTCAGTTTCTCCCGTAGACACACACATATGCACATGCACAAGTTGAGTGTCATACATATCAATCACAGAAGGACAAAAGTCAAGCAGCAGAAACATATTACATTTATGATTCACCAGCCTAGACATACTTTCTATACAATTCTAACAGCTGATGTATTTGCACATCAACACGTGTACTGCATACCGTGGTGAATCCCAACCTTACCAAACCCAAGGCCAGCTCACATGTGCAAACCCTTTGTCAATCTGTCATTAAAAATATTATCAATAATGATAAGTGCATGCTCTGTGCTTACACTAGCGTGCTCCGGCTGATGCTGATGTGCTGTAATAGGGCAAATACGCATCAGAGTTTGCCTGCTTCGATACACACAAAAAACATTTCCACTGATCCTGACTTTGCTTCACCCTGTGCCAGACAAGCATGGATTCACTGCATTATCCAGCCTGTAAACCAGAGCTGGGGTGGGAGGGGGCTCAAAATGTTCATCACACAGCAGCAGCAGCAGGGTAATGACTAGCTCATGTGTTTAATGAAGGGCTTTACAACTTATAGCCATAACGACCCACATCCTAACTCCCCTTTCTCCCATTTATTCTCCCCAAAGTCCCCAGGTTATTCCGTCCCTCTGAGAAATATCCCAGAAAAAGCATTATATCTCTCTTTCTCTTCATGTAGTGCTTATCTTATCATTTTATTGTCCTACATTGTGCTATTAAAGATATTGTGACATAATTTTCTTTACACAAAGAGGATAAGAAATGGAGCAATATTAGGAATACGACGGTGGTAAAAAATAATCCATCTCAACACTGTTTCTTTTTTGGAGTAAAATCTACCTTATAATTAATTCTGCCTCCAGAAAATATGAGCACTACAAGACAAAGAGTTATGCATGTATGTCTGCTCTCCTACATACATCATATCTTCCAAACAGCCCATAGTCCTCCCTTGTTAATGGTGTTGCTTCAAATATGCTAATTAAGCAAAAATAAGTGATGAATGGAATACATTTGATCAATCAAGTAGGCCTAAGCCCCTGGTGCTGCATATTCATTGTACATCATGAATATGAAACCAAAGCCATTTATCAAATATCAGTTGCACATTTGTATCTTATTAATCATACATGCTGAAACTTCTGTCTTGTCAGAAAAGCTGAAGGTTGATGAAGCACTTGGAAAAAAAAAGGATTAAACTCAGGGAAGCAAAGGAAGTGCTTCAGTTATAATGCATGAGATAGTTTTGAAACTTCCAGAATCTTAAACAGAGAGTCCATCCTCGCTCCTCGTCATGTTCAGACAACTTTACTCAGCTGGTTGTTTCTGGCCTTTATCGGCACACACGTAACGATTGTTTAATAATTACAGATGTTCACTACTGCAGTGCTTTGAAAAGGTGACTGATTTTTTTCCTAACAGTGACTCTGAGGGCTGCATTTCAAACCTTTTTATTTTAATATATTTTATATCTTTTATTAGTATTTATAAGCTATAAATATTTAATTTAATGTAAATGCAACCGGACATACATCTGTACCAGGGACGGAGCTGCCACCAGAAATATGTAGGTATGGAAATATATTTCCATACCTACATGGATTACCAGTATCACTACACCAGTTTAAAGTAAATTTTAATTAGTCATTCTCTTAAAATATTGACATCTGGACATTTCTAGAAGAGATTTTGTTCCTATGCAAGTACAACTACTAATGTTATGTAAGGCTATTAACCCGATGTTAGCATAAAGCTATATAGCTGCGCCACTCTAGTAATATACTAGCACTAGCTTAGTTTTAAGATGATGTGGGGAGTGTATTTAGGGACTAAACATCAACTCAGTTAATCAAGATTTTGACACTGGGTCTGCTGTCTACATAAAAAAACTAAAAACAAAATAGAGCATTTGAATCAAATTGAATGATAAAAAACAGCCAATGAATATAATGCAAAAATTTAAATGAGAATAAATACTTACACAAATCATTGTGTGTTATAAGCAGTTTATTATATATTTATATACTGCTGATAAAGGCTACTACAGTAAACTTAAATGGTGGATGGTTTTTTTCCTCATCTATACGGATGAATATGAGACCCTGTGTAAAACGGAGACACTATTCCCCCTTCATAGGGAGGACCTCCAAAATTATGTATACGTGATTAGATTAAAAATTCTGCTACTAAAGCATGGTGAGTTACAGGAGACTTGGAGGGAGGTCTCAGGTCACCTCCATGGTCACACATGGTTTTCTGAACTGGGCTGCTGAGGCTTAGCCTCTGTTATTTATTTGATTCATACTTAACATCTTCTAGTCAGTTAAAAGAAAAATATAGCTTTCAAAAGCCAGACTTTTTCTGATATTTACAGATGTCTCAGCAGCTTAAGTTTGATCCAAAACTGTCCCCCCTTTACCTCAAGTGCAAACAGAGATGACCTCTTCAACCCACCATTTATAGTCAGGTTGGAAAATCCTGAGGGTTTTTGGGGGGGCAGGGAATAACATTTTAGCTCTTCATCTGGAGAATAACCCAAAATGTATGCTGCTTGGTAAACCAAATAATGCTACGGGTGAAATATGCTTCTTTTTCTTTCCTGATTGAGCCAAATGTTGTGTTTTTTGGGCTGTGATTTCAGGCATTTCTTTCACCTTATTATATTGTTGTTGTTTTTCATTTATTTGTTAAAAAAAAAAAACATAAAAAAAACTAAAATCAAAGTAGTTAAAATATACAGAAGAAGAAAAACTGTCACCAAAATCACCAAAAAGTTGCATGAAGCCCAGAGCAAAAACAAAATGAGTGAGAAAATGAATGAACAAAAGATTACAAAAATACTCCTATTTCCTTCCTGTTGTACTGATATATGATGTTATATTAAATTAAAATGATGTCAAACTTCTGTTTAACAATGTGTGGAGGCTTTCACTGCCATCATATAGTGGATGAAAGAACTAACACTTGATTGCCAGCAGTTCATCAGTGCATCCTTCATATTTGTCACCCAGCCTGCCTCAAGGCAGCGTGCTAGCTCAAATTGAAGCTGACATCTTCCAAATATGAAAGCAACAAATCACACGTTTTTATTGGGCTTAATCTCCAGCCCAGCCCCTTGCAGACGTCAGCACAATCATGGATGCTGCTCTAATTCTTGCCGACTGGCTGCTTGTGCCTCCCAAGCATCTCTGGACTCACAGAGGAAACGCAAAATGGCCACACACAAAAAACACGGGTGACACCCACGCCTAAAACGAGGCTTAATAACAACATGCACAACTCATTTAACAGCTGCAAGCTTTGAGGAATCAGTGGATGGCCTGCAAATAAGTGTTAAATCTGAAAACATGTTTGATCACATCTGTGACAACAGGAGGAGGAGGAGGAAAGGGGGGGCAAGAGGGACATGACCATCATTGGCAGGGAGTCATACAACAGCTAGACATACAAATGTGGTTTTATATATATATATATAACATATATATATAACATTGATGATGGTCTGATGAGAGTATATCCTTACTAGAAGGTTTGCTTGAATTTTAAGGTTTGCTTTGATTCATATTTGGAAAATTCCTTCCTCTGAGTGTTTGTTGTCTTGGCTCTCCAGCCGAACCTCCTCTCTAATTCACCAACCTTAGAGCCCACTGATTACTGTCAGTTTTGGTGTGCAACATCATGGTCACGAAGAGCTGCTTGTACAGTATTTAGATAAATACCCATAACCATTTTTACACATCTGCACCTAAAAACACCCCTAAATTAGTCCCAGTACATCCCATTAAATTAGTCTGTCCAAAGATGGTAGGTAGATTTTCATTTTTAACCCAATGTCTTCCTTCACTCCAGAGTTTCAGATCGTTTATGATTTACTCTGGACCAGGAACATCAATATTTAAAGGCTCTTATCATTTAAAGGGGACTTGGCCAATTTTATGAATCAAAATCTGATTACAGATCCAGGAACGGCTATATGTGTGAAAAATGATAATATAAAGTTTTTTGAAGCACAGCAGAGAGACTTTAAGAACTAGAGTAACAAATTGTCTCAACCTATGTCTCTTGAGGTGCATTTAATTGGCATAAAAGGAGTTTCCCCCCTAAACTTCTCCCAGACCTCCATCCTCCTGATTCCTGATTGAGGAATCTGACTTATATATCAGTACGTGAAAGATAGACTGGAGCCAGGTACTGACAAGGATGAAGAGAGCCTCACCGATCAGTTTATATTGGGTTTTAAAACATCATTTATCTGATAATTTTATACAAGTAGAGTACTGAGATCACTGCTCAAGATTAGGCGAATTACAGCTTAAAAATTTGTCATAAATACAGACAGAAACTATACAACTAAGAATACATGGTTATATGTTCTAAAAATGTGAAACTGAGTTTCCCAGCTACATTTTGAGCTTAAACACAGACAACAGAAACTGAGCCTGAGAACAAAATTCATCCTAACTGGAGCCATTAAGACTTACTGCTGGAGTCATTTCTTGTGAGCTTCTCATATCACAGTGTATGACAAGAGGGCGTTAAATGTTCTTAAAAGATAAACTGAGCTAAACAACCAGTGCCAGAAGAAGCTAGAAAACAACTGACTACAGCTTCCTGCAGGACCAGGCACCACCAGATGTTTGGTTGGAGTTCCAGCTTGATGTGGAATTTCACCTGGTTTTCCTGCTCACAGCTCCGGTGAAGACAGAGATATTGTAAATGAGCATACCACTTCAACACTGCATGGTGTTGTGGAGCTTTTAAAGTCATGTGTGTGCATGATAAAAAGGACCAAGCTTGTCTTACTCTTGTTTGCCGACAGTGTGATTAGTCGTCTCCCCCCTGGTGTTGGTAACGCCACGGCCTCTCTTCAAAGGTCAGATTTTACATGCACATTCAAAAGACCACAAACAGTGACAACTGTTTTTTGCTGGGAATATCATTCTACCTTAACTACAGTATGTCCTTAAATCTAACCAAATAATTTTGGTAAAAATAAATTTCGGAACAAATTCCTCAACTCCACCAACATCCCCTACTACCTCTACATGTGGACTCTGGCTGGTAACTGTTGGAATTAGTAACATACAGGTTTTAACAGAGAGGTTCTGAAAAGCAGATTAAAATTGAAAAACTAGTTTTATTAAAAAAAATTTCAGACCACATTGACCTAAACTTTGAATCAGACTTCAGGCTTTTCAAGACTGTTTTCCACCCCAACTCTTTCCATATGAGGTTCATATGAAGAAAATACAGTAAATCTTGGTTTACAAACACTAAATCAGAGGTCTGCAACCTGCAGCTCTGGAACCACAAGTGGCTCTCTGGACCTTCTACAATGGCTCTTAATACATGGCTAAAAATACAAAAGAAATGTTTTGAATGTTATTAAATATAGATAAAATAACAAATGCAGGNCTAAAAATACAAAAGAAATGTTTATTTAAATATAGATAAAATAACAAATGCAGGTTTTTAGCTGTTTCATTTATTTATTTATTTTTCAAGGAATAATTGCATCACATTTCCACAACATGTGTGACACTAAAAGTACCAGTCATATTTCTTTTATCTATTTTTCTTATCAGGTTGAAAATTATGTTTTTTTTTTTGTTGTTGTTGTTTTGTTTTGTGTTTTTATATTTGTTGTTGTTGTTGCTGTTTTACATAATTTTCCACAAATATCTACATCCCATAGAAGAAAGTCTGTGTATCCTGTTTTTGCAAAAGTTTCATGTTTTTCTATGTTTAAAAATCTAAAAATAGAAATAAAAATGTGTTTCTCAAAAATGAAAACAAATTTCTTATTGTAGATATTTATACAAAATTACAACTTGTCTTTTTTCAAAAGGTCTCTTAACAT
>CM047987.1:28906228-28922690 GCA_026261665.1 Melanotaenia duboulayi | reverse complement strand
TTTGCTTTGCTTTGGGGTTTCTTTGGGGTCGATCACCATCAGGGAATATTGTGCATGAACAGGCTGCACAGATCAGATCAGAATCACTTTCATGAGCTGAGCAACGCGGAAGTGAAACAGAGATCCATCTGTCATTTGGACCAAAATCCTCAAAGTATGGTTATAGGTCTAATTTGAATGACTCTTAAGCATTAAAATAGCTTACTTTTCACCTAAAATAGTTTCAGGAACAGATGATAGTAGACAATTACAGTTAAACAAATAAAAGGTTCAGTCTTCTCATGCTGGATCCTGTTGACTCAGAGCACAGTGAGCTGAAATTTGTACTGTGATCGACTTCTTTCTGTGGGCAAGAAACCCGCCCCAAAGCAGATGATTGGTGCGGCTGCGAGGAAATAAAAGACACAACAAAATAAATAGAGAAAACAGTAAATAAATAATTAAGGAACAGAATAAGGAAATAAATAAGGAAAAGAATAAGTAAATAAATAGTGAAAATAAATTAATAAAAATAAAAGAATGAAATTATGTGAAAATAAATCAAATGAAAAATATAACTAAATGTTTTATGAATTTATTGATATATTTGCTCATTTATTTCCTTATTCTTTTCCAGATTTATTCTTTTTTGTGGCACTCCTCTCCTTCCATACCACAGGAGTTAAACTATCTCATGCAAACTGCAGCTCATCACTCCAAACCATCTTCTCTCCTGATTCCTTGCACCATAATAACACAAACAGCTGTTTCTTGTTTCTGTCTGGCAGCATCAAGCCAACAATCAACTGAAAACCATCAGTTTCTGCAGGATTTGGCTTCATAAGGTTATGTTTCACTCACATACACATTCATGTGGAAATTTGTTTCAATTTAGTGATTTTGAAGATTTTTTATCTTATAATTGTTCCAGCACAATTTTGAAAACAGAGCTTTTTTTCTTTTTTTTTTTTACAAAACTCTGCACATCACTAACAAAACCCACAGGCCCAATCAGCAGAACAGCCCAGATCTTTATTTTTTATTTAACTTTTATTGACACAGCTGATCCTTCTGATTTTTCATTTTCAGGGTTTTTTCAGGTAAAATGACAATAAGAAAATAATCTGCTAAATCAAACCCTTTTGTAAAAGATAAACTCTTAATTTATTAAAACTATATTCTGTCACCATATCAAACACACATTGCTTATATAATCTTTTGTTTTTTAACCTCTCCCACACTGACGTGGTAAACCTAAAACACTGACTTTCCTCATGAGTTCTGTCAGTGAAGTTTATAAATAAAGTAAAACAAATATATCAGTAAACACTGAAAGGTTTACACCTTAAACTGAAAATGCTGCAGAATGACTAAATTACTTCTTTATAATCAGATGTTCATGTCTGATGATATTATCTATTAGCTGTTAGTTACTATAGCTATGCAGATGACACACACATATATATTACAATGTCACCAGGAGATTGAGGCTCTTGGTAAATGCATGGAGGAGATTAATGACTGGATGTGTCTAAACTGTGTCTAAAATGACTATTTTGTTTTTAGGGTGCTGGACATTACAGATTCTCTGCCGTACTCATTAATTCCTGGTCCTGCTGTTTTGGCTCTACAAAGATTATGTTTTGATTTTGAGAGACTTTGCACGAGCAATCACGTGCTCGTGCATCTATTTGGTTTCCGGATTATTCCTGGTATAGGTCCAGCACATCGTACCATCTGAACCTCCCGGATTCTTCTTTTTGTTGCAATTAAACAGTCTTTTTATTTATTATTCTGTTGACATTTTTAATTGTTTTATAAAGTTTGATATTGTCTTATTGTGGGTTTTTAACATTTATTTTGTATGCAGATGCTGGGACCTGAGACAGCTTCTCTTATCCTGGTGGTGGCTTTTCTTCGGTGTAGAGCTGGTTATTGTTGGGAACCGTGGCTGGAGAGGAGTATCAGTACCTGAAGCTGTTTATTGCCAGGAACTCCATGGACCAGTCATACCATGCGCTATGGGGGATGATGGCCACAAAGTTGGCTACTTGTTTTGTATTAGTGCGACCAGTAAGATGTATTTTTTTACTGTTACCTCAACTGCAAAAAAATGTGACTTGTAAACATTGTAATTTCTGAATTTATTGTTCAAGTATTTATCACTAATACAGTAAAAATGAGAGGAAATGTGAATATTTGCTATGCAAGGCGATTTCAGTGTGCCCCCCTAAATTTTCGGCTTCCGTTCCCAAGAATTTAAGTTAGGGGGCACTGTGCTCCTCGTAAAAAAAGTTAGTCTGGAGCCCTGCCCAGATTCAGTGTTCCCTCTAGGTGGCGTTGTCAGACAAAAGATCCCCCGTGACTGGACACTTAAAAACCCATCAGAAAGGCCACACTATCTATCAAAACAGCATACCTCTTGTCACCTATCATAATGTTAACCTTACTAATCGGCAGACAAGACTATGGGAAGCTATTTTGACATGGTGCACCAACCCAACTGAACACCAATACAATGAAACTTGCGGTATTATTGTGCTTTATTATTATTATTATTATTGTGGTTCCAGGCTAGCAAGCTGCTGGCTGCCTGCCTGTGAATGCGAAGGTAGAGAGAAGAAGAACGGAAAGGAAATTAGAGCCAAAATGTGTGAAGCAACTGAGTGAATGACAGAAAAGATGAATTTTTATTAAATGTTGGTTTCTTTGCAATTCAGTTAAACTTACAGCCGTGCGGCTTCTTCGTTTTCTTCTTTGTCTGTTTCTTCTTCTGCTTCTTTGTCTCCTTTTTCTGACTGCACGCCTTTCGGTACGTTACTGAACCCCACAGGTGAAGACTAGAATTACAGTTCCTCATTGAACCAGCGCCTCAGTCAGTTGAAATTGCTGGGTAACAGTGGCATACCTATAAATAGATATATTTATATAGATATAGATATATAGCAATTTTCCAGGGCTGGCCACGGCCCCCCTGGTCCCCCCCTTGGGGGGCGCTACTGGATACATAAGATGGCCCAAGACTTCCAAGACATTGTAAACTGCCATAAAACCTTAAAATCAATCTGAGATGAATGCTGGTCTTAGTGATGAATCATCATCACTAACCCTAACAGCATCATCTGATAGGGTACCACGGTCATGTGACATAAGAGACAGGAGGAACATACCTGGGCTGCATTTGACACAGCTGGCAGCTTGAGATCCTACAGTACAGAATATGTTTGTAAACACAACAATCCTAACATGTAGCATAGGAAAGTGACAGGGAGAAATTCAGTTAAAAGACTCTACCACGCATTGGCATCCAAACCAAATACAGTTAAAACCCCAAGCAATTATATGGCAATGTAACAAAAAGATGTCCACTTTAGAGCTTCTGCAAATTTCTTCACTTCAGGCAAACCACACGAACAAGGCGCTCCTCCTCTCCTGTTCCTGTCCTCTGCTTACAACTCTGTCAGTCAGTCATTGTAGCTGCTTTAATGCAGGATCGCTGAAGTTAAGCGTCTGATCCTCTCTCTCTCTCTCTCTCTCTCTCTCTCTCTCTCTCTCTCTCTCTCATCAGACTGTCTCTCCGTCGCGGGGTAGCGGGGCTTCACATCGCCTCTCTGTCTCATCTTCTGGATGACCAAACCGTTTCTGTCAAAGATAATGTGTTGTGTCAGGCTTTTATAAAAACTAATGGACGTACGTTCAGAGCTGGCGAGGCGGGTTACCAGGCAGGTAAATGTTGCCTGCGCTGCTCTGCCTTCATTAGTTTACCTTTTCTGCTGTGTTCCAGGTGACTTTACTCTGATACAGTAACATCTTGTTAGAAATTGACATTATGTGGTGAGTTGGCGACCACTAGGTGGCGCGTAGTAACCAAGTAGGATTGTTGTCAGGGCCAGATTGGTGAATAAAGTTGGCTGTTATGTGGCTGGCGTTTAAAAGTGTGTGTTTAAAATGTGCATGCACGCAGATTGGCAGAGCAAGAACACAACATCTTAATTCTGACAGGTTCTGAAAAAAATCCCAAGACTTTTATTTTGGTAGTTTACAGGTGTGCTCATCTCTGTGTCCCAAGCAGATAGATGTGTTTAGTATTTGGAAAAGAGCACAAGGCTGATATGTGTTTAAATAATTTATTATGACAACTGTAGTTTTTTATTATTATTATTTTATAATAAAATAATAAATAAATAAAACTAATGAAGTGTTTTGCACGACACAAAGTTTGTTTTACAGTATGAAGCTAAACTAGCAAAAAAAAAAAAATCTGCACAACTACAAAACTCTAAGAGAAAAAGGTTATTTGTTGTTGCAAGACAAAGATGACTAAACAAACAAAAAATGCAAAGAAACATGACTGTATCTCTCCTCTGGTCCTGGTCAGTGGAAATATTTGCTTACTTTTATCTTCCACTTCCTCATCCTGGATTACCACCACCACTGATCAGGCTTCCTTTTCCTCTTGCTTCATGTTGTTCCATCTTCTTCCCCAACGCCTGCATAAGTCACTGGAAGCTGTTTTATGCCGACACATGACTGAACTGACTTTTCAGGAGTTTGTACAGGTGGAAAATGAGTGAGACTACCTGGTTATCAGGATGAGGAGAACAGTGTGTAAAATGGAGGACTTTGTGTTTAGAATTTGGCAGTTTGAAGTTGTTTTGTGATAAATGAGCTTCACTTTTTCATAATTGCGTATAAAATTGGAGAAACTGTAACCACTCCAGTCAATAACAGCGAAAGGAGAAGGATGTGGTGATGATACGCAGCTTTACATCGTGTCTCCTGATGACCTGGAGCCAGTTAACACTTTTAGAAATAAAGTCATGGATGGCAGGAAATTTTCTACACCTCAATCAGGACAAAACTAAAGTTTTAATTATCGGTCTTGAGGACAAAACTTTAAATATTCTCAGTGTGTGAGAAATCTGGGTGTCCTTTTTAACTCTGGATTTTATTCCACACATTAGAAATGCCACAAAGACAGAATTTTATCATCTTAAAAACATCGCCAGAGTCCGCCCTTTTCTCTCTCTAGCCAGCACCGAGGTGCTGATGCATGCTTTGATTTCTAGTAGAATAGATTATTTTAACGCCCTGCTCTCTGGTGTTTCCAAAAAGTCTATTTCTAACCTACAATTACTCCAGAATTTAGCAGCACGTGTTCTGACAAGGACCAGAAGGCGGGAACACATTACACCAGCTTTAAAATCGCAGCATTGGCTCGCCGTGCATTTCAGGATCATTTTTAAGGTTCTTTTAGTGGTTTAAAAATTACTTAACGGTCTTGGACCTTCTTCTATATCAGACCTGCTTTTAGATTACGAACCCTCGTGGACCTTGAAATCTTCTGGTACTGGCCTTTTAGTTGTTCCCAAAGTCAGAACCAAGACTTGTGGTGAGGCCTCGTTCCACCACTACGGGCTCCACCTCAGGGCTGCAGAGAACGTTGCCGTTTTTAACACCAGGCTCTAGATCTTTCTTTTTACTTTAGCTTATAGCTGAATTTTATTAGATTTTTGTTTAGATTTTCACTTATTTAATATTAAAGTTTTTTCCTATTTATTTTAAATACCACATATTTATATGGCTGTTTTGTTTTACCCAGATACACATTTTTACATACCCTTTATTTTACTTTTTTCATTTTCCTGAAGTCTTATCTGTAATTTTATTCTAGGCACTCATGTTAGTTAGCCATTCCTGCCCTGTCTGTGGGGTTGCTGCCATGGTGACCACCCTTGTCTGGGTGGCTGGGGGTCCTACACTGCAGCCCTGTGGCTGCGGTCTGGACCCTGGTCTGCCCTGATCTGGGTGGTTCCTGTCGTGGCACCCTCTGTGGTCATGGGTGGGCTGTCTTCCAGTGTGACTGGATCCCCAACATGTGGAGAACAGTGGGAACGGTAAAACTGAAGCACCTTTTTTTCATATCGTTGATTTTTGTTGTTGGTTGAATGAAGTCCACTTGCTGTATAATTCAGTAACTGGGGTGTTTTCTCTAAACTACATAAATATGGTGACGAATCATCAGCCTCTCCATCATCACTGGCTTTAACCCAGCTTGTGTTGCACTTCGGTCTGGTTTGCAGCCAGGAACGATGATTTGCAAAGGTTCTGCACTGTTCACATCAAAGCAACTTGAACTTTAAAAATATAAATCTTCAACTTATTAGAGGACATCTCTTCATCATAAAAGGTTAAACAAGTTCTCCCAGAAGTCTGAATTGTTTCAGCTCACATCAAATACATCATTAACACATAGGACAAAGCTGCAGCTCAAATACACGGCATGTTTAGCCCAGGAATAACTCCTTTTGGTTTTTATTCTACAGAATTTAAGTGTGGGTGTGTAATCCGGATCAATGGCGTCCTTTCTGAGATAAAAAGTCCTAAATCCTGCCGCATCACCTGCATCGCCAGGACGAAGCAAAACGTCAGGAAAGTCAAACACAGAGCCTTCTACACCTCTCACTTTATTATCCAAACCTGTCGTACAAATCTCAAAACAATATTTTCATTTGTACATGAATTTACAAGTAAACACCAAAAACAAAGAAAGTCAACTTTTCAAACAGCACAGACATCAAAGCATCCTGAGACTTTTTTATTCACAGTTAACGGAGTCTGTTTTCAGGGGTTTTTCTGCACCGTTACCACGGAAACAAAGGCTGACCAGGTTGCTACTACAGGGACAAGGGTGCACGACGATGAACCAGGTCCCTCTGAGGACAATGTGGACAATGGTCACTACGAGGATGAGGTCACTATGAGGACGACGTCACTCTGAGGACGAGATGGACGAGGTCGCTCTGAGGACAATTGGAGACAAAGCCCCCTCAGGACGGCGCTGGACAGTGACTGGCAGAAACCTGAGTGAAATCTGGTCCATATAACAGCTGATGGATCCGAGGCGCTCCTGTCAATACCAGTTTTTAAAGGAACCACTACCAAACTGTTGTGGTGTCTAACCAGAGTCCACAACCCGAACCATGTGATCAGTAGTAGGAGAGGTTTTGGGTCTCCAGATGAGCTCGGGTGTGTTGAGTCTGTACACTTCGGTCCCAGGTCAGGAGACATGTCCAAATGTCAACATGATTGCTTCAGCAGCTTTACAGTGAGGTAGAACACGGAACGGTTGCCGTGGTGATGGAATTATCCCAGACAAATGTCTCATCCTCCAGTGCTTTGGAAAGATTGCTGCCGGGACAGGAAAGGCAGCAGATGTCCCATCTTTTTCTTCGGGTTCAGCTCAACACATATAGACATCTTACAGATAAATTTGTGTTTCTCACCTACTGAGTACAATATCAGCATGGACCAATAAAGGAATTACCAAGAGTTTAAAGAGGGAAGCTTCCTAACGTGCACCAGCGGAGAAATATTTCAGAGAGAAAATATCAACTCGTCTCCCAACTCAAAAAAAAAAGGAAAAAAAAACATGAAAATCTCAGCCTTGAAATGTCTCTGCAACACAAATCTTCTTCTTCTGAACCAAAATTAAATTAGAGAAGCACAGGAACATTCTCAGAACAAACTCTTATTTTATCCATAAATTAAACTCTTTTCCACCAAGTTCTCCTAAATGAAGGTAGCAGCACAGTTTAAGTCTGGAAAGGAGGAGGGAGGGAAAAAATGTTTAAGTCAGATTTTCTTAAACTCCGCTCAGGGACTGGTAATAAAAAAGGAATCCTGCTGGATGACGCTTTTTACTTCAGGAGCTCTTGTCCGTGGTGCCGTAGCGCTGGTTTGGGAATGCTGCTGCAGGATCTCTCCTCTGCAGGTTGGGAAGAGCGGGTAAATGTTGGAACAGCACAGCTCTGCTTCCTGGAAACAATCCTTCACATTAACCACGACAACACATCCATCTAAACGTCTGGCTTACACTGCTGGCGAGGGATGTCACCGTTACAGATGTTCCTGCTAGACAAAGTCAGGATTATTCTGCCTTCATTTCCCAACACTAGACATGTACAATCACATCAAAGTGGGATTTCATTTTTTTTTAAATTGAGGAAGATGGTACTGTGCAGGACGGCTCACCAGCTTGTAAAGTAGGACATAAACAAGGAAATCCATCCAATAAGTTTCACCTCCTGCAGGATAATCAGCAGCTTTGTAGCACAGAGGGAAATGTTCAGTACCTGGATAAATGATGCTGTTTAACTAACGCAACACTGACGTTAGATGTGACCATGTTATTTTTATAATCCTGTACGACTCTGGTTGGACTTACAGCAACGTGATGGATAGTTTCTGTTCCAACAGAACCGCCTCTGTGTGAGCTCGATGCCTTTTAGTCATCAATATGCAATGGTCAGTAGAACAAAATATTTCATTCCAGATACGTGGTCTTGTTTGGTATTAATTACAGAGCAGAGGGGATTTTTGGTTATTTTACTTTGTTTCATTATTTTGTTGATTATAGAAGTTCTTAGTACAACTGTCAGAGAAATAAAGAGATTAATATGCATCAATTCCTTTCCCAACATTATAAATTTATAAACCTGTGTGAAAACTCCTTAGAGGTCTTTACGTTTTGTTTATTTTAGAATAGCTGCTGATTGATACGTATCCTACTGGAACAGTGGAATTAAAGAAACACGACCACATATCTGGAATACGCCGTCCTGCACAATAACACCTTCCTCGTTCTTTCTAGAAGCAAAGAAATCCCACCGGGATGATTTAATCCGTTAGTTTGGAGGGGATAAATCTTCCTCTGCCGTACGTTCCTATGAAAACATGGAAGGACAATAAAGAAACGAGCAGTAGCGCGCGCATGTTGTTTAACGTTTTCCTTCCTGATCTGATGAGATGGTTCACGCCTGATCCCACATGGAAAGTCATGATGTTGAGGATCTTTATGATTAATCGTTTAATACTATGATTAATTGTGGAATCAAGTAATGGTGACATCCCTACTACTGAATCAGCTGATGGGATACGTACCAGCTCTGGTGCTGGCCAGTCCTCCGTGCCCGGGGTTTGTTGGTGTGCTGTGGTACAGCGTTGCCAGATCACTTGGTGTGCACGTGTGCAGAAGGTTCATCATGCTCCACTCCGAGTCCAAACTTCCTCCAAGAGGTGTAGCGGTACTCTTTACTGGTCCCAGAGCCTCAGCAGCTGTGGCTGGACCTGGTCCCTGTGATGTGGTTTTCACCCCCCTCCCTGTAATGAGCAGCCTGCTGGATCCGTCTGGTTTTCCTCTGAATCCAGACTTCTCTCCAGTCTCAGCCTCCCTGCCTGCAGCTACAGAGAATTTCAGTCGCTTTCCAGAAGGTTCGCCAAAATCCATCTTAGGTAGGCTCCCGAACCCGCTAGACAGGCAGAGCCGGGCGGCATCAGAGTGCCAATCGGCACCGGTTCTGGTCGGGTAGCCCCGCTCAGCGATGCACCCGCCGTCCAAGAAGTACCTGCTGCCTGAGGGGGGCTTTCTCAGGAGTTCTGGGAACCTGGAGGATTCCTGGCTGGGGCGTAAGTCGGGGGTCTGTTGGTAACGCTGGGTCTCCTGGACCGGATCCTGTCGAGGAGGGCCCGGGGACCGCTTTGGACCTTGAGGTGGATTAACAGAAACACCCTCTGGAGGTTTTGGGGGTTGTGGAGGTGGGGACTTGGTTCGGCGCGGGTGGCGCCGATCAGTCATCAGAAGTGGAGCAACATCTTTCCCATCGAGGGCGGGGGGGCAGCCTGTGTGACGTTTGTGTTTCATACCGCCTCCAGACCTGTTCCTCCTGGTACTGTCAGACTTGTCTTTATGGGTCAGCTGTCTGTGCATCATCAGAACCTCTGGGTAGATGGTTTTATAGGCACAGAACGGGCAGGACGCCGGGTTTAACACTGGTTTGGGTTCTGCTTCAGCAGGAAGACACAGAGACACTTTTAAAGACAGATTTAATGGGACCTCAACGTCCCGGTTCTTTGTCTCCCCGTCCTTCTCCACGGTAACATCATCAGACTCTGTGTTCATCTGGACACGTGGCTCGTCAACCTCGTCAAACCTGTCATCTGTCGCTCCGGTCGTAGACGATCTGGCTTCAGGAAGCCAGAGTTCGGATCTCTCTGGAGAGGAGTCGTTTCCGTGTTTCCTGTCATCAGTAGACGGCAGCGAAGCCCCCGGTCTGACGGGAATTTCCAGGTAAGTTTTGTCTTTGTGACGCCGGTCCAGGTGATATTTGAGCGAGGTCTTCTGAGCTGCAGCGTAATCACAGTAAGCACACTTGAAAGGTTTCTCACCTGAAAAAGGAAAATGGGAGAGTTTCAGAGCTTCTGCAGGAAACCAGGAGGGTGAAAGTGCTGCATCAGAGGAGAGGAGTCTACCTGTGTGAGTCCTCAGATGGACTGTCAGGTAATAACTTGATCTGAAAGATTTTCCACAATAGCTGCATTCCTTTGATCTGACCTTTGACCGATCAAAACCATCTTCACCTTAAAAACAAACAAACAAATAAATCCAGGAGAAGACAAAGAAAAACTCCCAGGTCAGCTTCACCCTTTCCACCAGCAGAGGGAGCTCTTGGTGACAATGTTGCTGTAAATGGGACCTACATGACAACTGAGACTTACCTGAAACCAGGTTTTCTTCCGTCCCCTCCTCAGATCCCTCCTCTGCAGGCTCCACTGAGCCGGTTCTTTGCAGCTTCACATCTACAGAGGAAGTTGGACTATCTCCACCACCTCTGTCTCTCTTGTGGACCCTGGAGTGCAGAACCAGCTGGTGGTAGGTCCTGAACGTCCTCTGACATTCCTCACATGTGGTGGGCCTTTCTTTGTCCTTATCTTTCTGCATTAGAGACCTCCGAGGCAGGTTCAGAACCTCTGAAACGGCCTGTGAACGCAGCTCTCTCCCAGGAACCTCCTTCTCAGTTTTGTCCCCTTGGCTCTCAGACCAAACACTCATCTCCTCCTTATCGGAGCCACAGTCCTCATTGTCTGTGCTGACTTCCTGGCCCATTTCTTTACTGTTACTGGGTCCGACTGCTACCTTCCCCTTGGTCGCAAGCTGCCAGGCCTGATACGAGTTGAAGGGATCCAGCTGAGGAATCCATTTTGATGATCTGACATTTTTCAGCCCGTTACCTCCAGAAGCAGGCTGAAGGTTTACAATCCTCAGTAAAGCTTCCTGCTGGGATCCAGCAGCTCCATCGTCGTCTCTTCCAGGCTCCACCTCTCGATTATGGACTTTACTGTGTTCTGCCAAACTGCCGTGATCCGGGAAGAAAAACCCACAAACCATGCACATCTTATAAAGCGTGACCACGGGATCGGACGCAGGTTCCTGGATGACGTCGTTGACCGTCACAGGGGTCTCCAGGTGCTGCAGAGCCTTGCTCTTTGCTCCTGGTTTTACATGCATCTTCATGTGGTTTTTCAGAAACCAGGACTCTCTGAAGCGCCGTCCGCAGATGTTACAGCAGTATGTGAAGTAGTCCTTGTGCTTCCTCATATGAGCCTCCAGCTCACCGCTATCTTGTGCCACCTGACCGCACACGATGCAGCTGTGGATTTCCTCGTTTTCCACAGGGAGGCTGCTCGGCTTGGCTCGCGTTCTCTCCCCTGGAATCCTGAATTCTGCTTCCACCCGAAGCACTGTTGGCTCAAAGAAGGTAGTGGGGTGCTGCGTCAGTACGTGGGGGCCGAGGTCGTCCTGATGGGCGAAAGTCTGCTCACAGAACATGCAGGACACAGGAGTGGCGCCTCCTGAGGGCAGCAGGGTGGACGGTGGAGTCATGCTGCAGCCAGGACCTGGGATGCTTGCAGTGTTGCTGCTGAGAACATCCTGGGCATGTCCGTCTGGGCTGTCCACGTACGGCAGCAGCGAGTGAGTCGGCATCTTCCTGTTCAGATTAAAACCTGGAAAAAACAAGTCTCGTCAGGCTCAGGTAGCTAATACACCTGACATGAAAACAGCTTACAATTCAGCACAGAGAGAAGTGCCTTCTCTACCACTGAAACAGGAAATGTATCAACTCCTCCGACACCATTTCCTCTACGTGAAGGCCACTGATAAAAACATTTGACTTCTTAAACCCCAGCAGCAACTAGAAGCACCGTTTTCACATCATAAAACCCCAAATGACCCCAAAACGAGTTATTCATCAGCACGGGTTCATAAAGACACCTCAGCTCAGATCACATGCTAATGCTAAAAGAAGAAACAAAAAGCTTTTTTTTTTTCTAATTACTGACCTCACTTTTATAGAAACAAAATTTAATATGTTTATCAATTCATCAGGATTTATCATGTGGTCCTGATTCACCAAGCTTTCCTTCACCATTTGACATAACAACAGAGTTGTCATGTTCAAACAGCTGCTGTCTTATCACCAGTAGAAACCCAGTCCTGTACTGGTCCCAGTCAGCATACGTCAGTTTCTCCTGGTTCAGGTTCATGTTTCATTCAGAGAAAACTGGATAAAACTTGGGAAATCCTCAGAGTTCAGGTGCGCGTGTGTGCGCACAGCTCTCAGCTTTTTGTGTGTGTGTGTGGAACCACTTTGTTGTTAATTAAGTGATCAACGAGCTCATTAAGAAACCCGTCGACGTCATTGCGGCTTCTCGCGCTCACAGCAGCTAACTTGAATAAAGTCGAGAGCAGATATTACACTTTTATATGTGCATCATAACCGGCGCACGAGGCCTGTTTTGTTGGCACCTGTTTGTTAGTAAAGCCAGACACACAGACATCAGCCCTGTTCACGTTGTTGTTTGTGCACGCGCGAGCAGAAACCCAGTAAAGGAAAAGAAAACAGAAAGAAGAAAGACGACGCTGCTTTCATGACAGCAACAGGAACTTCATGTCCGGACGGTGTTCGGGTTTGACCCCAGAACCGGCTCAACCGAAGCTCCGTGGACCGGAAACTCTCAGGTTCAGCACGTTTACCGAATGGTAGCTGAGAAGTTTGGTGTCGTCCCGACCAGGTCCAGGACCAGGACCAGGACCAGAACTCACCGAACACACGTGCGAACGCAGTTTCCGGGTTAACGGTGACAGAGACCCGGACCGGGAGCTCTGGTCTATATGTGGATCATGTCGGTACTGGTCGGAGAGTCCTCCTCCTCCTCCTCCTCCTGCAGCTGTTCACTTCTGTCGCGCGCTCCCACAACGGCTCTCTCCACGGGAAGATGGAGCGCGTGCACGACTCCCCCCCAAAAAAAACCATAGGAAAGTCACGTGCTCGTGAATGACAGAAGGATCAGTGCGCAGAATCAGAGAAACAATAAAATGTTTGAAACATGAATGAGATTTCTGCTCTTAATCTGTCGCGGGGACTTTGTTTGTTTCTCTGCTGTTCCCTCTATTTCCAGTTAAGTCTGCTGTTCTGGGTTCTGTTCACTGACCTGGTCCCGGTCCGTGTTCTGGTTCTGAGGTGTGGATTCGGACTGAAGTCAGCCACCAGTGGAGCTCCTCCACGTTTCTCCCGTCAGCCTCCACCATGTGGAGGTGGGGGAGGGGTTCCTCAAACTTCTCACAGTTACATGAGGGGTTTTTCTTTCCTTCTTTTTTGCAGAAGCAGGTTGGTTGAGTCATGACAAATTTCAGGTTCTTCCTATTTCACGACACAAAACGTTAAAACAGCAACTTCTGATCAAGCAACAACATGTTCGTCTCCCTGAAGCACAAATATAAACTTCTCATTCTTTTTTAATACAAATCTCCCCCACAAAGTCACATTGAACTCACCTTTGTGTTTATTCTGATTTATCTTTGTTTAGAGATAAATAACATTTACAGTTAGAAGCCAGCCCCTCTCCCCCCTGATGCTGACTTAAAGCTGTACATCACACAATCAATGAAGATATTCAGCAGACTCATTACTGAGACACACTTTGGGGGAAGGGAGCCAAATGGCAGCAATGTCTAAAAGAAGAAAAACTTTATCTGTAACCCCTCCCATCAGAACAGAGAACAAAGACTCCATTCGCCAAAACTATCTCCCGCATTAGTCAACGCTTGTGGCCTTAAACTCTTGCTGGTTTGCCTGTACCAGTATATTAAAAGTTGTTTTCAGATTCCTGCTGCCGCCCGACAGGTGGGACTATCAGCAGCGTTAAGTGTCATCAAAACACAAGCAGATTCAGATTATTTTATTAGTCCCACAGCAGGGAAATTCACAGTAAAACAGCAGCGAGACACACAGCAGAAAATTAACAGTAGGAAAAGCAAGACATAGAATTAGATCCAATTAAAAAAAAAAGATATTTAGCATAACAATTTAAATAAAGATTAAATACGTGTTAGTATGTGCCTGAGAATTAATACAAAAATATATTATCCCATGGAGAAAAAGAAAAGTGAAAACAGTTAAATGAATAGTGAGGTGAGGTGGAGTGTATTGTGCAAGAGTCCAGTTGTTAGTCAGATGTGCAGGTTAGTTCAGCATGTGTCCCTGACAGCAATAAACCTGCTCATTGTCTGGATGAGGTGTTTTCTTTTTTCTTTTTTTTTTTGTTTTCTTTTTTTGTTTTTTTGTTTTTTTGTTTTTTTTACAGTAAGCTATTTCTAAAGCTTTTAATCATTCGGCTGAAAAGAGCTGAAAACAGAATCTAACCAGACGGAATCAGCCTTAAATTGAAACATTTTCCTACCTCCCACCAAATCTGTGACTCACTTCTGGGTATTTCTGCAAGAGCTCCAGATCCTGCTCCACGACCAGGTCTAGTATGTTAATCAAAGGCACCACATGTGACACATGGAGGCCTCCCTCTCACTTCCTATTGTTCTGGACCACAAAGGCTCAGTGAAGAGCTATCAATCTGGAGATGATGAAGCAGACATGAAATGTTTTAGCTTGTTAGAGAAGACCATCATCAGGAGGTGCTTGTGGCTTTTTAACCTCGCAGATATGACTGTAGCTGGATGGTGTCGTTTCAGTCATTGATTTACTGCAGATATTTAATAAACATCCACCCCTTGCTGTGGGAGTAACAGCAACAAGTGGCACACATTGTTTACTTTGAGCTGATTTAATTAACTGTGTGTTGTTGTTTGACATTAAAATAGTCATGTTTTCATCTTCCAAATTCCTGAACATGTATTTTCTTTACAAAAGTACATCATGTTTCTGCTGATGGTGGTAAATTCCAGTTACAGATGAAAAAGTGAGTCCTTGAATGACTGATTATGCATTCAGTAGACAGACAGGCTGATAGGGGGGGCTGCTGTTTTTGTCTTGACGTGTTGGGAGCAGCTGACTGCATTGTTCTGCAGCAGATTCACAGCCCGACTTCTTTCATAATCCTGCTGCCACTTCTGAAGGACACTGATAACATACAATCTCCTCTCTCACCCAGAGGCCAATCATGTTTATTCAGCGCTACCCTCTGTGTTGTTGGTCATCAGGCAGCAAAAGTATTTCTTCATGCACATTGTTAAACTTTTTTATTCTCTTTTTCTCTCTTTATTCTGCACGGAAGCTCCATGTCTCTTCTGATGCCTCTCTCTGAGCTGCTGACATGAAAGTTACACACAGAAAACAGTTTTTTTTAATATATATAATTATTATTAATTTGCAAATAAAGAAGTAAAATAAAGTCTAAATAAGTTGAAGATTATGACTTTATTCTAAATTATGTTTGTTATGTTCCAAATGCTTGACTGATCACTGGAATCCTGTTTAACTGATCTAAAAACAACATCTGCATTAGCATTCCTCCCTGAGACAGAAAGTCAGATTGTGCCTGCAGGCGCTGCTGTTTTTCTTAGCTGAAGTGGAAAAGGCCGTCTTTGAAAGGCGGGATCGCTGCTGTTAGATTGTTTATCAGATCAAAATAATTGATTCCTGTCTTCTCATCACCCACCCTCCTGTATCTCTGTACTGTAGACTTTTTACTAGCCAGTACTGTTGTGATGAACATCATTGCTGACAGCAGATCTCCTGTCGGGCCTCTCTGCCCCCTGTTCCCCCATTTCACCCCCTCCAAGTGCAGTGCTTTCACACTGCTTCATGCATTGTTCCAGGATGAAACGCAGCAACATGGTGGCCATGCTGATCTGCTGCAGGCTCTGCACTCTGCATTGTTAAATCCATACTTATTACTGTTTCTGGATTAATAAGCTTGCCAGCTGCTTTGTTGTGTGTGTGTGATCACACAATAGGGGCAAAGCAGCCATTGTGAGATGTGATTGTTCTTTATAATTTTAATCTCAAACAGTCCATGTAGGAACATGTAGATGTGCTAATTCAATACATGCAGTAGCAGAAATATGTTTATTGATACTTCAGCAAGAAATTGAAATTTAATCTCCGTTAAATTAAATTAAATTAAATTAAATTATGTATACATTTTATTCGATTTTATTTATTTATTTAATTCTTTTATTTGATTTTATAGTGTAAACGCAGTTTGCTCAAACACCATATTCATTCATTACAGCATTAGTGAAGCTTTCACTCTTTCCTCTGTTGTGTCTTTAAAATTCAGATAGAAGTTTTTTCTTAATCAACTCTACTTTAATGAGCTCATCACATCTATCTATCTATCTATCTAT
>CM047987.1:28854161-28869584 GCA_026261665.1 Melanotaenia duboulayi | reverse complement strand
GAAATACGTGCTTCATTTCAGCACAAAGCTGATCAGCACATGCCCCCAGTGTTGCCATGAATCCGAAGGAAAGATTTCCTTTGGACATGGGAACAATACCGTCTGCAAAGGACCGCAGGTGTGAGTCTCCAACCAGAAGAATGAACTGGAAGAAAATAGTAGATTTAATGAAGAATTATAACATCATCATCTATAAACAGCAACAGCTAACTATAATGCCTCACAATAACTATAACAATAACAAAATAATAACACAATAATTTCATATACCTTCTTGTCTGGAGACTCTGCAGGAATGACCAGTTTTTGGCGTCGTCCTGAGACATTCTGTGGCCATTTTTTCACAGGGTAACGACACCCAGTACCATGAGCTACGAATATAACACACCCAGAAACAGAAAACCTTTACTATCACCTAATCATGTTACCAAAGTTAACAAATCAGCACAAGAGAAACTAAATAAAGTAAAATGATGACAAAGCATGGATGTATACCACAAAGATGAAAGAACTAATACATACGTGGAGGTGCCTCAGGCTGCTGGTGCAGTTCAACAGTCTGAAGAAAAAGAAAGTAAATAGAAAATTTTTTAAAAATCTCTGACAAACCATTCACCAGTAATGATTAATGGAAAGAAGGGAGGAAAAAAAAAATCACATTAATTAAAAAACACCAGAGCAGTTTAGCTCAAGACATGTGTTCAAAAAGGAAATACTGGGAAAAAAATACAAATAAATGTAAATTTTGAACCACCTTGCCCAAGGAAGAGCTGCATGGATCCACAGGTAGCTCACTAACACACTCAACCTTCGGGACTGCCAGGGCACTCCAACGTTTTATCTGGGCCCGAGATCTTTTGTTTCTCCTTGGCATCCTGAAAAAAAAAACATAAACACAAATACCAAAGAGATAAAAACAGTGAACACAAACCAACAAAATATGATATGTTGAAAAACTGTAATAACGTTTAAATTGACTGTGGAAAATAAGTAATATCAAAATCAAAGAAAAGTTATAGAAAGTAAATAGAAATGCCTGTAGATGTATTTGTCCTGCAGATGGGATGTCCACAAGTGAATGTGAATCCAAGGGGGGTTTACTAAAAGAAAAAGCAAGAAAATAGATTATTATACTTCAATAATTATTTTACAGGTATTACATGTATGACTGAAGGGCAATTTATTGAACTTGTATCCAACAAGCTCTGCTGAAACACTAGAAACAGATTAGAAATCAGTGTCAGAATAGAGAAAATGTCAGTAAAGTTGTTTGATGTTTAACAACCACAGAAATAATGAAATTACAATTTTCCAGAAACTTCATTATACATACAATCACAATGTCCTATTATTGATACACATCCAATTAACATGAGAAAAATAAGAAAAGATCCACAGCTTAAAAGAAAACTAAACAAAAAGCTTTGTTAGCAAAGTCTTAGTGCTAAACAAACAACAACAAGATACAAGAAACCACGATTTTCAAAAGGGGATTCTGCTAGCTAGCTCAGTAGGTAGGTTTTCAATATTGTTTGTTAGTACTACAGAACAAATAAGTCTTTATGTTTAAGCTTTGTCTTTGAATCAGTTGAAACCGCCTTGTTAGAAAAATGTTCTCTAAAATCTCTTTTAAAAATCTATGCAGTACAAAAGATGGCTAATTCCGCTAGCTAGCAGGCTACCTTAAAGTGTACTGGTTTACAACAATGTATACTTAAACTCTGACTCAGAAAAAACGACTTTACCTTAGGTAGCAATCATCATAATCATATTGTTGTTCATTAAGTGTAAAACATTTGTAAGAAGTACAAATGTTTTTATGAATTAGAGCTCATAAAAGAACGTCTTACCTCCAGGAGAGTTCGCGCTACACTGAACCAAAAGCCTCACGTAAAGGATATGACGTCACCGCGCACATCGAAAGCCAATCACAGCGCTACAAACCGCTGTCGTCAGATCCCATTACCGCGGCACCTTTTTTCACTATTGTGATGTGGAGTAATAAAACATGACTTTGGGAGCTTCCGAGCCCTGTAGCTTCAAATAAGTACATCCTACCTCAAAATGAGCTGCTGTCAATTTGAAGCCAACTTAATAAGCTACGTTTTGACATATAAATTGTGTCTGTAGACGAAAAACTCAGGTCGTGAGAGAACTTTGTTTAAGCATTTCTTGTGGAAGAAAAACCTACAGTGACAGCAGAGTGTGACAGATGGAGAGGAGCTAGTGACTTTCTTGTTAAAACTTAAACAATGATTAAACTGTAGAAGATATGAAAATGCCCTTCGGACCAGTGATAGGTTTATCTTTCGTGACCCGTTTAAACTTTGAATGGTGTTTCTAGGCGAACGTATGGCTGAGCTGTAGGCGTCCAAAGTGACCTATGTTTTTGGGCTGATCTGAGCCAAATCCTATAGATTCCAATAGGAAAACCACGGGACCAAAGAACCGCGGTACGAGATAAGTCTTTCCACACTAGTCCCGATTGAGACGCACAGTTTGATATAACGTTTGTGGGGGTAGAGGCAAAACTGTGGGAGATAGCCTCATCACCCGAGACCATAATAGCTTCATCATCCCAGTTGACGGTGTGTTCTTGGCCTTCTTTCTGATTTCTATTGCCTCCTTAAATTCATCTTTTTTTGTCTCTTCTCAGATGACTTTAGTAAAACGGTTTGCCTCTTCTGGCGGATCTGCCGTGAAACCAGCTGATAAACGACACGTCACAGCGGTCAGATGACGCGTCTGAGGAAGAGTGTAGACAAAATATTCTATATTTAGGAGAACGTATTAAATGATCCTTTTTGAGCCAGCAGAGCCACAGCAGAAGACAGCACTATGTATTATTATGTAGCCTATTTTTGGCACAATTAACAATGTCTTAATTCATAGTAATAAACGGTACTGAGTAGTTAAATAATTCACAGACATGAAAATGAAAGGAAATTGGAATTTGTTTAATAAATCACCAATAAATCATATCCATTGCACTTAACAGTCTAAACACAAGCAGCCAAAACAGTGAAGCAGCAAGATGTTTGATACCATTTCTGATTAGCCTACAGCAGGCCTATTTGTTCCATTTCCATGTACCCTTGCTTCAACACACCTGAATCACATTAAATGGATCTAACAGCCTTCATTGACTCAGGTGTGTTGGAGCAGGAATACATGGAAAACTTGCTGGATTAAGGCCATCGTAAGACTGAACTGAGTAGCTGTGGCCTATAGCAAACTTTTTTATCCGGACTTGTAATTAATCCTTAAAAGCATTATGTTACAACAACATACTTACTCTGTTAACATGGACATAATGTCAGGTGTATTTGCGTGATGATGCAGACCAGAAACACCTAAAGAAACTGAGCATTGTGGCTTTAACAGGCTGTGTGCTCCTGTCCTACAGGGCAATAGTTTGGTTAAAAGCTACTTTTGTTAAATGACACATATATTTTTAAAACGTAACATTGAAATGAAATGTTAAATAAAACATGTCGTTTGTGGGGCTGCGTGGCTCAGTGGGTAGGGTGGTCATCTTGTAGCCTGAGGGTTGCTGGTTCGATCCTCGGCCTGTTGAGGTCATGTCAGGGTGTCCCTGAGCAAGACACCAAACCCCAAATTGCTCTTGATGGGTCGTGGTTGAACGCCTTGCATGGCAGCTTCTGCCATCAGTGTGTAAATGGGTGAATGTGATGTATGTTGTAAAGCGGTTTGGGTAAAAGCGCTATATAAATATTTACCGTTTATGTTGCTTTTTTGTAAATATGTATGACTCGGGCTGGTTCACTGAGCGTTACGTTATACAGATGAGAAAAAAACTAAATAGGTCTTTGTCATTTGCGATGGACAGCTGGAAGTCAAATAGCTGGATGTTTTTCCTGTGCTCATGTGTTCAAAAGAATTTTTATAATGTAGTTTTCAGAAAGAAGCCTCCCAAGTCTAGGTAGGAGACCAGTAGCCCTTTCCATCTGTTTTTCCTCGAGAAATCCAGAGTTAAAATGTAGGGTTTATTTATCTTTTACACTGCAGAAGAGATTTAGATGGAATTTACTTTGTTGTTCTATTTTGTTTTGTTGGCATGAAAAGATAGAAATAGATAAAATTTAAAGACCCATATGAAGTGTTCAGTTGATTTTACACATTATCGTGTTGGGAATTTAATTTATGCATAATAATCGTGATATTGTGAAAGCATGATTATTTTTTTGACAATAATCGTACCAAGAAAATCTGTAGCCGTGACATCCCTACTCACATCCACTGCTGGGATAACTGTGGTTACATTAGAGAGACATGTTAAATAAAACATCTTTACAATAATAATCTGGATCACCAAGTGGAAATATTTACAACAAGTTCAAAAAGGTCCATAAAAAGGTAAGGTGGTTGTTTTGGGGTGCAGCATGTGGAGCTTGATGTGGTAGTAGGGTATCAGTTCTGGTTTACTGTCTGGTGGTGGTAGACTGGATCCTTGCGTGGCTACTTCTACAATGGGAGCTGTCAGACTGCTGATACTGGAGCTGGGTTCTGTCTCAGCCTGATTTACAGCCTTCTTCTTTACTAAAAAGTAAAAAAATATCCCGTTCTCTTCTTTCTTATACTTTCCTGTACAAAATCAGACTGGTCACAGGGTATATTTCTCCACAGTTTCATGCTGTAGCTACTTTAAAACCAACTAAAAGCCTTGCTAGCCTCCTGTTCAAATGAAAGTGGATCATGTAGCACTAGCTTAGAGTTGATTTATAGTCCCTAAATACACTTACTAAAATCTAAATATGGCATGGTTTCCCCACATTATTGTAAAACAAATTTAGTGCTAGCATATAACTAGATTAGCACTGCTACATAGCTTCATGCTAACATCAGGTTAATAGCCTTATATAACACTAAGTTGTATTTGCACCAGAACAAAATCTCTTCTAGAAATGTGCCGCCAGATGTCAATATTTTTAAAGGTTAACTAATTAGGAAACTATTTACTTTACCTGCAACAATTTACTTTAAAGATGTTTCTGTCCTCCTCCTCCAGTGACCTGTCAGTCACCTGAGGTGGTACCTGGGGTGTCCCGCTTCCTCCCTGGACATATTACAATGAAGCTGAGGAAAAGACAGCATGAGGTAACTTCTTTATCATTCAACTGCACACACAGATTAATTAAATGATCTTAAATAATGATCCTTGAGAGATGAAGCTGTACTCATTTCAAACACTGGAGGGCAGCGTGTAACTGATCCAGTTACTGACTGCTGCAGGACATTCACACTTAAACCTTCAAATGTTTTCAGCCTGACCTAAAGACTAATAAAGGACGTGGCCTTCAGCTTGACTGTCATGGTCTCTGGTTTTTTGTCCTGTTGTAGTCTGTTCTTCAGTTTTCAGTGTCAGCTGTTTGAGTTTATCTCTTGGTGAATTCTGTTGTCTTTACATCCTGCTCGCTTGCTGGATCTGATTCTTGGTTTCGGATTGCCACACCTGCTGCTCATCTGTCTTCAGTCTCTCAGTAAATCCTCTGCCTGGTGTGTTGCTCTTTGTTTCTGCTGTTTTTCCTGTCTCGAGTTCTCCTCTGAATTTTGTTTTTTTCTTTAGTTATTTGTGTTGTCGTGTCTGAGCGGTACTTTCTAGACTGTGACCTTTTATGTCAAGTTATATGAAGTTTCTCATTGTGGCAGTGAGTTACTGTTAATTCTGTTTTTCTAGACTAAGTGAGAGATCTGGTTTGGACAGACCAATATAATGTCAGATTACAGAAACTCCCAGATTTAGAATCACTGAACTTTTATTGAAACCAGTTTTTTTTTAATATTGTTTTGTTTTTCCTTTTTTCAATCTACAGTCTTCATTAACAAACTCAAAGACAGAACAACAACAGCTACCTCTTCTTCAACCAACCTCCCAAAATACTTTTTTTTTTCACTGTAAGACCTGGAGTTGGGAATCCTTTCCTTCATCTCAGCATCGAGGTAACCTGGCACATCTAAGGTGGCTTATTTCTTTTCAGTAAAATTAACTTAAGGCAGAGAGTTTTGAATTATGAAAAGGTGCACTTCAAAAAAAGTACAAAAAATACAGAAACATGCACACAAAGTGCACTCATGCGTACAAAAGTTTGACTCTTTAGCACAACAGGTGGTGAATATAATGCAGAAGCATGGAGTAGAAAGGTTTCCAAGCTTTACCGGGATTTCAACCCAACTCCAGCTGCACAGACACAAATCTATAGATCGTACAGTCTGGATCAGATGGTCTGCAGGTATCATTTCCCCTTTGTTTACCAAAGCTTTAAAATGCTCATTTGAACCCTTATGGGAATATGAAACGCAGTGAAATCTCTAGGCAGTGTCTTCTTATCTGTAGCAGCAGAATGACAACCATGCAGAGAAAAGAGGACATTCAGTGTTGCAGACCTCACAGGAAGATTTTACAGCAGGTAAATAGTAGAAGTCGTAACACTTTGGAGCCTTTCCCATGGAAGTGAAAAGCAACCAGATGAAAACATATGTTTATACTAGTGTTCAGGAAACACACAAGCGCACGTCGTTCCCAACACGTCTGTCAGATAGTTAAAACCAGACAGTGTCGGCTGCAGACTCTAATCAAGTTTGAGGCACAGTGGAGACAAAATTCACTTTGTATACATCAACATTCATTCAGCTGCAGTTAGCTTACAAAACATATGAAATGTGATTATCTACTGATTCAGTGTCAGAATGAGCCAGCGAAGGGTTTGATAAAAAAACCACACTTCAAAAAGACGGCAGGCTGTGACACACTGTGACCAAGTTAAATTCTGCAGTGCCACCCTGCCTCCAGCGCCAGCTCCAAAACATACGACGCCATCCAGCCAGCAACTTTTATATGATCATATTCTTTGAGGTTTCGGTCGTTTAGTGTCCTTTAGGTTCTCTAAGTTCTGGAAAAAAAGGAGTTCCACAGAGCCTCACATGGTTATGCCAACAAAACTCTGAAGCGGACTGAAACAGGACTGCAGAATTCCTGCTGACCATCAGCGGTGTTTCTGATCTGTGGTCCGTATGAAGGAGGAGCAGCAGCTTCTGTCTACTACACCATCAGAGACCTGCAACAGACCCACAAACATCACATCACAGACTTATTTTTACTGTGTTGGAACAAATCACACAACAATGTTTCCATAATGCAAACAGAAACCGAACACAATAAATTTATACTTTTCAGTTAAACGAGACAACAAATGCTGAAATGTTTAAGTAGTAGTAACAGGGTCCAGGTGCTAAATCCAGACCTGACACGCGCTGAAAACATTAAAAACAGAATAATTAAAGCTCCAGACGGTTGAGCAGCTGAGATCCTGAATGAGAAAACAAGAATGGAAAACACTGCATCTTCCAAACTAAATCAGGTCCTAAATGTGCAAGGTGTGTTTTCCAACAATGTAGTCAACAGACCCAATCATGGTGCAGCCATCAAATTCACAACGAATTTGTCCAAAAACATCCTAATTTCTTGGTTTCAACATTTGCTATATATCTTTACATAATTTTGAATGAGTATGGGATTTTAAGTGATTAACAAGTTATTGTGTGTCTATACTTTATCATAAACGGATTTATTTCTTACCTGATGTGGTAGAAAGTGTCTCATGACAAAATGTGAACGAAGAGAATGGCCAGGCCGATGTTGAGCAGGATCACCATGCAGACCATGATGGTGTTTGGGCCCTTAAAAAAATGGAGTACATGTTGGAGAACTACACACCCAAGAGATAAACAGCATTGATGTAACTTTAAGTCTCATTTTCTGGTTAATCGTAGAACTAGTTAGAGAAAATAAATGAAGCTTCTGCAAAGAAGATGGTGCAGACAACAGGTGGAGACAGCTGGTAACAAAAGATATCAGAAGATAAAAAAGATAAAGAGCTAAAATACACCAATCAGCCAAAACATCGCAGACATGAGGGTTAAGCACTTTTAAAAATGGTGATGGTCCGATCGATGTTTGGGTCAAAACATCTTCACAGCNGGCACTTTTAAAAATGGTGATGGTCCGATGTTTGGGTCAAAACATCTTCACAGCTGTAGCTTGTTGTTGTGTGATGTTCCCAGTCTGCAGTGGTGACAACCCATCAAAAGTGGTCCAAGGAAAGGCAACCAAAGAATCAGTTAGTGGCCAAGTCACACTGATGCACTGTGTCTAAGTCAGGATGCTTCGGTTCAGTCTTCAGATGTTTCCTGCTCCAACACACCTGATTCAAATTAATTGGCTCTGTCAAGTTCTGCCCAAACATGTTGACCCATTACTCTGATTCAGGGGTTGCAGCAGGAAACATTCAAAACCTACAGGACAGCGGCCCTCAAGGACAGACTTGGGGCACCACTGGTCTAAATTATCTGGTCAACTCAATGCTGGAAAGGTTCACGCTGGTTCCAACAANGTTATCTGGTCAAACAGACCTGGAACTCAACGCTGGAAAGGTTCACGCTGGTTCCAACAAAAAGGTGTCAGTACACAGTTCATCGTACTCTGACTTTATATGTACGATGCCAAGCCCAAAAAAGTTGGGACTGTGTAAAATTGAAATAAAAAAAGGATTTAATAATTTCAAAATCTCATCAACCAATATTTTATTCCTGAATAGTGTCTATGACGTGGGCAGCTTCCACATCTGTGAAGCTCCATCAATGCTGAAAAGTTCATGGAGGTTTTAGAGCAACATCTGCTCCCATCCAGACAACGTCTCTTTCAGGGAAGACCTTGCAGATTTCAGCAAGACGATGCTGAACCACATCCTGCATCCATCACAGCAGCATGGCTTCACAGGAGAAGAGTCCGGCTGCTGAACTGGCCTGCCTGCAGTCCAGACCTTTCACCAGTACACAACATCTGGAGCATCATGGAAGCAGAAATCCAGCAACCAAGGTCCAGGACTGTAGAGCAGCTAGAATCCTGCATCAGACCAGAATGGGACAACATTCCTCTCCTAAAACTCCAGCAACTGGTCTCCTCACTTCCCAGGTGTTTACAGACAGCTGTTAGAAGAAAAGAAGATGCTACACGGTGCTAAACATTATCCTGGAACTACTTTTTACAGACGTGTTGCTGCCATCAGATTCAAAATGAGCTCATGTTTTCTTTTAAATGGTAAAATGTCTCAATTTCAACATCTAGTTTGTTGCTTATGTTCTACTGAGAATAAAAAAAGGTTGATGAGATTTGAGAATCATTTAATTTCGTTTTTATTTACATTACAGCTTCCAAATGTATTTGGAATTGTAGTTGTAACTAAAAGCTTAAATGAAATGGTTCTATGGTTTGACAGTGACTTTAAGGGAGTTGACTTGGCTTCCACCTTTTCTGGATCTTGATCCAGTCCAGCATCTCAGTGCTACAGGTCTGACCCACAAAAGCCCAATCTGGTAACATCCAGGACTTCAAGGTTCTGCTGCTGACAGCTTGGTGCCAGACTACAGAAAACCTTGATGAGATCTACAGGAGTTCATGCTTTGATGGTTCAGGGCTGTTTTGTTGGATCAGTATAAATCAGCTGATTAGTGTCATGGCTGACTGGATCGTAGATTCCCTTTCTGCCTTTTCGTTATCACAGGAGCAAACAGCTGTAGTGACATGACTGCAGTGAGTGTATTATTATGAATGGTGTTACATCTAATGAGGATGATTGTCGGGATGATGAGGAAAGTGGTGGACTAGCAGACTTCCGTGGTGCAACTGAGGTGTAAATATGTCTACAAAGGACGGGAACGTCCTCATGCCATCTTACCTCCAGTTCTGAAGATTCTGCAGTGACCTCATGACTTGGGCTCAAAGCTGTGGCCTTCAGGGACGGTTTGACGGCCGGGGTTTTAGCTTCTACTTGTTTTGTGACTGTTTTAGGCTCCAGACTGGGAGCAGGTCTGGGCGGTGGAGCTGGACTGGCCTGTCGTTTCGGTAATGACCTCATCTCTGCTTTGCTGGTCGGCCTGCTCCCTTCCCTGGACTGCACCTTCTTTTCTGAGACGGATGGGGATCGTTCGTGGACTGATGGAGGTCTTTCAGTTTTTACCTCGGTGGCTTTCGGCTCAGGGGTCGCAGCTTTGGAGGGGACATTGGAGGCGGGGCGTGGTGCTTCGTCTTCATCTGGCGAGATTAGGCAGTTTCTTACGGGCTCAGTGGGGGCTGGACTGATGTCCGGAGCTTTTGTTTCAGCATCAAATTTCTGCAGTGGCTTGATCTCCAGGTCAGAGCCCTGCTCGTTCTTGTTGCTCTGACGACTGGGGGAGCGAGAGGGGCCACGGCTGCTTAGGGACCCCCCTCCTTCAGGTGCAACAGCTGAGGTGGAAGGAGTGGCTGGGCGACTACTGGGTGCACTGTTGGGTTTACTGCCTCCCTTAACACTAACACCTTTACTGGATTTGTCTTCATTCCAGCCTTTTGGACCAAGGAGTTTCGGGTCCTCCTTGCTGATGATAGCTGGGCTGGGGGAGGGGGTGCGGCCCGGGGACGAACCTGGCATGAGGCTGTCCAGTTCATTCAGTAGAGGACTTTCAGGTGGGGTGGGCAGAGGCTCCTCTTCAGCCAAAAGGGGTTCATGCATGATGGTATCTACGTTCTCACCATCCTCCACGACTTCCTGCAGCACTCTCTTCTTCAGATACTCCGGACCTGAAGAACCAGTTCAGTCAGCACATCAGACAACCTACAGTATCTTTTTTATGTTGTAGGCCTTCATTTAGACTAATGCTGAAGAAGTGACAATGAATGACACTTCAGTTCAGTTAAAGTCATCTCAAAGCACTTTTACAGACATAATCCAAGTCAGTCCAGTTTATTTTTATCTAGTTATAATCCAATTAAAACAAATCCATCATATGATCCACATTAGTCCAGTTTAAAATAACTGTGTTCCTATACCAATTTATAAAAATAATGAGCTTGCTAAGGATCAAATCTTCTCTTTGATTCAATCCTCCACCCTGAGCTGCACAAGGAGACAGTGGAGAGGAAAACCTCCATTAGAACCTGAACCAGGAAGGACAGCCATCTGTCACTTAACAGATAAAGCAGGTCCGGACTACAACCTGGGCCTGCCACAATGAGTGGGAGGAGGATTCATAAGACCTCCGTCCTTCATCAACATCATGGTTGTTGATAATAAAGCTTTTTTATTATCTGATGACGCCCAAAGTGAATTTTCCTCAACAAACTAAAATATTATGAAGTGTTCATTATAAACTGAAAATTTTCTTACTTTTTGAGATAAAAATACCTTAAAAGCTTGCAAAGATTAACTGGTACACCCTGTCATCATCAGACAGGATAGTTCTGTTTGATTAAAATGTCCAGAAATAGAACAATGAACGAGGAATGAACTTCGTCAGTCCTGTTTGTTTGAGAAAGATTTTCTTTTAATGAGAATCAATTTGTTTAAGTGCGCAGCCTTTCTCTTAGTAAAACTGGCTCAGTGGGTAGAGTGGTCGTCCGGTTCGATCCCGGCCGGTCAAGCTAATGTCGAGGTGTCCCTGAGCAAGACACTGAACCCCAAATTGCTCCTGATGGGTCATGGTTGAATGCCTTGCATGGCAGCTTCCACCATCAGTGTGTGAATGTGTGTGTCAATAGGTGAATGTGAGGTATATGTAAAGCTCTTTGGGTAAAAGTACAGTACTATATAAGGACAGACTATTTACCATTTAAAACTGCAGCAGATCTTTGGTCTCAGAGGAACAGCACAACTTTGATTTGAAAAATTAGCCTTAGCTCTCTGGTTCAGGAAAGAAGCAGCTGCCTTACTTTGAGTCGATGTGTGTGTCAACAGTGAAACTGATACGATCCCTTCAACTCAATAAGATGGTCCTTTTTTTAGACGTTCATATTTGACTCCCCTTGTGCAGAGCCTCAACAGAGAGGTCTACCAGCACAAACTGCAAGTAAGGAGCAAAATACAAACTAAATATGTGCTACTAACAGTTTATGAAGAAGGGTTGAAATCTTGGAGATGATGTGAGCATTATATGGTGCATTTGAGTCTCATTAAATTGTCACAACAGACACCAAAAACCTGGGAATCAAAGCTAAGGAGTCTGATCTTAATGTTCTGTGATGTGGAGATTCCCTGTCAGATCATAAAGTGATGAAGTTCACTGACCTGGTTGGTAGAAGGAAGGAGAGAGCTCTTTGGCCACCAGTCTGGCAATGCTGGACTCACTGTTGGAGGCCTGAGCTGCCTGTTCAGCTCCATCTGACTTGCCCTTTGCATGAGCTGTCCTGCAGCCAGAAGTTACAAAAGAAGTTCATCAATTACTGCTTTACCTTAATACTGGTAGCATGAATTATATTCTGGATTAACACTTGTTATATTTGTCTCTGAGAGTGAGAATGACAGAGTTAATCTTCCTACATGGGCATCTTAGCTTACTGTCGTTAAGGCCAGGGAACAGTAAACAAACCATAGAAATCAACATCAGGAAGTATATATTTGGTAAACTTTGAACAACACCAGACAAGTAGATCAAATCCTCTTTTTAACAAAATAAAAATAAGGAAATCTCCCCATGTTTCAATGTTAGCTAATCTCATCAACCCATATTTTATTTCCAACAGAACATAAACAACATATCAGATGTTGAATCAGTGACATTTTAAATTTTCATGGAAAATAGGAGGTCACTGTGAATCTGATGGAAGCAACAAATCTGTAGAAGTTTGAACAGGGACAACAAAAGGCTGGAAAAGAAACTAATCAGAAACAACTGGAGGAGCATTTTACAACTAACTAGGTTAGTTAGTAACCGGTCAGTAACATGAGTGGGTATGAAATGAGCATTTCAAAGAGGCAGAGTCTCTTAGATGTAAAGATAGATAGAAGTTCACCAATCTGAGACAAACCGGGTCTAAAAATTTGAACAATTTCAGATGAATGTTCCTCAACGTACAATTGTGAAAAATTTGAAGATCGCAACAGTGTATAATAAAAAGATTCATAGAATCAGAAGGAATCTCTGTGTGTATGGGACAAGGCTGGATGCTGGTAATCTTGGGGTCCTCAGGCAGCACTGCATTAAAACCAGACATGATTTTCTACTGGAAATCACTGCATGGGCTGAGGAAGACTTCCAGAAAACACTGTCTGTGAACACAGTTCACCCTGAAATCCACAAATGCAGGTTAAAGCTCCATCATGCAAAGAAGAAGCCAGACGTGAACAGGATCCAGAACCACTGCAGTCTTCTCTGGACTAAAGCTCATTTAAAATGGTCTGCTTCAAAGTGGAAAACTGTTCTGTGGTAACATTTGCCTCTCTGCAGTTCAGTTTAAACCAAAATCCCAGCAACCAAGCTCCAGGACTGCAGAGCAGCTAGAATCCTGCATCAGACCAGAATGGGAAAACATTTCTCTCCTAAAACTCTAGCAACTGGTCTCCTCACTTCCCAGACATTTACAGACGGTTATTAGAAAAAGAGGGGATGCTACACAATGATAAACATCACCCAGTGCCAGCCTTTTGGAACTGGGGTTGTACACCCGAAGTCCAATAAAATCACTGCACTTTAATCAATTCAGTAAATTATGGAACAATTTTAGTGTAAAATTATAAAGAGACTTTGACGATACCTCCATATACAACCTATAATATCATCAAAAGATTTAGAGATTCAGGAGGAATCTCTGTGTGCATGGGACAAGCTGGATGCTGGTGATATTTTAGATTAGATATTTTACATATTTTACAAAAATGATTTAATAAATTATTATTACAGTTTAGCTAAAGCAAGAAATCTGGAACTTTCTGCAACTAAAACATGAAAATATTATGAGTTACAGTATTAAATAATCACAACAGATGACTAGACTTGAACCTGAAACATTAAAACACAGACTGAGCTGTAAGACTATTGGTTTAAAATAATGTAAGCGTGACCTACAGTAAACAGACTATGTTGAGGCAAAGGACGGGGTTGGTTGCTGCTTGTGTGGATCAGAGGTGTCTTTTTCTGTCTTTTAGCCAGGACAGAAATAAATTATACTTTTATTGTTGCACTACAAGACCACGAGTTAGTGCAGGTGAAGAACTGAGGCCCAATGTCGTATCTGTGTCTGTGGCAGGGCTGCAGCACAACTGAGCCTCATAGTTGGAGTTGCTGCATGTCATTTAATATTTCCCTTCCTTTCGGTTTGTAATAAAACCATCTAATCTACGATTCTGTTTCTGTTCCTTACCACATTAACTCGGAGAATGACCTATATTTACAGTCTGTATATACTGGGCATGCTGTAACTTTACACTGAACTGGAAATAGCTCCCTGTTCAAGACTCAGTGGGAAGATGCTTCAGACTCTCCTGAATGTCCCTGACTGATCCAGCAGAGCTTCACCTGTCCACACATATTCAGGACTTCTAACTCAAACAAGCTGCTGTCAGTTTGACTTTTGAGAATTAATCCCATGGCACACCCAGAACCCACGTTACTACCTCTGATAATGATCCGAAAAGTGAAGAAAGAGGAGTAATTTTAATACAGATCATCAGCAAGCACATGCAAGCATAAGTTCAATACAACAGCTGTCATAAAATAGTTGAAAACTTTGGTATTTATAACCATATGGATGGTGTTAGCCTGCTAATGTGAAAAGAAATTCTAATATTCTGGATAAAGGTAGTATTTACAGCTGAGCTTATTAACAATTATTTAGGCAAATAATTATAATATAAAGGCAGAAAGGTTTCCAGGATATACAAAAACATTCTGGAAGATTCTCCAGCCAGTAGATATAAAGCTCATTTATGTTCTATGTGAGAGACGGATACAAAACACTTTGTCCATCTTCTGCATAATTTATGTGCATAATTCGGTCCATTTATGGGGTGCTTGTGGATCCGTACCCTGACAGGGCAAACAGAGTAGTACCACCGGAAACCGTGGGGCTGTGTTGTGCAGCGTAGCTGACATACGACCTCGGTGAGTTTCAGCAAACTGACCACTGTTCACACCAGTTTAACCAGAACCGAAGTGGACAGGAAGTAAAACAACAGCTAGGAGAGTTGGNCTAGCAAACTGACCACTGTTCACACAAGTTTAACCAGAACCGAAGTGGACAGTCTTTAATACGCGGAAGTAAAACAACAGCTAGGAGAGTTGGTCCTGAAAGTTAATGATTAAGTCGTCAGGCTCCATTAAAGCCCGTAGTCCAGCCTATAGATCATCAAAATGATCAAACTGTCAGTTAAAGGAGATGCTGTAAAAAATGAGAATAATGAGCTGTGGTTCAAGTTATCATGCTCCATCGGCTTCATGGCCGCTGTCTTCAGGCTGCAAGGACTTGCTTCCCTACACTGTAAGGTGCACTGCGTGATGTGTTTTCAGGGAATTATACAGTAAATGAAAAGTTACAGCAGATGAACAGACTGACTTAATAAACAAGTGTATATTTTTTTTTTTTTTTTTTTTTTT
>CM047987.1:28835794-28846363 GCA_026261665.1 Melanotaenia duboulayi | reverse complement strand
TTTATTTAAAGTTTATTTTAATTTATTCAGTAAGTCATTTATTAAAACTCAGTTTAATTGTATTTTATTCTTATTTATCAAAAGTTCATTTTTTTATTGTCTTCATTTAATTATTTTTTTTTAAGTTTTATTTTAATTTAGTTCATTCAAGTTCATACTTTTTCATCCCAGAAGGAATCTTTTAATTAATAATATTAATATTCATTCTGTCCCAGTCTGCCATCTGTCATCTACCTGCAATCAGCTTGTTTGCTGGATAATTATCATGTTTTGAAATTCTACAAAGTTTTATAATCTATGATCTTCTTTTAGGTCCCATTTTAATTCTAACAGCTCTGTCGATGATCAGGTTGGAGATATAAAATGGAAATGCCTCAACCCTCCTAACACAGATCTTTTTTCTATGAAGTTAATAAATCATGAAGCAAGTAAATTACGAGTTGTTTGTACACTTCCACCCTCAGACATGCTGTAGGTGAGCTTAAAGGACTGACAGACTGAATTTTTCTTACAGTCTGCTTATCCAAGCAGTACAATATTTAGATTTCAATCTGCTGGGACAGTGGTCTGCCATCTATCAGTGCAGTGTCTCACTTCTGTAAACACTGAGCTGAACTGCAGACAGAAACACCAGCACCTTGTTTGGTCACAGAAAAACTATGTGTGTATGAACAACACACACCAACACTGACAGACCGCTTATTTCCTGGGGCTTGACGTCACAATGCAATGAATAAATCTGTCAGAGAAGACGTATGTGAACCTGTTTTGTTTGTTGTCTTCAGAGCAGCTGAGGATGTTAACGTCTGAACTCTCTTTGCTCAACAACGAAGCTTCATTAGCGATACACCTGAGCCTAAGAACGTTCATAATCACTCGTTTATCATCACATGCTTGTACAACTTCCCAGCTGACAGAGTGGAGACGTGGCACATGAGGAACCTCACAGAAAATCACTTCTCAATCAATCTTGTCACATTGTTCAATGCAGAGACCTAAAACATCCCCAGAACCACCAAGCATCAGATTCAACACCATTCTGAATAGCTGGAAAGATCATTTTTATTACATTTTCTTTAACCCATATTTATTTTGGCTTTTTGGTAGACGACTTGGAAGATTTCCTTCTTAGATTTCTAGCTGAAAAGACTGACATTAAAAATGGATTAGATTTCCTATAGCGCTTTACAGCGGATCCATTATTCATTCACGTCACATTCATACGTGGTGGTGGCTAGCTACAGGTGTAGCCACAGCTTTTCTGGGACAGACTGACAGAAACACAGCAGCCAATCTGCACCAACGGCCTCGCCGACCACTGAACATGTGTCATAAACATTCACACATCAACGACGCCGACGCTGAAGGCAAGGAGGGTGAAGTGTGTTGCTCAAGGACACAATAGCTGCGTTTATATGGAGCACTTTTTATCCGATCGAACGTCCAATCAGAATAAAAAATGCATCATTTAAACACGTCGGCTGCTGTGATTGGCCTTGATCAGAAAAATTTTCAATCCGATTGAGAGGAGTGGTTTAAACCTTTTTCAGTGTCCATGTAGATGAGATATTTGTCCATGTAAATGTAGATAATGACAGATTGACAGCGATGAAGACGTAGTCCTTGCATTGGACTATTGTAATAGCAATTAGTAATAATGTAATAATCTTTCAGCCTGCTTAAGTAGAAGGAGCTCAACCACATTCAAATTGTCCAGAACACACAAACCAGTTCATATCATGCCTACTTTAGTCTCCCGTCACTGGTAACCAGAGAATGTCAGAATGCTTTTTAAAATCTTCACCCTTTCTTTAGAGCCTTACGTTGTCAAGCTTTTCCTCATATCTGCTTGGGATTTACTCTCCGCCACAGTTAGAGGTCACAGATACAATAACTTGTTTCAAGACTCGAGGAGATGGCTCTTTTGAAGCGCTGACACCTCAGTTTAAGATCGCCTGACCGCTTTCCCGTGCTGCCTTGAAACTTCTGATGAATTTTAAAAAGCAGTTAAAGGCGTGGCTTTTTAAACAGGTTTTGAGTTAGACGATGGGCAGGTAAGTATGGTCCTAGAGAGTTCTCATTTACTAACACACATGTTTACATAAAACAAAAACATTATGTGTGTACCAGCCTTTAAACTATCAGCAGTTTTAAATCACGGTTCAAAACCTTTCAGTTTGCTGAAACTCTTAATTCCTTACACTGGAACTTTAATTCTTCTATTTTATTTATTTTATTTAAGCTTTTTCTGTTTTTATGTAATTCCTTTTATTTCTTTTTTGAGACCCCACACACGAAGATAACAAATCAGACATTTAACAGTTTTGGTCGAACTGTGTGTGTTCCGACAATCACATCACAGAACAACACACACATCAGTCGATCAAGAATCTAGTCCTACGAGCCAGAAATCTCACATGGTCAGTCCATTAATCCTTAAAATGTTCACAATTGTTTAATATAACTGCTTAAATTCAGGTCTAAATCCAGGACAACTTCCAGATTTCTGGCTTGGTTGTTAGTTTTGAACTTAGCTGTTCAAAGCTGAGTTCTGACTTTTAATCTTTCTTCCTTGGCTCCAAAAACTATTATTTAAGTTTTGTCTTCATTTAACTGAAGGAAGTTCTGACGCAATCTTTAATTTATCGATGCAGTCAATCAGTGTGCTCCTGGTGAGATGGTTATGTAGATTTATGTGTCATCAGCAAAGTTATGGTAAAATATTTAGTTATTTTTCATGATGAGTGAGTTGGAGCATGTAGGTGTTGAACAGCAGTGGCCCCAAGATGGAGCCTTGGGGATCTCCACGTTATTTTAGTTCGATCAAATTTATAGTTACCTATAGACACAAAATAGTCAGTGTCTTTTAAATAAGACTCAAACCAACTAATTGAAGTGCCAGAAAGTCCTACCCAGTTTTTCAGCTGGTCTAGTAAGATGTTGGTCAGTGGCAGCACTGAGATCCAGCAGTACCAGGACTGAAATGTTTCCGCTATCTGTGCTCAGACGGATGTCATTAAGGACCTTAACTAGCATAGTCTCAGTGCTGTGGTGTGGCTGAAAACCAGACTGGTAGACATCAAAAGTTATTTAGTGTCAGGAAGTTGTAGAGACGTGTTTAAAATCTGTAAGATATCTAAGGCCATGCATCCTGAAACATTCTCAAAAAAACCCAGTTGGCAGGGTGTCAAGACAGCAAGTGGTGGTTTTCAGATGGTCAGTGAACTCATCCGAGTTTTTAGGACTGATTAGAAAAAAGTGTGTCATGGTCTTCTTGTCTCTGAATGGACACAGGGACATATGTCCTGCTTCTGACATGGAAGCACTGACTAACTGCTGGATTTTCTTAATTTTGTCAGTAAAAAAAGAAGCAAACTCATTACAGGCCTGGTTGGATAGAAGTTCTGGGGTAACTGAAATTAGAGGATTAGTTAGCCTTCAACAGTAACGAACAAGGAACGAGCGTTATTGCTGTTCTTAGCAATGATGTCAGAAAAGAAAGCTGGTCTTGCATTCCTCAGCTCCAGATTACAAATCCTTAGTCTCTCTTTATAGATCTCTTAGTTAACCTGCCGCTTTGTTTTCCGCCGCCTGCGTTCAGCTTTTCGACGTTCTTGTTTGTCAGCGCTTACCCAACTTGGCATTTTAAAACAAATTTACACGACTCCTGCATGTTTCCACTTGTGTTGCTTTGTTTCGGTTCTGTGAGGGTTGCAGAAGAGGCTGCTTGAGTTGGACACGACGGCAGAAGAAGAGTTTTTCTCTCCAAACAAATGGATTAAGACACCCTTGTTGGATTTTTTATATATATATATATGTATATTTGTGTTGTGTTGGAGTTTAAGAAAAAAGATTACCAACTTGTCATTGTGGAAGAATTGAAGTGTTGGTAATTGTGGCAAATCTGACATTTACAAATGTAATTCCCTGATTTCCGACTACACTGAATGCAGCACAAAATAACGCCACAGCTGCTTTGTTTTTAAACTAAGGAGGGAAGTGACGAGGGAGCTGGCAGGACAGAAGACAGCAGCACGGAAGGAAAACAACAACACTAAAAAACTACATCATTTTAAGACATCAGTGTTTCCCACAGACCAGGTAGCAAATTTCAGTGCTCCCCTAGCGCCGGTGAGGGACTGTAGTGTGCCGGTGTTGTGGTTGGTGGAGCTAGTCATCAGGGTGTATGCAAAATGTGCGCAGTGGGCAATGTTCAAACACACACTTTTTGAGATGACATGTTAAATATACACCTGTCTGCTTATCTACTGTTCTTCAGACTCACCTGCTGAGACAATTTATAGCTACTAGAAGCATTTAAAATTATTCAGCTCAATCCTAATTCTTTAAAGTAAAGTCTTTAAGGGAAGAGAGAACTAAGAAAACTAATCTGTTTTCCACCTCACCTGTTCTGTATGAATGAACGGAACGACAGGCTGTCAAGTGATTTTAATCAGATTAATGACAGCTTACAAAACAATCATGTTTAATTACTTTGTGACAATGCCTGAAATTTACCTGATTTTACTTCATTGCATCAACAGCAAAAGCCAATGATTACAAATATTTAGTGTTAACTGACCTTCCCTTGGGTAAACGTCAGATGTCCAAGGGTAAGTAAATGCAGCATGGAATATATATGTTGTTCTGCATCATGTCTGTCATGTTCTGGATCCTAATGCAGAATTCACACAGCCGCGTCTCCATCGTGATAATATCTGTCATAANATAATGCAGAATTCACACAGCCTCCATCGTGATAATATCTGTCATAAAACCAGCAGATGTGAAGGCTGACTGTTAATGAAGACACTCAGCAGTGATGAAATTCCTACAGCAGCATCACCCAACGTAAACAGCTGTTGGCTGTTTTTCTTCACTTTTTTTCTTTTCTTTTTTTTTTGCTGATGATCTGAAAGATGATCTCTTTAGGTGTAATGATCAGTTCAATATTTCATAAAAATCTAGATCTTAAAAAAGGTCTGATTTGTGCCAGCTTTTTCCTAGTCGGTGCCCCTGCCTGGCCCTTTTCTAGACTTTTCTGCATAGCTGAAGAGTATAAATCCTTTCTATCATAAATATATGCAGGTGTGGAACATGAACCGCTAGTTTCTTCCTTATCTGCTGAACAATAAACGCAACATAAGAGACGGTACTAGAAAACAGCCGGTGACGGAACAACAGGAGGCAGAGCGCTGCACAGACACAGAGAGAGGACCCACAGAGCTGCTACATTTATGTAAAGCTTTTTAAAACATGCGGGGAAAGTGCATGTGTTGGACCTTCTTATCGGTGAGAATAATAATAAATAAGTGTATATTTGGGCATTGCCTGTGTTTGTCCCCCAGCCATTCTGAAATTTAACCCCACATACAGACACACAAAAACTTTGGATTTTCACCAATTGCATTTTCAATATTGCATTTCCCCGTAAATTATGACCTCCATCTCTCTGGCTGAAATATTTTGGATGCTGAGTGGTAGTAAATGCTTAATAACTTTATATATGATCTGTGCTGAACGATAATGAACCAGGTCCTGAAATTTAAGTAACTCTGATAGTAAAAACAGAATTTGTGTGATTAAGAAACCCAACTTTGTGTATGATAAGGACGGCTCTTTTTTCCAGTACCGACAGTGAGTATAGTACATTTTTATAATTGTTTCCTCAGATGTCTATACCGCTGGTGAACTAATGAGCAATACAGAATATGGAGTGAATTGTAATCTAAAAGCTGCTTTATTGTATTAATTGTGTTGTGATGTTTTTCATCTTCCAACTGAGTTTATAATCTAGTTTTGTAGCCAGGACTTTGATTTCCTTTACATTTTCAGTAACTGCATTATCACTTTTTATATATTTATCATCTTCCTATTTATAATGACCGAATATTATTGCCTCAGTCGTCTCTATATTCAGCGGTAATGTATTACTATCCATCCATTTTTTAAGTGATTTAATTATTTATAATATTTAATATGTCACTATAAAAATTTCCAGAATAAAATATATTATTATCATCTGCAGTTTTAATTTTAGTAATTTAGAGACTTGAAATATGTCATTTATATATATTGTGTTTCCTTGCTATAATGCGGTTCACCAGCAGAAGACTGTTCGATATACAAGGAAACTAGATAGATTTAACTTGTCTGACCATATCGTGGAGTTTTTACCAGATTTGCGGCACCCCGACATCAACAACTACTTAAAGGCGAAATAAGTAACAACGACACAATGACAGTTGAAAAAAACACTGGTACAAAATGATTTATAAAAGTCTTCTCGGTGTGCTTTCTCTTTATGTGTCTTTGTATTTTCAACTAAATAAGATGGTTCCCACGCATTGTTCTCTCCCTTGAAAAAGAGATCTGTGATCTCAACGGGACCTTCTTGGTTAAAGATTGGCCCGACAAATAAATATGTCTTCCAGCATGTAAAAAACCTCAAAAACATAGACGTACACATGGTAACAGGTTAGAAAAAAGGCCAAAGCTTTTTGTGGTGAAGAAATGTGTTGGGACTGTTAGTCTTATTTAAAAGCAAAAAAAGCAATAAATCGACACCGAATTGACGTAACAAATATTTCAGTAGAGAAAATCCAATCATGTGACCAGCTCACTGTAAACCTGGCATGACTGGCTGGAAATAAACAGGGTATGTCCCAGAAGGCAGCAGGTGACCTCCAGCAGTGCAAGTGACAACAAAGTCATGGCTGCACAAAGTAAAACCTCTTACTCTCATGAAAAAGCAAACAGTTTTCATTGAACGTTAAAATGTCCAACTTTCCAGCACACACACAGTGTGTTTACAGCCCAGTCTTCTCTCAGTCTGGTATGTTTGATTTTGGCCAAACTCCTCCGTCTTAAAAACATAGATGGGTTGTGTGTTTCCCTCAACAAAAGAAGAAGAGAGAAACGTATCTGGTGATAGCTGACGGCTGTATCTTCAGGGCTACTAGACTGACAACTATAAAAGTAAGAAGAAGTAAGATTAGTTTATGACATCCCTTATCACTCCTCACCAGTGGTGGACGTAACAGCGTTACTTTTTCCGGTAACAGCTAATCTAACTAATTACTCTTATCCATCACTACAACACCGTTATTGTTTCTGAGGATAAAATGTTACTGAGCATGTTACTATTGTAAGATGAGATTAGTTTTTGTTTTGGGTGAACAGTAGTTTCACATTTCTTGGGACTATATTGTGCTACTACTGTAGTGGAGGGGAGGCGGAGTGATATGGTTGAAATGTGAGAATATACTCAATATTTGAATAGAAGAGATGCTGTGTTGTGTTGTGACCAGGTCCAAGCAAAGAATTAAGCAGCATCATATGTTCGAGCCAGAAGTTGTCCCTGAATTGTTTTTAAAAGCTAAATTCAGTCAATAGTTAACGCAGATAGTGTTACACTTTAATCCTGAACACTGATGCTGCCTTAATCTGTCCGGGGGCTTAGGAGACAAAACAACCACACAGCCCAGTGTTTCCCACTTAGAGATGTCTTAGACATGTTCCTACTCCAACACACCTGATTCAAATTAATGAACTTCGTCATCAAGTTCTGTACAGCCTGTTGTAGGTAGGGTTACTTCTAAAACATGCAGGGCATGCGGTCCCGAGGACATAGCCTAACTCAGGGGTGTCAAACTCAAACACACAGCCGGCCAAAATGAAAAAATTGGAACAAGTTGAGGGCCGGCCTGGTTCAATGTTTAGTAAAAACTTTTTTAAATGACCTTCTTGTACACATTTAACCTGGAACAAAGAAGTATATTAGTTATTGCTTATAAAACAACATTAATCATTAAATAAATGAAAAAAAAAACTCTGTTCAAGTCTAACATTTTCTACAAGCAAAAATAATTTTCTCATTTGAAAAATGAAAATACCCTGTAATAGAAAGAGAAAACTGCAAAAATTTAAACTGCACTGAAAGTTTTTCTGATTCTATAACTTTCACAACATATTAATATGTTGTGCCATAATGTGAAGCTGCCATAATGTGAAGCCACACTATTAAATTCGATGAGAGATTTTACTGCCATGAAGCTGGTTCATGGCAACTCTGGTTCATAGTCAACATTTTTTCTTACTTACAATTTACCTTAAAAAATGTAAAAACTCTAATGTGTTAATTAAAACGGTTAACTCTTCTACCGTTTGTCATGGTGCTTGGCTTCAAAGTGTCTTCTTACATTGTATTCTTTTATTACAGCCTCACTGTCTCCACACAGACATCCACAAACATATTCTTTGTTTTTAAAGTCCACTTTTCATTCAGGCATTTTTTAGGGAGAGGCGTTGTTGACAAAGGTGAGCAGCATGTGGTTTGAAGTATGAGTCTTTCTGGTTAACTTTCTGGATAGAGGCTTAACTTAAAATATTTCATCATTCTGAAGTAAACAGAATGTTTTTTAACTTTCTGGGTTTCTTAAAGGTAAAACTGATGCTGTGGCTTTATGATCTCCTTACCTGGAAGCAGCAATCTCTGCCTTCTGCTTGGCAATGGCTGCAGCCCTCTGAGCGCCCTCCACCGCCCGCTCCACCTTCTGCTTGATCTTGGTTCCCTTCAGCTGAATCACCCTCTTCTTCATGGCCTTGACCAGCATGTTGTTCATGTACTTGCCCTCCTCCTTCCCTCCCTCAGCAAACGTGGTGCAGCCATAGCCGTGTCTCTGGTTGTTGAGCCACTCGCCCTCATACTTCAGCCCACTGGACCTTTCACTTATTCCATATCCTGAACGCTTGTCGTTCTTCCACTCGCCCATGTAAACCTCCGTGGTGGTAGCGTCAATGTCAGCCTCCACTGGGGGGAAATCCTCAGCTCCAGCCAGGCTTTCATCCCCACTGATGGTAGAGTTAGTGTCGCTGGCATTGGAGCTGAGAGCTGACTCCGTTCTCAGGAAGCTAATCTTGCTTTTCTGGCTGGATAGTGATGTGCTCGAATCAGACTTCTTCAGCTTTCCCAACAGAGAGCCCCTGCGAAAAAGGCCTTTCTTCTTGGGTTTCACGGCCTCGGGGTCCACCTGGAGAGTGAGAGCGAAGCCTCCACGGGATGGTCCCAGGTGGGTCGGGGTCACGACAGGTGTCTCTTCACCTGAGGCATTGGTGGTGGTGATGACAGGGATATCTTGCTGTAGGACAGTGCCGTTGCTGTGCTCACTACGAAGCGAAGTTAAGGAGGTACGAAGTGGGGAGCGGACAACTGCTGCCATGCCGTAGGGAACGCTCTGACGAACACCATAGCCATGTCGCATCCCACCAGTGAACTGACCCTGAAAAGTACCTTGAGACATCAGAAAGAGGGAGTAAGTCTGACTGCAGCACAGATAAAAACAGTGACTTTCGGCCAGCGACATGATGACATGTCAACCACTTCGCTCTGAAACAAAACCAGAAACTACTGGAGGGTTTGCAGCAAAAATCTGTAGACATTCATAATCCTGTTGAAGTTATTGTTCCATGGCTTTACAAGTCACATCAAGAGTCACATTTTCTAAAAGCACTCAACATTTCAAGATGGTGAATTCTTCTTTGCTCAGGTTGCAAACCACTAGGGCTGCAACTAATGACTATTCTGATGGTAGATTAGTCACCGACTATAAAACTACTAGTCGATCAATCGGATTATGTATCTCATTACTATTAAATGGATTTAATATCACTTTCAGCTTTGAAATCTTGTTGTTATGTAAGTCAGACGTGCCTCGTCTTTAAATGTTCGAGCATTGTAAACATACTTCCGTGGTACGCAAGGTCCGATTTACAAATGTCACATGTATTTAATTTATTTTGTAAGTTTAACGTGAAGTTATTTCAGACTTTTGACATCCTCTGCCGCCATTTTGTTCCCTAGCAGGCTGCCATATTTCTCCCCTGGTGGACTATATTGCACATGTGCAACTCTCAGCAGAGATAAGAAAAGAAGACGACGTCTCACTTTGATGTCTCGACAATCTTCGACGGGTAAATTTGTTGTCGACTATTTTTATTGTCGACTATTTTAATTGTCGACTATTGTCGAGAACGTCATCTAATCCTTGCAGCCCTACAAACCACAGACCAATATTTATCCAATTTTTGATTTATGAACAATCATTTGTGAAAGCTTAAGAAAAGATACACCACAAAGCTATGGTACATCTTTGGGCACAAACAATGAGATTGTCTGCTAATGCATGCTTTTGATTTGAGAGCTGGCTCCTGTGTTTTAATGCAAGTGATATCCATCAAATCATAGCCAAAGAGAAATTCTCACACTGACATATCTGTACAAGCAACAGCAGTTCTGACTGTGGAAGTGTTGGTTATAATGGTAAATTTTGATCTAAACCATTAAAATGTCTGAGCAACAGCAAAAACAAGCAATTCTGCTCTCAAATAAAACACACATTAAAAAAAAAGAAAAAAAAGAAATACAGCCTTTATTTATCCTGCACTATCTAAATAACGGCTCTGACAGGTTTTGATTAATAAAAGCTTTTTCAGGCATACACACACACACACACACAGACAGACAGACAGACAGACAGACAGATAGACAGATAGATAAATAGATAGATA
>CM047987.1:28812655-28825142 GCA_026261665.1 Melanotaenia duboulayi | reverse complement strand
CTCAACCCGACCGGGCCAAATCAGCGGTGTCAACATGGCGGCGATGGGTGTCATTGTGGACCAGTTTGTGGCACTGTGGAGAATTCCTACGATCCGTATGAACTTTCCGTGGACATTTCTAATCATTTCAGTCGTGGGGTCGATCCTGAAGGAGCTGGAGCTCGTGCCGCAGACGTATTTCAGCAGCAGCAGAAATTTCCTGAACGTGTAAGTGGAGTCAGACGGTCGTTAGCAAACTAAAGAGAAGATTTCCTAACTCATTTATGAAGCTAGCGACACCTTTGCGAACAGGCGAGCTGATGTTGAGAAACAAGAGAAACAGTCGTTAAACGTTTGTTTTTCTCACTAACATAACTACGAAGTTATGTAGCAAAGATGGAGGATTTTATTAAATAATTGACGTATTTCCAGTTGTGAAGAAGAGACCAGAACAAGTATTACAGGCATTAACGACAGTTTAACCAACGTTTGAAAGAAAATCTGTAAGAATCTCACGGAAAAAAGAGGACACTCTCTGTTAATTCATATATTTATTTTCCTAACATAATTTGTTATGCTCTACAACAACTTCTGAATAATCTGGACAGAAACTTAATTTCTGATAGAACAATAATAATTGATCATCATTTTAGTAAAATTCTCCAATATCTGATCATATTTACTACAAAAGTAAGCTAAATATATTTGCCCTGTGATATATTTACCTTAAACTTGAGAATTAAAGTAGTTTAGCTCAGTGGTTTGGGTCAAACCTTTTACATTATTATATGTTCCACTTTTATGATCTACATTAAAATACAGGAGCAGAAACCTAAATTATTCCATCAGACTTCAGCAGGTTCGTTCTAGATTAAAATATTATTTATTGTTTAGTGGTGGCAGCTATCGTCGTACAAGGACTGTGACCAGAACTGATATTGAAACTTTGTCAACCCCTCAGTAAAGTCCTGATAACCCTGTAGCATCTGAGACTATTTTAGTTGTTTGAATACTTTAGATATTTGATATGCTACATAAAAAAATAAAATGTTTAGTTATCTGTCTTTCTTTACAACCTCTCTGCACCATAACATAAAAACCAGGTCACCTGGAACTGCTGTCAGCTTCACACGAAAGTTTAGATGTGAAACTTTCCTTGTTTCTGTTTGATGGACCATGAAAACCAGCAATATGATGGTTGAATTTGATAATATCTATAATTTACAAAAGATTTATTTGAGTCCAAGCACCATCAGTAGTATGTGTACCACAGTTTGAGTACTATTGGTTTTATGCAGTTATCTGATTATGAAGAAGTGAAGCAGCAGATTAATGGGGAGAAAAGTGATGTACATAACCTGTTCTGTAGAAATGCAGGTTTTCTTGTTAACCCCGCTCTGTTTCTCTTGCAGATTTTTTGTCAAACTGTCATGGGGTTGGACGCTGTTGCTGCTGACACCGTTCCTCCTCCTCTCCAACTCCTCCTTCGGCAGCAGTGTTTCCTCCCTCAGCCGCCGGCTGGCATCTCTGGCAATGGCGACACTTATCTGGTACGTCTGCACAGAAACCTTCTTCTACATCGAGGATGCGACTGGCTCTTGTTACGAAAACAGCACCTTCAGTGTTATGAAAACGGAGTTTGTGTCCAAAGCCACCTGCAGGCAGGCCGGCTTTCACTGGCATGGCTTCGACATCTCGGGACACTCCTTCATCCTGGCGTACTCTTCCCTCCTCATCATGGAGGAAACGGCTCCAATGGCCTTCTTGAGGACAAGCAGCCTGTCTGCACACCTCACCGCCGTCCTCAATCTGCTGTATGTGGCCTTGAATCTGATTATACTTCTGTGGGTTTGGATGTTTGCCTGCACATCTGTTTACTTCCATGATCTATCGCACAAGTTGCTAGGGACCATGTTGGGCCTGTCGGCTTGGTATTTGACATATCGGGTTTGGTATTTGAAGCCTTTATCACCAGGACTCCCCCCTCAGCTCCATCCTAAAGAACAGAAGCAACATGCTTAAGCTAATCCCATGCTACCTTCTAAATATGGCTTCTGATTTTACAGCCATAGTCAACACAAAAAACTATTCATGAGAATATTTGCATCTGGGTCCATGATACTTGAAACTATTTTGAGTTATTCCCTCCTCACAGGAAGGTTGCTTTGTACACGATGACTGACCTACAGCCCTCCAGTGTTTAGTAGCTGCTGATCCCACTATGATTCCTGGTAACCCGAGATAAAAGCAGGACTGCCCTGCTGTCCAGAGGGGTCCTATGAAGAGGTGAACGGCTTAGCAAGGAGCAGTTTATACAGATTAGATCACCATGGTAACCAATGCTGGACACAATGCTAAAAAAGCCTACATTTTACTACAGATGTGCAGAGAATACAAAATCTTTTAAGTCAGATCAGTTTCAGGTTTTATTTCTCTGATGTGTAACTATTTTGTTAGAAATAAGGCAGCTGGCAGTTGTTTAAATAAACCCTATATTAATTTAAATTTAGAATTGGCCTTACTTGGAGCAACACTGTCCCCTTTTGCCAAAATATTTCAACATTTTCTTCACACCTCAGTTTACTTTGAGCAGAATCCAAGAATCCTGACTTCAGTGCACCCCTCAGCTTCAGCCTCTCTGGCCCAGATTCAGCCATTGTTTGTCTGCCTTATAACACTTTACTCATGATTTCATGAGTGGGAACACCTGAATGTTTACAGCACTGATGATATGTGGATATAAATGTTTATTAATATTGACTATGTTCAGAAGGGACGTTGTCCCTCAGAGATCCTCCTCTCATCCTACAGGTAGGATTTAAAATGAGCTGCTTTTTTTCTGTCAGTGTGTCAAGAGTTGTAGTAACAAATGCAATTATAAACAGTTTTTAAAAAGTTGGAAATATGACTATTTAAATATGAAATCTGTTTTTAAACAGTTTAATCTGTTTAATCTTATATATTTAGGGGATAAAATGCCATAATAATCTATAAAAGCCGGCACATTTCAGAGATAGTTTATTGCCAAAAGTATTTGCTCGCCTGCCTTGACTCTCATATGAAGGTAATAGACATCCCATTCTTTATCAAATGAGTTCAGAATGATGTTGGGCCGCTCTTTGCAGCGATAACAGCTTCAGCTCTTTTGATAGGGCTTTCCACAAGGTTTCAGTGTGTTGATAGGAATTTTTGAGCATTCCTCCAGAAGCACATCTGTGATGCTGGAGAAGGCCTGGCTCTCAGCCTCCGCTCTAATTCATCCCAAAGGTGTTCTGTCAGGTTGAGGTCAAGACTCTGTGCAGGTCAGTCAGGTTCATCCACACCAAACTCGCTCATCCAGACCTTTATGGGCCTTGGCTGTTGTTGGAACAGGAAAGGGCTATTCCCAAACTGTTCCCACAAAGTTAGAAGCATGGAATCGTCCAAAATCTCTTGCTATGCTGAAGTATTTGTGTTAATTTCATTTGAACTAAGGGGACAAGCAAACTTCTGGAAAAACAACCCCCAACCCCCCCTCCACCAAACTTTAATCTTGGCACAATGCAGTCAGGCAAGTGTCATTCTCCTTTCAACCGCCATACCTAGACTCCTTCATCAGATCACCGGTTGGTGAAACGCGATTGTTCCCTCCAGAAAACGCATCTCCACTGATCCAGNCCATCAGATCACCGGTTGGTGAGACGCGATTCTTCCCTCCAGAAAACACATCTCCACTGATCCAGAGTCCAGTGGTGGCGATCTCTACAGCACTTCATCCGACGCTTTGCATTGCTTTTGGTGATGTATGGCTTGGCTGTGGAAACCCAATCCATGAAGCTCTCTTAGTATTGTTCTCGAGCTGATCTGAAGCCCACATGAGGTTTTTTAGGTCTGTAGCAATCGACAGCAGAAAGTTACCGGCCTTTGTACAATCTGCTCCTCAGCATCTGCCGACCAACTTCGTTCCCAATCACTTCCACTTTGTTATGAAACCACTGACATTTGACTGTGTGATATTTTGGAGTCAGGAAATTTCATGACTGGACCTGTAGCACAAGTGGCATCCTAACAGTACCATGCTAGAATTCACTGAGCTCCCGAGAGCAAACCCTTCCGTTACAAATGTTTGTAGAAACCGTCTGCAGGCTTTGGGGCTTGGTTTTTATACACCTGTGACAGTGCTGATTGGAACGCCTGATTTTAATTATTTGGATGGGTGAGTGAATACTTTTGGCAAAATATTGTGTAAGTACAGAAAATGAAAAGAGTTCACCAAAAGGATTATATTTTGTTTTTGTTTAAAAAAAAAAAAACACTGGTTAGGTTTTTACTTATGTAATTTATTCTGCTGAAAGCTTTATTGTCCCACAAGAAGTTTTTCCCTCTATTCCTGATAAGCTGACTGCTGTAAATAATCAGCCATGCAATAGAAATGTACAGTCCCATTCCTGACAGACAGCGTTCAGCTGTGTTAGCAGGTTACTTCCATATTCCAACATGTTTCATGTGTGTACCTGTAAGGCTCAGACTACTGAAAGTACTCTAAAAGGGTTTTTGTGTGTAAACTCTGTAACTTAGAACAATGTTTGATGCTGCACACAAATAAAAAGTTTCTCCAGGCTCTTTTCATTATTTATTTGTCATTGATGGCAACTGAATAAATTAAGGCTTATGAACAAACATCATAAAAAGCACCATAAATAAATGCATATATATATATATAAATATAAAAAATAAAAAGTAAAAAATATTATTGTGAAACATAATGGCCACAAATCACGACTAAGATTTCTTAACTTGAACTCGTGTGATCCCAGAAGGACAGATCGGACCTCTCGGGTAGCGGGACTTAAGAAGAAGAAGAGATGGAGTGCTGATCGGTGTGCTTGCAGGAATAAAAACTGGCCATGTGCTCACAATGACTGGCTGGTTATGACATTACTTTGTTAATCCACTCAATGTTATCTGCTGTTCAGTTAAAAAGTTAATGAGCATAAAAAATTCAGCTGGAATAACAAATGTTGGGAAATACGAGTAATTTTCAGATACACAGCACTTTACAGGTACACATCCCCTTACTCATTTCAAACTAACTTCATATATACATTTCAAAATCTTGTCTCTTGTATAATTCTGCCGATTAAGAGCAGTTTAAAACCAAATTGGAAGCCTATTTTCATTAAGATAAGGACTTGTGGTGTCCTGCACTTTGTTCTTGTAAAGAAGACACGGCCATGAAAAGGAGAATCATCTCTTTGGTTCGACATTTGCTGCTTAGGATGTTCCAATAATGCCCCCAAAAAGAATGAATGAAGCATGGACTGGGAGTCCTCACTGCAAGAAAACCTGGATGACCAACCAGCATCTCCAAAGCTCACATTACTGAGTAAAACATGAAGAGAACATGCTCCCATCAAATAGCAGACAGACTGCATCAAACACTGGAAAGTCATTCAGTGAGAAAATAATGTCTTTATATAACCTCTGAGTTTGTTTTTTAAAATAAACAAAAAATAAGTTTTGGCGAAATAAGAGAATTAATGAATAAAAATATCCATCTGTAAAAAAAATGCTGTTGCATCTGTTAGCAGTAGGTGACAAAAAGCAGTAAAATCAGGTGATTTGTGCTGAGACGACCAGCAGCACACAGAACAATGCCGTTGCTTCCAACATTACAGTTCGCAACACAACACGGAGAAATCTGTGGTTTTACAAAATCATAAATTCTGCTCTTTCAGTGCTCCCATCACTGTACGACAACATACATCCTGACATCAATGCAACAGTTATGACATAGATGCAGAATTTATCATTTCACAAACTGTACAGCTAAGTGTAAATTTTTGAAACACATTTCTCAGTGACACTTTATGTGTGTGTGTGTGGTGCGATAAATCATTGCTGAGTGCACGTGTGTGTGTTATTGTGGTCTCGTGCATATGGTTTTATAGTTTTAGAAAAGAAAATCCCTATTTCTGTTGACTATAATAGATGGTTGTTTGACACATTACAAGGCTGCAGCCTGTTAGCTTAGAGACCTGTTAGCTTAACAGCCAGTTAGCTTAGCAGCCTGTTAGCTTAATAGCCTGTTTGACTAGCAACATCTTAGCTTAGCAGCCTGTTAACTTGCTGCCTGTTAGGTTAACAGCCTTTTAGTTTAATGGACTGTTAGCTTAGCAGTCTAAACTTAACTGCTGACTTAGCATAAGGACTAACCAGTGATCAGGAGTTGTGGAAAGTGAGTCCTGGTTGTAGTGTGACCAAGCACATTTTTTAAAAAAGCATTTATTTCTGTAAGAAACTGACGAAATATTGACATGAGTTTTCACTGGTTTCACACAGAGACTGGATGTATGTGAATGATAGAAAACACTTATTTTTTTACAATATAAGTGACTATTTTTCTTTCACACATTTCGTGTCTGCTGGCCTTTAAAAAAGTTAGCAGAGACTGAATTTGACTGTGGTCATTCAAAACCCCTAGTAACATATGCAGGTATATCATGCATCATGTGAACTATAGCTATGGCTTCCAAAAGAAAAAAACAAAAAAGTGTCTGCATATTTAAAGTTTTTGACCTATTATGAGAGGATAGCTGAAAGTACCAAATTCTCTGTCAGTTAGAGGAAGGTAAACCAAAATTAAAAATGTTATGATTCTACAGTCATGCAAAGTAGGTTATACATGTTAAACAAATTGATCAAGGGAAGAATGTTATTTCAAGCCATCTGAAAGGGAAATGACAGGAAGAAGAAATAAGTTGAATTGGCCACTTCTCGTAGAAAAGTTGTCTGGTTTTCTAGGAGAACGCATATCGATATGTTTTGGAACAAATGTTTAGTGATCGCGACAAGCGCACAAACTGCAGTCAGGAAGCAGCTTATCAAACTCTAAAAATAAAAAAACATCTGCCCACCCACACTCCTGTTCATCACGTTGGTTGAACAATACATCTGTGTTCATAAGTGAAGGTGCTGAAGTTTACTAATGAACTGAAGAACTTTGTATGTTAACAAAGAGTTGGCTTCCCTCTGTTTTCCAGTCTTTATGCTGAACTATGCTAAGTTATGCTAGCCAACTCCCTTTTGTACTCTTATACTTAATTACAAATGACTGGGACTGATGCAAAATGGCTAATAAAAATATTTCCAAAGTATTAAAAACAATTAAACTTTGCCTCCACCCTATCATAATTTTACTGGCAGTTTTTGGCAGCACAGCACTTATTAAGTTTTCGTGTAATGTTGTTTGGTTAAACCTCAGGTGGACGGAGAAAAATGAAAAGCACATATGAATAANATGTTGTTTGGTTAAACCTCAGGTGGATGGAGAAAAATGAAAAGCACATATGAATAATTATTATATTTGCATGCTGGTTTGTGTTGCTGTGTTTACCGGGGCTTCTACTTTTAAGATCGAAGTGTAAGTGGACCTGCATGCCTTCACAACAAGTTCAATAAGCTGCAAGTTTCCAAAAAAATCTGAAATCATAAAGGCCTTTACTACCAGAAAATGTGCTGTAAGGATTTTCTTAATATGGAATGTTTTAACATGTCTTTGTTCACCAGGTAAGTAATAGTGTTCTCTATATAGATTCATTATATTTTCCTGCAGTCATAAAACATTACAGAAAAGTTTAAACATCACACAAATACACAGACATTTAACACAACAACAGGGCATTAACTACATGTATTTCTTTTTTAAAAACCAGTAGGCAAAGTAGCCCATCCCGCCCAGCGAGCCCATGAGAAAAGAGGCCCCAAAGAAAGATGGCGGCTTCTTTTTTACCATCCGGAAAGCGTTCGGTAGGACCGCTGACAGGAGGGTTGTGTGAATGTCGCCCAAGACCTTTCGAAAAGCATAGCGTTTTTGCACACGCACAAAAAAGGACTGCAGGTTGGGTCTGCTACCGTCCTCCCAGTATTTCTTAGAAAGTCCCAAGAACTTGAGCCTGTGCAACAATGCTCCAAGGCAGATATCAGCTAGTGTAAATTCAGGTCCACAAAGCCACAACTCACACTTTTGACCTGCAAGACAAACAAATAAATATAAACAACCCAGGGCACAGTTAGAATGGTTGGAATGTGTTTTGATAATTGCCTTTAAGCATACTCTACCTTGATACTCTAGTTTTCTTTTCTCAAGTTCGGCCTCCACTTGATCTAAAACCATGGCTAGCTCCCCCAGAATTTTCTTCAGGTAGTTCACATTATCATGGTCCAAGATTTTTGCCTGAAAACCATTTTAGAAATTAGCTGGAGAGGATTATATATACATAGCTCCTGAAGTCCTGACTTGAGACAAACACAAAAACAAATATTTATTGAGTATACAGTAACAGTGCAGAAGATTATTCTGTGACAGGTGAGGGTGTCAGAGTTGGGTATAACAGGAGCATCTGCCGAAGGCTAAGCCCTCCTTTACAATGGGTGCGAGTGCGGCACATTACAGCTGTGCCGCGGCCTCCACTGCTATTCGTGGCCATTTTAGTCAATGGTTTGGTATCCACGCATATCAGAAGCATCCCAGCAGCGCATTGTGGCGGCGCTCTGCGAAATTTATGCACTGAGTAGTGATGGGATGTTCAGCTCTTTTCAAAGAGCCGGCTCTTTTGGCTCCCAAACAGCTCTTACTTTAGCATCTTTTGTAGCTCCATAATTTACCTTAACTTCTCAAAAATGTGTGTTGAAAACACCTTTGTGTTCAGCATTTTTACGGGAAGCCTTATAATTGTCTCCTTTTGTGCATTTATTCTGTTACAAAACCCCTTATGGTCTAACGGATCTTGCTAGGTGGACTGCACTCACGGGCGCTCCACACCTGACACGCTTCCGGTTAAAATGGCCACGCCACGGAGGTCGGAACAAAACTGTGGTGCAGCCGTAACGCACCCGGTAGTTTCCTGTGTGACAAACTTTTTCCTGTTTTTTTTTTTTATTTTTATTTTTTCCTGGATATATTGCACAAGAACCTGAACTTGAAATCTATAAGATATCTCTGATTTTGAATCTGTGCTGTTTAATGCTCTTTTGTTTTATTATGAATTAAAGTTTCAATCAGGACATCCCACATTTGTTAGAATATTTTCAGCTTTCAGCCTCAAATCATGAGGGTTTGAAGGGGGGGGAAAGGCCATATAAAATGTATAAAATAGTGATGGGCGACATTATTCCTGTTAATACAATACCTTTACTTTTTTATATTGCTACCAATACTCCTTTCCCCTTAAAGAATATTGTACAGTGTAAATTAACATCTTTATTGCAAGGGCAATATGAAATATTAATAAAACTCATGAACATTCATAGTTGGAAAAAAGGCTAATAAAATCATAATAAAATATTGAATTTAATATAATAAAGTATAATATACAATAGTAATGCAACAGATATAACAAAATATAATGTGCAAGAACCCGATTAAACCAGTAAAATATTAAAACACTAACACTAGCAGCATCATGACATCTGACTGATCATGTGACACTGAAAACACCATGGCTAGTTTTACACCTTATTTTATTACTTAAAACTTTCTTTAGTGAAAACAAATATGCTGTTTCCTGTCAGCACAGTGCTATCTGATATTTAAAAAGTATCAAGCTGAATTTTGACAGGAAAATATCGAAGTACCAACTCCAGAGTATCGATACGCCATCCCTAACACAAAACTACAGCTATGAATTGGACTTAATTGGATTGTAATTTGTTGTATTTGTTTAAATTAGTTTTTTTCCATGTCATAAAATGACTTCCATTATCAACTGTGGTATATAAATTAATTATATTGAATTTAATTGAATTTATTCTTCGTGCTAAGGAGCCATTAATTATTACATTAAAGTAATATCCCTCAGTCATTCTGTAAAGTCATTGTAAAAACTTTCTATTTCTTCAGTATTGATGGGTAAACTAAAAGAAAGTGAAAGTAGACTCACCATTAGCTTCTTCTGTTTGGACAGGTACGGTTCTTGCAGCTGAGGCTCCTCGTGGTCCAACTTCATGAGCTCCGTCGCAGCATTCGCCAGGTGTCCTGAGGACACACACAAAATGCATGTGTGTGTGCAATTAATCTGTTAACCTGCTGCTCATGAAGAAAATAGACTTTCAAAAGTATTTCAGACTCTACAATGTGTTTTCTGACAGGTCAGCAATAACAAATATGAAATGAGCCTCTGCTGTGGTTTACACGCTGTTTAGTCTGTCTAATCTACTCATCATATCTGTGGATGTAAAACCGGATGCTGCTTATGAGTAATACTGTTGTCCAGTGACTGTGGGTTTATTTTAAAAAAGAAAAAAGAAAAAGAAACACGGCGCTGCTGGTGTAAAACTTCCATTAAGCATGAAATATGTATTAATCCGCTGCTGAAAATAGTCCCAAACAGTGAGTACTTATGTAATATTTGCCAAAAATTTCAAGCCTGCTTATTTAAAGAAATCATTTTCCTTTTGAGAGATTTGGGGAAATCAGGACGTAATAAAAAAAGCAAAAAGTAACTTTGGTTGATGATAATAAAAAGAACAACATATAGAATATGTTTTATAGATTATAATCTTCTGGTTGAAATACATCTGTACGATGGGCAGAAGGAAATCACAACATTTTATTTTATTCTTTATTAATCATAAGATTTTAAAAGCTGCTAACAAGTCTATGAAACAGCAAATTAAATAGGGGGGTAGGTTTATGAACTGAGTTTTTATAGTTATAATTTTTATTGAAGTGGGATAATACTGGTTTCATTGTATTTGTCCTATTTTAATTTAACAGTATTTATTAGTTTACCTGCCCTGGGACCTGGTACAAGGTGTCTTTTCTTCTCTGAGATGGATGTGTATTGTGCATTGTCCCCAACAAATAAAAATAAACATCAAGAAAGAAGAAATAGAATATTTCTGGATGGATTGACTCTTTCTGTCTCCAAAGCAGAGGCTTTTTGTTCGGTGCTTATCAAGTTTATTTTATAGTTAGAGAAACTCCGCTGGATAATGATTTCTGCTGCAGAATTCCTTTTCATCCATCTTGTTGCTTTGACTTACACACCAAGGTCATTTACCTGCTGTACAGACCATCCTGGTTCAGACTCAGAGGTCCAATGCCAGCTGTTTTAAAGCCGGTAGTACTACAAACTGCTGCGTTAGGGTTTTTAGTATTGAGTCGTATAAAATTACACAGTATGCAAATCACACCGTCCACATAAACAAGAGCTGTGTGTGCGGATGGTGTAGACAAAGCAGTAAGGAAGATGAATAGTTTCCAATTCAAAATGTCTGATGGTCCAAAACAGCTGGCTCCAAATCTGAAGTTCCCTTATGTACAGAAAGATTGTTAATCTGGTTCTGGTTGTTCTGAAATTCAGACTGTTTCAGAAAGAAATACCAACATTTTAACCTCTCAGATTGTTCAGTAATGGTTTTTATATTGTTGTTTGTTTTTATTATTATTATTATTATTATTATTGATAAGGACTGATGCGTCTGAAATAAAGAATAAAGTAAGGTAAGGCCTGGTACACCTTAATGTGATGAGTCTCACACGTGAGGAGAAAAACATCAGGCATGTAAAAGTGTTGATCGTACTGTGTGTGGTGTGCTGAGATAATCTCACCACAGAACAACACACACATAACTCGCAACTCATCTACAATCTAGTCCTCCGAGCCAGAAATCTCTGACCAAACGTGATCTAACAAAAACGTAGAAGAACCATAGCAACAACTGGCAAAAGCACAAAGAAGAAGAAACATAACCGGAAAACACAGCGTGGAAGAGGATCGGCAGGACGGGGGAATGATGGTGGTGTCTTGGGACTATTGTTAACAGAAAAATCCAGAACTAAAAAAACCTAACAGACTAAAGACGGCGTGAACACCGACTTTATATCCGTCCTTTCTCCCCAGTCAGCTCGCTCTCTGATTGGCTACATCACCACGTCACCATCCACACAGTCACAGCTCAGAAGTCGTCTGCTTTCCACACATCAAGATTTTTTACCGTAAATACTTAACGTTTATTACTTCCGATTATTGGCCACGACTCGTTTCGCAGCCGACAGTCGGGACGAATTCGCTCTTAACACACCTCACAGGATCATTTTATAGGAAAAGCTTATATAACTCAAGATAATCGGGTGTTTGCCGTCCTTGGTCAAGAAGGGGAAAAATCGGGACAGAAACAGCCTGATAATCTTTATGTGTGTACCAGGCCTTAGGTAGGTGGAGAAGAAGGTGGAGAGACAGGTGGAGATGAAGGTAGAAGGTGACTTTTTGTTCTCAGAGTTGCGACTTAAAGTTTAATCCAGTTCATAATATAACACTGAAGTGTTTACCTGACATTCACAAAATATTGTTGTTGGGTTTTCTGTTGGATCTAAATGACATGATATTGTAAAAAAAAATATCTATCATAGGAATCAAACCTACGCCCTCGTGTCAGTCTTGAGTTTATTCCTTTCCTAAGCTTCTTGTTTGTTTGAGAGTTTACAGATCAGATATTCTGCTTAATAATAATAATAATAATAATA
>CM047987.1:28781761-28793039 GCA_026261665.1 Melanotaenia duboulayi | reverse complement strand
TACCTCCGAAGGTGGTAGAGAATAACTGATGATCCTGTGGGGTTTCCAGATTCAGACTGACAAAATAGTAATGGCAAACCAGCCTGACATTATGGTGATGGACAAACAGCAGAGGAAGCCTTTGTGGTTGACATCACAAGCGATTGCAACGTCAGGAAAAAGGAACATGAGAAACTGGAGAAATACCAAGGCCTGAAAGAAGAACTTGAGAAGGCCTGGAAAGTGAAGGCAACAGTGGTCATCGGAGCACTCGGGGCAGTAGGAACAGCAAAAATACTGTGCAGAACCCTCAAGCTCCCAGGCCTCTGGTAGAGGACCCGAGCTTGGATGGATGAGAAACTGACCACGGAGGGCGAGGGGACTATTATTTTATATATATATATATGTATATATATATATATATATATACATACATGTGTGTGTGCGTGTGTGTATGTGTACAGAGAGAGAGTTGCACTCACACGTTGCACATTTCGCACAGTTTATGGATTTTTTAGTATTCATGCCCACTATATCCTTTACTGTAGCCAACCTGCTTTTTGTCAGTTAAGCTAGTGATATTATAATAAGAACAACCACAACATTATGAAGAAAGTAACAATTTCGTTTCCTGCAGATCCTAAACGACGGCTTGACCAAGGATTTGCAGGTGTCTAATTCTACTGATGTTCCATGGAAAGTGTATTAACATTCTACATCCCTGTGTGGTTTTCCAGCTGCACACCACAATAAAAGCAGATCACCAGATGATCATCAACACAGCACAGAGGATCTTTAGCTGTGCCCTCTTTAGAGGACCAGGTCATGTCCAGGTCATGCTGCCTCTAAAACACCCGCAGCATGAAAAACAAATCCCACCCAACACATCGTCTGTTCCAAAGGCAGGCGGTAGCCTAATTTGCCTCACCGTCACTAACATGCAATAGATATAGTGTTCAATATTGTTCTCATATAAAATAATATATATGTATATATATATACACACACTATATACACTTTTATACATTTGATCAGTTTTCACCCTTTATTTTTCTTTTTTACTTCTGCGCCCCTAAACCATGGACACAATAACCACATCTCAACACTTGAGCTTTCATAACTGGGACTTAGTCTGTTTTGTCATTGTTGCATTATTTCATATGACTTTACATGCATGTGTATATCTTTTAGATATGTCCTCTGTCAGTTACAGTATCACAGATAGTCTCTTTTTAAATCGGTGCCAGCACTGAATTGCTTTTTATTGCACATTTGGCATTTAATGCTACGCAATGTTGACGCTCCAACAAACTGTCGTTATCTGCAACATTAAATATTGAAATTAATCAATTGAATTTGCTTACAATTCTTTGTATGTACTATTTGCACTGAAATGGAACTACACTCATTGTTGTTATATATTTTACGTACAGGGACAAAGAGTGTGTTTATCATCACCATTTTTATGATTGGTAAATCTGAACAAAACTTTATGTCCTTTCCCTAAATGCAGTGTAACCCAGTAGAAAAAAACAACTTCTTTTCTTTTCCTTTTATTGGTATATTAACATAGTACACTTTTACTTTGAAAAAAGGAAATGTAATCATTTATTTTCCTGTTCTTATGGTCACGTTGTGTGATAATGACCTTCTAATTTGTTAGGAGTTAGTCCCGCCGTCCAACCAAGCAGCGACGGAATCACGCACTCTGAGAATGAACGGAGCAGGCTGTAGACGGTGAGCCAAACTTTATGGGTCAACTTGGTGAGTTTTCTGCAAAATAATTGTTGTAAACAAATGTTTGCATCGTCCATAGCTAATTTGAGATGTTTATTTTACTAAGTGAAAGGGAACACAAGCTAGAGAGGCTGTGTGGATTTGTGCCTTGCTGTGTTCGTGCTGAAACCTCATCTTGGTGAGTTGCAACCACGTGTGTGTTAGAGAAAACATGCTAGCACTATGTTGAGATTAGCTTTATGCTAATCGTGGGTGAATATTTATTGTGTGAAAGTACTGGAAATGCTATTTCTGGTTGAGGTGCAGTTTGGTCAACTGGGATTTAAGTTTGTACTAGTGTAATGAAGCAATTTTATTATTATTATTATTGTTATTTTTAACCATTTTCTTGGTCAAATGTAATGTTTATCCGATGTTAAATGCATTTAATTTCATCAACTATGTGAGAGCTTACAGAAAATCCTCTGTAATGCTGAAAATAGTAACCAAATAGGGCTTATTATTATCCCTTGACTTTGAAGGAAAATATTTTTGTTTTATTTCAAGTTATGCTTTACAAAAGCTAAAAGATTGTTTAAAATCAATAATTGATTAAAGGATTTAATCATAATTTCATGGTTAATTTAAAAATGATAAAAGGAGAAATTATCTATGTGAGAATTACAATAATACCATTATTGTCGCGCAGGCTAGGTTTTTTTCTGATGGTTAAGAAAACTGCGAATCGGATTCCTGGATGCCGGATGTTCTCTGGATCGAGATGGCGACCCAGTACCCAGAACTGAGCCGAGCTCTCGTCTGAAGATCCTCCTTCTGAAGGCTTAACCAGCAAAGTGGTAACAGCTCACACCCACGGGAAAGAAAGGAACTGAACTAAAAGAAAAGGTTGACTTGACTAATGCCTAAAAAGGACAAACATTCAGCTCAAGGACTGTTTTTTATTTATTTATTTATTTTCTTTTTGCTGGCTTTTTGTTATTGTTAAAATTATAAATGTTTATTTCATTTATTTATTTTTTTCTACAAATAACAATCGTTATTTTTGCTTATCTCGTGCCTCCAGCCATTTCATTCAGCACTCACTTCAGTTTTCATTGTACTTCTAGGGGAATCTAGTGACTGGCCTATAAGGTTGCAAAATCATAACCTACATAACGTTAGTCGGGGGTTACAAGTGACTAAGAGCAGTGCTATAGGGGTTAACAAGAGAATTAAATAGAATATAATTCTATTTAAAACATTGATCAAAAATCAGCAGACGAGTGACCAGGCAGGGGAGCCTACTGAAAATTTAGAGGAGGTGACTGAAAAGTATTTAAAAGTTTCTGCTGATGGGCAAACCTGATTGCCCCTCGACAGATTGGTCTAAATATTCAGTATCGTATAAAATATAAATGGCTAAGTTTTTCTTCTCTGCCCAATGATGCCTCATGCGTTCAGTGGTATACTTTTTTTGTACACTTGGGAGATGTAATTTATGAGTGTAGAAAAGGCTGCCTAAAGGACTGTCATTCTGGCTCTTTAAGGGGCGGAGCCTAGACTACTCATGAGATGCTTGTCAGGCCAGAGTGGAGAGAAAGAGGAGACTACGAGAGGAGTTTTACCATCCTAAGTTTAGTGTGATGTTTTTTAAGTCTTAGTTTAGTTTGTTGGTAACTGCACTTGGATATGTGTGCGGTAAATCAAGTATGTGATACTAAGTGATGTTAAGACAGTTTATTTGTTAAATATACCAGTTCATTTGCTTAATTGATGCCATGCGCTGTACTCATGAACAGTCCGTGTTTGCTGCCTTTATGCTGCAACTGCACCTGTTTGTATAATTAGGTAGGTGCTGATATTATGTTTTCTGTTTTAGAACCACATACAACCCATGAACAAACCCTGTTTGAGTACAGCTGACTCGTTCTTCGGAGTTCTAACTGGACTCACAACAGGGATTTGACAACTCCAACCAGGCTAGCAGTGTTACTATCTTTCAGTGAGAGATGATTGGACTTGGGTTTATTCAGTCATACTCCCATCAATCAGATTTTAGACGGAAAATTCAATGAAGGGCTGACGAGACTAAGCGACTCCCCTCTTTAGCTCCAGCTCAGCATTTGGACATGGACTGTCCAAAATCATCTTCAAGCACCACCCAGAACGATCCGTTGCCATTACGTGCCCCGTGATGTTTCAACAAGCCCCACACGAAGATAATGGCTCTTACAAAGCCAAATTGGGCTTATCATTTTCTATAATGCCCATTAAATAATGAGAAAAGATGGACCATGTTCACGTTCAAACTGTATGATTCGGATGTGTTTAATGAATCTGACGCTGATCAATGATTCCAGATTATGGCTGTCGACAAGATCCTTACTTGACATTGGCCTACAGTCATCTTCAGGTTCCTCCATGATCCATCAGCTGACGTGTCTGCCGTTTCCGCTCAGGATAGCATCACTGTTGCAGACAATCACACACTCTTCATTTGCCTCATCGTCAAACCAGTGTGCCAACATAAGAAGTAATGCTGAGTAATTTTCAATTCGATTGCAATATGTTTTAAAGGCATTTTTGTAAAGTATCCATTACAAAAACCACTGGAACATCACTGGTTGGGCGAACTGATGGAAACATTTTTAATGGCAACAATGCCCACAAGATCATTAAAACATGGACTGTGTACAAAAGCAAATGAACAAAACAGTTATGACATTAATAATAGTGATATTATAACAGCAATAAAAAATATCACTGCCAACTACACAACTGCAATCAGTCATTTTTAATAACGGTGTCAATAACTATAGTAAAATCTGCATAAGACTCTTAAAAACATTTGCATCAGTTAACCTCTGTACAACTTGTGCTCAACTTTTTTTTCATTTAAACATTGAACGCCACACAGAAACACGTGTGTGTGTCCTGTTGGGTTTGGAGTAAAAAGTAAGTTTCTAGAGTGTCCTTCTAAAACCCCCATGGAGGTCTGGAAGTCAATCATGAGTAGACTGCAGGGAAAAAATCAATTATATAAAGCTGATTTAAAAAAAAAAAGTGAAAAATTTTTAATTTAAAATTGTTTACAGAGACATCTTGCCGGAAAAACTCTCTTCTTGGCCCACCATAATCATCTGCCATCTCCCCTACAAATTCAACATTAGGCACCTTGTTCCACAAAGTAGGGCTTTGCTAATGCCATTACTGCACTCTTTAATATATGTCTGCGTCGTGCAATCACTGTAAATGACATCTTATCATCCAAATTGGAGACCTGGAAGTCTTTGGGTGCTGTAGAAAGTTCAACGTCATCCTGAAAAAGAATTTTTTATCTTCATGAATACAGCAAATGAAAACAAATTGGCAAATAGGCCTTAAACACAAGCATAAACACAAACATTAGACTCATCGTCATCCAGGGAGTCCATTAGAGTGTCCTCCATGTTGGACAGGTCAGATTGTGTGTAGAAGTCATCCCTAAATTACTTAAACACACACACTAAAAAGTAACAACATGTTGTAAGCCTGACTATGGAGGAGGTAAAGGGACACAAAGAATTAATTAAATAAATCATTAAATAATTAAATGTGTCATTAAATAATTAAAATGATCAACAAATACATACATTATTTATTAATTGTATCATTAATTAATTAAAAGTGACACAAGTAATTAATTAAATACATCATTAAATAATTGTTTAACCTCTCAAGGCCCAAGCAGTTTTTTACCTGCATTCTTCAGGCTGATCATCTCTGGGAGGTGGGCATTGGCTCTTCTGCAGACCGATACATGGGGCAACTCCATCACATTACGTTTGACCCCCTGATTTGAATCTTTCTCTGACTGATCTGAAATTTCTGCATCTGCACTGTGATGCTGGGCCAAGAGGATCTTAGCCACTTCCATACGGAACTGAAGGAACTGGATGGGTCTTGTCTTTGGGCCAGCAGATATTGCATGGTCTTTTCAGTAGAGTAGCCAGCTGTTGGCTAAAGCCAGATCTGTGAAGTGCATTACCATCCGCAATGTCCACTTCTTGGTACGGGTACTCATGCGATAGTAACTAATCATTCTATCCATCAAATCAACTCCACCCATCTTCATGTTGTACTCACGTACAATGCTTGGTCGCAAGACAGTGACATGTTTCACTTTGTTGTCCCAGCGCTGGCAGGTGTCTTCCAGCAGTACACCGTGAACAACAGACATCATCAGTACTGGTTTGTTGTCATACCACTTTACTACGCACAACTTTCAATCTTCAGCGGAAACTTCTGATGAGGTTCCTCTTCCTGTTTTTTTCATGGCTTTGTCACTGGGTAACTTCTCCATCATTCGTTGCGCACCATTGATGGTGGTGAAGAACTGGTCACAACAGACTTTTGTGCCATGATGCATTTTGAATTTCCCCACTTATTGACAGAGACATTAGAGCATGATGAAATTTTTCTTCAAATTAGCATTTCATGACAAATGTACAAAACTTATTTATAAATTCGTTGATAGTGTGTAATACTCTTCTACCACCACTAGATGGCAGTGAAAGTCCCCTCATACGAATTTACAACACTAAGTTCAGCTGTTAACACGTTGTGGACATAAGAGCTAAAAAGTGCTGTCCATGTATGTGGCCGCTAAGCCCTAGAATAAATTAAATATRTTATTAAATAATTACTTACATGTGTCATTTAATAATTAAAATGATAATTAAATACATAAATGAGTTATTATTTGTATCATTAATTTATTAAAAGTGACACAAGTAATTAATTAAATACATCATTAAATAATTAAATGTCATTAAATAATTAAAATAATTAAATAATTAATGTGTTATTAAATGTATCATTATCATTCATTAAAATACAAATGAATGTATGTAAAAACATATATAAGAATTTCACTATTTAATTATTTCACAATTTAATTATTTCACTATTTAAATAATTCATGGTCCTGTGTTGCAGTGCATCATGAATTTATTTTATCTGTCAACCTGGCCAATCAAAGTCAGTGGGCGGGGCTAACCCAGCGCATCTTATTTCGTCACTTTTCAACCAAAATATTGACCACGGAGTGACTGCAAGTTCAGAGGAAGTACTCCACCGCTTCTCTGGTACCATGATACAACAAGCAGAAGACACAGGGACCAGGACGTTTGGAGTTTAACCCGACGGCAGTTCTGGAGAACCAAGTAGAAGTTCTGTTTAGAGCTCCCACGATCAAACCCGCTGCTTCTCAGCAGCTCCTTCACGTCGCATACTGCCCGATATTCTGCGGTCTTTAATAAAAGTTTGTTCTATTGGTTTCTTTAATAGAGTATCTAAACCAATGTAGAGGAATAACGCCACACAGTGTATTGAAATGTGTTCACCAGCTCTGCATTGATTCATTATAAGTAATTATTGAATGATATATTTAACTAATTCATTGTGTCACTTTACCTCCTCCATACCTGACACCATTTTCAACATTTATATTCACATGCACCCTGCAGAAAAACACATTGTATTTCTATTAAAAGGCAAAATTTCTCATGATGCTTTCCCTTGGCGTAATGAGTTACTGTTGTGCGTCTAATTTTGAAATACCTTTGGACGCAGATACAGATTAGAGCAGCCCAGAGCGTTTCTGGCTCTTATATCACTGGGTGTCTGCTTCACCAATAGCACAATCTGTCTCTGCCCCGTCACTCTGCACAGATCAAACTGCAGTGGTATATCAGGAATGGATTCTCACAGAGCCTGTCGAAATTCTTCCTGGTTGGGACCCAAAGGGACAACAACCCTACACTCAGGCGTGGCATCTGTGAATAAATGTTAGTTACTGTATAACAGATGAGACAAAAAAAAAACATCACAACTGAATAAACTGGGATATCTTAAAGTGATGGCTTACCCCTGTGGGATTGATACATGGTGAGTGTGTGAGTCCTTAAGACGGACACCTTGAATGTCACCTGCTGACTCACGGCTCTTCCATGTCGGTGTTACCGATCACGTTCAGCACCCACTTGTCGGAACGCTTCAAACTTCAAACACTGCATTAAATGAGAAGTAGTTTATTAGTTACACTGCAGCGGTAGCATGGCTTCTTAGTGTCTTATACAACATTCACAATTTAATGAGATCCAAGATAGCATGAATGCTACCAGCAGCTGTACCGCTTTGGTGGCACAACTTATAACCTACACCAAGCTGCTTATGCTACTTGCGTATGTACAACTTTTATGTCCAAGTTGTTATATTGCCCAGAGACACACCAGCAAATATGTTTACCTATGGAGAAATGAGGTCCCTTCTGCAGCACGGTCTTCCTTTATAATACGGCTAAATTGTGCATTCATTCTATCCCGAGTGTCACTTATTCTTTTCCTAAATGCCCCGCTTGATTCACTTCTTCTGGCAGCCATGGCTGTAAACCTACTAAGAAAAGTCCCTGCAAGGACTTATTTAATGCATTTTCATGTCTAGCCCTGTAGGTGGCAATAGAGATACTCTGACATTTTTAGCCTGAAAAAAACACATTCAAATACGTCATTAGGATGTTAGGTAGTGACTAACAGTGGACTGGAGACTTTACAGAATAAATGGGAAAAACCTTGAATGGGAGGAATTTCATTTCTGGTTGTACGACCCTTCTCAATGACTGCACACGACGGCTTCTGATGGACAGAGTCATCAGTGGTGTTTGTGGTTAGCAAAGGTCTCCTGTGACAACCGCTTAATTTTGTCTGAAGTGTGGCGGTTTGCTGGCCGTGGCTGGGACAGCCTGTATTGGTTCTGGCTTTATCAGGTGGACAGTCTCTCTCTCCCTCTCGGCTGCTGCAGTTGCTTGGCGTCGGNGGTCTCTCTCTCCCGCTCTATCTCGGCTGCTGCAGTTGCTTGGCGTCGGGCCAGACTGCCTTCTCCATTGTCCGGGAGTTTGGCGTCTGGCTGCAGTTCACTTCCTCCTTCAGGAGGCTTCATTCACTGACAGGTTGGCTGGGCGCTGTGAGCTTGCTCCGGCATCCCTGGATGCCCTACTATCTTGTCTGGGTCCATTTTTATGAAGCACTGCCTCCTTACTTGGAGACGTCTTCCCTGCTGGGTTTCGCCTTGTCTGGACCAAGCACCTGGCTGGGCTCCTGAGTCATCTAGGCTACAATCTGTGTTTTTTTTAATGGACTTGCACGGTTTGGTTTTGTTTGCATTTTGAATTGTTATGGACTTTGTTGCATGATTTTGTTAGCATGTGCTTTTGTTTCTGATGTTTAACAGGTTGTTTTTATGATGACATGCTGGACCCTCGGCTGATAGTGATCAGAGGGGACTACTAGCAGCTTATGTTTCCATTTTAAAGTTTTGTGTTTAATAAATTTGAGTGTTTAGGCAATCTAAATCTGTTGTGCTGGTGCATTAGAACCCACAGTTCCTTTTGTTATATATTTGCTGGGGTGAAATTCCCCAGTTGGCGTTGTCACTTCGCCCAATCGCTTGCCACACACGGGACAGCTGAATGTAGCGTCTAACACCTACCCACATAAATTTGCCATGTTTGTTGTTGGGAACAAATTTCTGTGTTTCATCTTCCATGACAGGATGTCACGTCTCCTATATTCGGTGTTCTGCCCCGAACAAACACTGCCCCCCAGTGACAGTCTTGATCAAGTAGCTTGAAGGTCCATGCTCTTCATATTTATATGACCACAATTAAAGTTTTCCACCGTGGTTTAAACTGCCAAGAAATGTGCAAGTGATATCTGATTTTCTTGGCATTGCTCTGACATGCACATGCCCCCCACAACAAGGGTGGAGAGCATACATCCGGCGTTTGGCATGGATTAATGAATTAAAATGCCATTTTCTTGTCACAGAAATGTGACATATGGAAATCATATGCATGGTTGTACTTTATGAGTGCACCATAAAAACAAAACTCAGCAAAACTGGCTATCGTAATCAAACTACTGAATAAACAGAACAAGTATAATCAAGAATAAACGGCAAAACAAAAACATTAAACTATATTAACATAGTAAGGTCAAATCCTGTAGCCCACCCAAGAGACACTCACCTCCTAGATGCCAAAAACGATTCTAAACACCAAAACACAGTGCTGTGCAGAATATATTCCAATCACAGAAGATAAACCCTGTTATTCCTCCACCAGCGCTTCTAACAGGCATTTCTCCTCCACCTGGGCACCTGCCATTAATTGTAATTAATTGAAGCAGTGAGTGCAGGGATGGTTTAAACAATTAGGCTACAAAGAAAAAGATAGAAATATTGATAATCTGTTACGGACTACAGAAATAAATCATACTTTATGTCTTTATCCCTCAACAGTTAGTACTGCTGTGGCTGGTTGCTTAACATGTCACACCAAACAACTTCATGGTTACAGTAGTTATTCCTGACTTTTACACACATTTCTGAATTAAATGTATAAAAAGTATGTTACAAAGTGGGTAACTTGCTACCATTTCTCACTTTTGCACATCACCTCAGCGGTTGATTATAACCATATGTTGGAATTAACGATGCTAACTCCATCTTTGCTTACTGGTCAGCTGACCACCACCATGTTTGTTTGTTTTTGCTTTCTATTTGAATAAAGCCAATATAAATAACCACATGTTAAAATCAAGACTCAGAGCAGTTGTAATACTTAAATTTTGTTCATTATTCTGTTTACTTTGTTAAATATTTACACATTAACCATAATTACCTGGTGTCCCAGTTTCAATAGGAGCAAAGCAAATACTCCATGTATTTATAGGGTTTGTCCTGATTATGGACGTCACTGCAAGGGATAAATTATGGGGTAAATTGTTTATGTTGAGTTACTGAAATATTTAGATTTTTCTATTGTTTAGTTATGTATGGTACCAGCATTCAAATAATGATAATTGTATAAGTGTTCATTTATGTGTAAGACCTTCTTTGTCCTTCTTTGTTTCGGTCGGTTGGTTGGTTGCAGGCAGGGTACATGTGAGATTATTTTGAGTAGGTTGATTACAGTTATGTTTTGTTGGCCAAGTTATGTCTTCTTTCTTTGTAATTTTCCATTAATATGTTGTAAAATGCACTATTGTAAAATAAATACTCAACATTTTAGAAGACCTCAGACTACTGTCATCTTTTAGTTACTCTGGTGACACAATCTAGGACATTATTCATATTATGGTGATGTGAGGGACTTGTACCTTTGTATGTGTGCAAGTGCATTTTATCTATACTTATTTTATATATACTTATCTATACCATAAAATGGAAAAAAAAAATCCTCAGATTTTTCAGCAGAAGAGCTTCAGACTACAGACTGTGTCATTAAGACCAACTAGGTGGGCCACTATATTGATTATTTCCCGAGCATCAAAACTGTTAGAAAGTTTGAACTTTGTCTTGACAAGCTGCACTACAATATAAAACATGTTTACAGATCATTATGGATATCAGGCACCAGAGGTTAGATCTGGAGTTAGGAGTCGATCCCAGTAGAGAATCACTGGACAGCAGCTGTCATTCCTGGCATCTTGTGGCTTTATAGCACCTCAGATCGCAGGAACAAATAACAAGTAATTCAAAGACC
>CM047987.1:28748310-28767269 GCA_026261665.1 Melanotaenia duboulayi | reverse complement strand
CATCACGTCACAGTACAAATGAACCATGACCCACAACATGCTGCAACAGCAACCCAGCTTTTTTTTTTTTAAAGGCCAAGAAGTGGAATATTCTGTAATCAGATCTCAAGCCGACTGACCATGAATTTCACTTGCTTAAGAAAGAACTTGTGACAGAAAGACCCACAAACGGACAATAACTGACAACAGCTGCAGTAAAGGTCGAGCACAGGATCACAAAGGAGGTGGAATTACATAGATAGTTCCATTTCTATCGCATTACTTCCAGTCTATTCATCCATTCATGTTCGATACCTGCTTTATCACATCTGGGGTCACATACACTCACTCTAAGGGTCAATGTAGAATCACCAATGAACATGCATATTTTTAACAGTGCAGGAAGTCATGCATGCACAGGGAGAACATAAAGTCCACATAAAAAGACTCCAGCCAGGATTCAAGCAGGAACCATGTTGCTGTGATGAATCTAACCACCGAGCAGATGGTTGCAGGTCTGCAGAGAGCTAATTCCACCATCACTGATAATTTATTTGTATAAGACAACTCAATATGTTTTACTTAGAACACTACAGGAAGAGTGCACAAGAAGCATTTAAAAAGTACATCAAAACAGAAGAATGAAAACAAACTAAAAATAATAAAAGAAATAAAACAGACGTAGAACAAACTAAAATCGAAAGAAACAGACAACAAATGGAACCAGGAGTAGATTTTACTCTGTAGTTTTATTTTCATTTAGAATATAGCAGAATAACCCAGGACAGAGAATTTAAAGCTCAGGGTGGAATCTGACCAGATGGAAATGTAGGAAAGGATCAAACTTTTTATTCACTCCTTATATACTCCAGAGTTTTCGGGGCTGCTTTCACCTTCATTATTATCATGAAAAGGGATGAAATGCTGTGGGCAGATGTTCAGAGTCATCTGTCTGGTCCTGAATCAGACCAACACGTGGAGGGAGTTGTTTCTTCCATCTCTGGATCTCCATGTTCTCTCTAACGGGCAGGTTAACATTATAATCTCAACAAAGTGGAACAGAATGATGAAAGAAATTTAAATGAAGATGCATAGAAGGAGAAGAGAAATGTGGTGGTTGGATGTTGTAAAAGGTTAGTAACTGGTCAGTAACTGGTTAGCAACTAGTTACTATGTTACTTTGTTTCTTACTGGAAAACAAAACCTCAAAAGGAAGTTGTTGTTGCTATTGTCGGCATTTCCATGATAAAGCATCGATAAAAACCACTTAAAGAAACGTATGAGTTAATGCATTGTTTTGCATTTATTATGTGGATTATTTTCTCTGTTAAAAAAAAACAAAAACAAAGAAAGTAGTTTAAAGCCCTGTTTCATTTAAAGCGTGGAATTCCCATCCGTCAAAACAAAGCTGACGACATCACCCATCATGCAGTTTGTTCGCTGCCACCCTCAGTACATTCTCCACTCCCCTGTCTTCCACGTCCCTCCCTAACCTCTCACTTTACTCTCTTTCTCTACCAACTGCCTTCCGTTCGGCTCTTTTACTCATTTCACATCTGTGCCTTGAAAAATGACTGTTTGCAAATGAAAACGAGGGAAAAGGATATTATAATTTTAAGTCTATTTGAGTTTCTGTCATTATGTTACCATAGTTACAGCTGCTATATAGATTGGTGTCCATATGAGCCTGGTTACTGTTTAACCTCCCCACCCACATTTGCCCAGATTAGGAAAATCAATAAGATAACAGCAGCACCAGCGGCCTTACCTTGCACCAACAACAGCCTTCTCACAGCGCAGCACGCCGGGCAGAACTCCCACATTTTACACCTCAGTGTAAGGAAGGAAAAGGTGGATTTAAATTCTACGTAGCAGTGGGAAATAAAGAACGACATGGTCAATGTAAACACACAAGTCGTCTCAACAGTGGGTGAGTACACAATTCTGTTTTTCCCACTCGGCTGGTTGGTTTCAGTGGATTAAAAGGTTAAAGACCGGCAGCTGCTGGTTTTTTCCTTTCTTTGTCTGTGGAGATGTTTAGAGCGCTGCAGGATCACAGCTGATTCACCATGAAAATATCATCACCATGTTCACACAGCTGTAATCCAGGAGGTGTGTCACAAAGATTGTTCAAAAGGCCACCAGAGCTGATGGAGGTCCAGATGTGATACTGAGAATATGATGAGTCTGAGAGGGAAAGAACATGAACATGTATTTAACTAGCTTTGGTAGGGGACTACACCTTTATTTAGGACTGGAAGGGCTGAGGACACTCCCCTATGTAGATTTATACTTCACATAAAGACTGAAACACTACACAAAGATTATGATATGATTCTGTATAAACACAAGGAGGAGGATCTGGTGTCTATGGGATGGCAGAAATCCCATCTTTTCCCTCCGTTTCTGTTGCTTCTTTTGGGAGAAGACCTGCCTCTATTCACAGCCCCTCAAATCTTCCAGTTGGTGAAGGTTGTAGTTTTACTCCTGTGGTCATTCATGGGATTTGCATGTCCCAGTAGGATGTAGAGATGCAAATCCATGTCCACAAAACACTGTACAAAAGAGAAAGAAGACAAATCCACAAAGATTTGACTTGTTTCTGGACGGAGCTGCTGTGTGATCCAGCTCAGTGTCCCGAGAGCAACGAGCACCACTTGGTTATGTTGTTCAGTTTGTTATCTGAAAAACCTGGTTTTTACCCACAGCTTTACTCGCGCTTCCCTTCACATCGCTGCATCACTCCAGCATGCTATTGTATCGTGTCTCTACAAAAAGTAGTTCCAAAGAATGTGGCGAAGTGAAAGTTAGAAGTTCTTGAGGTAAACAGCATAGCTTAGGATTTACTGAACCAAACCACACTAAACTTTACAATACAGACCCGGATCTCTGCCCCCCTTTTCCTGGACCCCCATCAAAACTTTTCTAGACCCGCCCCTGCATATCTAAAGCATAAATCCTTTCTACCACCTGTCACCTACTTTATCAAAGAGGAAAACTCCCGATTTGTATCTCAGAACCTGTTCATAATTTCTCTCATTACATTCATGGCCCCTAAATGATCAGACCCATGTCTCCAACATCTACACAGCACCAATGATTTAGTTCTGTTTCACTCTAATAAGATATCTGAACCTGACCCATCTTCATGTGTCTAATGACTAGCAGATTTTACAACTCTGTCACAAGCAAATCTCATTAAAACTGAAAAGTTATTTAAAATAAAAGCAAACAATATCTAAGTGAAATTGGCTGTTATCATTTGTCTTTCTTCAGCTTCACATGAAAGTGACATGGATCTAATTGACACGAGACTGATAAATTTAGTTTACTATTGCATCCAAAAACAATACTTTTGGGGTAAATATGCAACGGTGTGACAAGTGAGCAGAAAGTTCTATGTGTGTCTGAAAAAAAAAAAAAAAGAGTTCCTCTATGGCTGGAATAAAGCCAAGAAGACATTTTTGATGCATGGTGGCACCAAAAACCAGCTGAGCTGGAGATGGTTTTGTGAGGATAGCAGGTAAATAGTAGTATAAATATCTGTAAATGAGGAAAAAGTGTAAATATGTAAACAGTTTCTGATGTGTGTTTGTTTCAATGCCAATATTTTTTCTCCTAAAAGCCAAGACTTGAGAGAATGGTGTGCATATGAGAAAAGACTTGGTCACTGTTGGTGTGTGTGTTATATCTACAAAGTTCTGTTAGTAACAAATTCTGTTTTCTTGTTCTGGTTTACCTTTATGATGCTACACCTACTGATACATTTTACATAAATTTAGGCATAAAATCTGACAACTGAGGCTGTCCTAAAAACATAATGTCTGGATTTTGGGTGGGATTAAAAAGGTTGAGATTCTATATGTAAGTTTATATTAGAGTTATAAGAGTTAATGATGACAACATCAGATATTTCTACATGGAGGGTAGAGAGAGCAGAGAAAAGCCCAGTGCATCATTGGACGTCCCACAGCCGCCTCGGCCTATAGCAGCAGACCTAAAGGGATGGAGGAGGGTATCTAAGCTAGACCTATGATAAGATTTATCAGAAAGGAAGGTTTGAAGCTTGTTCTAAAAGGTAGAGATGGTGTCTGCTTCCTGAAGCCGAACTGGGAGCTGGTTCCACTGAGAGGGATCTGATAACTGCAGGTTCTGTTGTTACCTCTGCCAAGGCGGAGGTTATGTTTTTAGCAGCGCTGGTTCGTCTCTTTCTATCTGTCAGGAACATAACTCAAATTTTTGACATTTTTGACAGGATTTTCAGGAAGTCTCAGAAATAGAAAAGGGAACAAATGATCGTATTTTGCGGATGATCCATATCACTGCCTGGATCCAGGAATTTTCAAAAAGATTCTTTACAGGCGCTGAACAGGTTCAAACATCCGGGAACGTGGAAAACAAAAGGTTGCTAAAGCATCACATCATTAGATTTTCAGCATCAATCCTCATAATTTTTCTTTAGCTTTTGTAGAGTTTCCTTTAAATATGCTGAAAAGTTGTGTTGTGCTTGGCTGCCATAAACATAGTTGTTCCACAGACAAGAGATCGTTCTTCCAACTACTGAAAAGACACAAAAGCCCTGAAAGATGTGATAACTGGCTAGCAGCTATCAAGCGTGTCAAGTCCATTAAAATATTCACAAATTTGTTCAGATCATTTTGTGACTGGTTAGTAAAACATTTATTATGACATGACTGTTGAAAACGTTTGTATAGATGCCAAAAATACCATGAAATCTCTGGTTACAGTAACAACATCTGTTGGTGGTTTTTGTGAAGTTCTCAGTGTTTCTTGTTAGCAGCTCCTTTACAACATGACAGTGTATAAACACAAGGGCGTTCGTTCAGTCCTACTGCCACCAGCTTCACCTCGTTTCATTTTTAGCCTTCACACTGAGGCTATTAAAATAACTGTATGACATCATGGATAATTTCCTATCAAAAACCGATGGAGAAAACCTCGTATCATGCCTGTGTCTGTGTTAAGGTGTGCACCCTGTTTTCATATTTTTAAGTTTTATCAGTCGGTTTTTTAAAGGAAATTATCCTATCCTATTATTTCACCAGCAAGCTGTTCATGGTCACGTGACCACCGTGTGATGTAGGTGATGTAGGTTTGTGCCTGCCCATGGGGAGACAGCGATAATTTCTACATTAGAACTTATACACAAGACTTTACCCCCTCCCCAGCTGTTATGGGATCAATTTTTATCAATGAAATCAGGTGTAACACTAACCAATTACTTTTGAGCTCAACTTAATCATCTCATTATCTCAAGAAGAAAAAATAAATCAGCTGATGCTCATTTATACACGTCACACACTACCCAGTGACACCTCTGATGAAGATGGAAGACTTCTATCGAAACATGTCAGGTAGGCTCTGATAGCATTAGAATTAAATTAGGTTTTAGATGTTTACTGCTCCATTATCCGGTTCTAATGAAATGCATCCCACAGCTGGTTGTCAAGTTCTGCACAATGACCCTTTAATCTGAGTCAGGTGTGTTGAAGCTGGAAACATCTAAAACCTGCAGGATGGTGGCCCACAAGGGCCAGACCTGAAGAACACTGCTCTTATTCCCAGTTAATAATAAACATGTGGAACAGAGTCTCTGCATCAGCTTCAGAGAGAAATGATACAAGCCATAAGATGTAAACGAGATCAAGATTACGTTTCTGACTTGTTCTGGTGGGTCTGATGTCAGAGGTCATAGTTTGTGCAGAGATTTCATTCTGGGCATCAGTTCCTACAACCACCCAAGTTTGTCCTGATTAGCAATTTCATCTCTAAAACACATTTCAGAAGAACATCAGCTGCGTCAATATTAATTAGTTATTAAAAATTTATTGAAGGGTAAAAACCGTTCTTCTAAAGTGTGTTTTTCATTTACAGTTTATTTGACCCACTGCAGTGAAATGTGTCAGACTTTTCTGTTTCATGGAGCTACATGAACACTCTGGTTTATTTTGACCTAATTCCATATAAACTGCCCTTGTGACCTGAATGCTTACCATATATGTATGAATTCAGCTCTGTAAACAGTACACCACCCAGTACACCACCTGTCAGTGAATACAGACGGGAGAAAAGGGGAAGTGGAAGGTCTGATACACTGTCATGCTGCTGCTTTGGTTCTCAAGAGTTTTATTCTTAAAATCCAGGATTTTATTGAAAGAAAATGTTTCACCTGAGGCTGGATTACTCTCTGTTTTGAGGTACAATAACAACTTTTTCTGAAAGGATTTGTTTACAGTATATTCTTGACAAATCTTCCAAAACCAGGACATTTATGTTACAAATACATTCTTTGGCAGCTGCAGACTATAAGCTCCTTTTTATCCGGTTCCACTTCTTTGTCTCAACAAGTTACAAACCTTGCTGAGACAGATTATCCATTTCTGGCACAATTTTACAGAAATTATTTTCTTCCTCTAGATCTCACAAATCTCTATTTTAACCTTGCAGGGTAGACAGTTTGTAGGACACATGGATCATCAGCTTCATGCTCGCAGCCTGGACAGACGATGCAGAGTGCAAACATGACAGCAGTCGTTGAACAGACCCTCAGCAGATATATGTTTACCTACCAAACTCAATAACTTGACAGAAGGCTGCAGAGACACCTCTTCCTCATATGAGCTGTCAGAGCTAAACACACAAACACAAAAAAACCTTTCTGTAAAACTTATGTTCAGTCATGGCTGCAGTGTAAAATAGTTACAGCATAGCTGAAATACTGATGCATGACCAGTTAAAACTACAGGTCTGACAGAAGGCCCCTTCATTATGCACACCACAAATCTGGTCATTATCTGATTTCTGCAGTTATCAGATAATTCAAGTGGTCATGTAGACAGTAATCTGCTTTTGCTTTATCAGACAGACGATAATAATCTAGTCATGAGAAATCAGAGAAACAGACAGATTTCTCCACAAAACTTTGATATCTTCCTTCATGTAGACCCGTATATCGGATTGATTTAGTTTTATTTTTTCATCCAAGTGTGTACAAAAAACTGTCGCCAACGTCTTTTCAACATCTATTGACACTAGACTTTTTAATTAATCAATCACATGCAGATGGGCCCTGATTGAAAACACCGGAGTGGTACTAGGGTGTGTGCGGAGCCCATTCCTGTACTCTGTACACTCATGATTACTCACCCGCTCACAACACCAAAGTTATTGTTGATAACACAATAACACAACGGTGATTGGACTCATGAGCACAGAGATGAAACATCTTACAGGCCCAGAGCCTGATAGACTAGTGTGTGCTAAACAAACAGAAGACTTAAGAGATGGGCTTGGATTTTCAGAAGACACAGTCTGACCGGCAGACCATCTATCTCTGGAAATAAATGGGAACAGGTGGATAATCAACATTTAAGTTTCTGAAAACACACGTCTCAGGTGACCTGCCCTGGACACACAACACAGACTGGTTAAGGAAACTACGCAGTGACCTGAGAGCTCTGAGGAAATTCAACCTGTCACAACACCTGCTATCTGTTTCACCTGACCTCCTCTGCTCTGTGGAAAGCATCCTCACATATAGTATCCTAACCTGGTTCAGTAGCAGCTCAGCACCCAAAAAGAAGTCCCTGCAGACTCATCAAAGCTGCCTAGCGAATCAAGAATCACAACTACCTGCTCTGGAAGACATCTTTACCTCCCGTGGCCATCAGAAAATAGAAAAACATTTAAAGACATGTCTCACCCAGATCATCATCTTCTGTTGGCCCAGCTGCTTTCAGTCAGATTTTACTGGTTTTTACTTCAGAAAGCAAAGACAAGCAGAGTTTTAACCAGTTTTTACCCCAAAGATATCACAGCACTAAATCTCAATTATAACCCATAACTTTTAACTTGTTAAATTTTAACTACATTGATCCACAGCAGAGTGCAGTATGCTGGCATTGGCTGTTCTGTAAGTACACATGCATGTGTGAATAGTGTGTGTGAATAGTGTGTACCTTTTAATCTCTCAAATTTTATATATATTTTATATTTAGTGTTTTTTTCTGTTTGAGTTCTGTTTTACATTTAGCTTCAAATTTCATAGTATTTAATACAGTAATAATAAAGGGAACCATCCATTTTATTATCTGTTTGTATGTGTATATTATCTTTATTTTTATAATTACCAAAGACCTCAGTTACAGTTTGTTATTATCCAGCCATTTTTTTTATTTTTCTTATTCATTATTTATAGTGATAACTAGCTTCTTATAATGATTTTAAGAATAAATAATATTAATTTTAGCTATTTAAAAACTTGAAACATCTCATTTATGTACATGTTTAACAATTTGGGGGTCAATACTGACCCCTGGGGGACACCATACGCTATCTCCATACAGCCAGACACATGAGGTGTGTCCCAATTCAGGGTCTGCACACTTCAAAGTGCTGTGAGAGAATCAGGGGGGCTTCATAGCAGGAGCAGGACAAGCCTAAATAAGCAACTACACTCAGAATAAAACAAGCCCAAAAACCCGCAACTGACGATATTTGCAAGAGACGTTATAGAAAAACAAGCCCAGAGTCACTGATAACAGGCAGATTTATCAACTCTGCTGCCTTTCTCCGGCGCAGTCGTCTTTATCCCTGCTTTGTCTAATCTAGCTGGCAGTTTACTGCCAGTCATCAGGGATGACTTACCACACCTGCAACTGGTCCGCGTGTTTCCTGACCACTACCATGAAGGCTGCAAAAGTTGTGCCAGTTAAAGTAAAAGCACCCCGTCAGATTTTAATCCCTCTGGGATTTTTGAAAATTGTGGGAGGAGTGACACTGACCAGTTTGTTACGATAAATTACAAACATAGGTTAGTGGCTTTAAAATGCATAAATAACACTCTTTACCAATGCCATATCAATACCATCACAGTCAGTAGACAGTTTTCACCTCTAACTCCTCCACCGCTGAGAGGAGGATTGAATCAATGTTCCACTGTGTCAGTGTCTTTTCTATGATCTGGAATCTGAATTCTGGTCCAACATTAATAAAAAAATGTTATTTGTTCCATTTACTACTTCCTTCATGACATAATTATTACCACAGTTATCAAGAAAATGCTCTGGACATGTCATTTTCTTGTCCTACTTCCTTAGTTTAATATTTTCCAGATGCCTTTTATAGATGGCGTTCATTCTTGTCTCATTCAGCTTTTTTCTGTAATCTCATTTTTTACTTGTTCCTATTATGTCAATAAACTTGTTTTTATAGTTTTTATATTTCTTTTCTGATACTTCAATTCTTAATCTAGTAAAGTTTCTATAAATACAATTTTTCGTTTTATAAGCATTATTGTAGTCCTTTGGTTAGCAATAGGAATCTTTGTATCTATAACTTTTATTATTTATTACTATGATTATTATAATTAGAAGTTTGACATTTTTATTTTCCCAGGAAATCCCAGGAAGAAATTAAAATCACGCGTTTGCGAAGGTTTACTCTTGTGGGCGGTTCTGCTGTGAACAGACGGAAAAACTTGGCCATCTTCAAAAGAAAGTTTTCACACTTCGGTCCAACACCAATACACGTTTNAAGGCCCCAGACGGAAAAACTTGGTCACACTTCGGTCCAACACCAATACATGTTTTAACTTGAAAAAGTACAATTTCCAGGTGATGAAGCCTTCAAACTAGTATGACAGTAGGATGAGCTACTTCATTTAACAGGGTGGTAGAATTACACAAATTAATTATGTTGTTCCTGCAAAACAACATAACGTTTAAGCATCAGAAATGTTAGTTAATCGTATATTTACCAACAGTTGGTGTCAAGTTTGGAAAAGAAAAACAGAAAAACGGGATTTGTTGGAGTAAAAGTTTATTTTGTACCAGAAAAGGAAACTCTGACTTAGAAACTGCTGGAAAACACAACAAGCAGATGGACAAAATCTTCATCACACTGTAAATTATGTCACATCTGGTTGAATTACAGTCTTTTCTCTTGACTCTGAATTAGAAAGTTGGAGCCGACTGTTATTACTCATATTCATCATCAACACACACATGTTTTTATTTTAGTAGAACTAATCTTTGAAACTGAGGTAGCCATCTTGGTAGAAACCTCTGAACATTTGTACTTCATTTTTAAAGACTGAATTCTGACTCGGCCGTCAGAAACGTTGCAACATCCGTTCCTGAACACGGGGACACATTTAACAATGAACCAAAATTATGTGTCTAAATTTACGACTTTTTGATGGCAAAATATTAATTAAAGCTGCTTACAAAGTTAAGTCCTAGAAAGTGACTGCAAAGAGCAATGTTGAGGTACAAACAGATCAACATGGCCGCTCTCTGCCAGGAATAAGGATGTGCGGATCAATACCAAAATATACCGATACCACGTTTTTATCTTCAAGAATCTATTTCATGTTGGAATATCGATATTTTACTGATTTGGGGTGAAAATGCAATCACAAACAACACCACAAACCTCCTTCAACATCTGAAAGTCGACCATAACACAGTGTATAATTAAATGATGATGAAGAAGAGGAGGAAATTAGGGGTACAGGGGCTGCAAGGGCACCTGCTCAGAGGGAGGAAGTGTGGAGCTGTGTACCACTGATGCTACATTTTGGGAAAGTAATTTTCATCTGTCTGCTAAGTTTACGTTTGTGTTGATGTTCAAACAACAGGAGTTCCCCTCATTCTAAAGACTATTGCACCCGTTTTTGTTATGTACAGAATTAATGCTGCAAAAAATAGATGTATGAGTTCAGCTTGGAGCGATATGTGTCAATGAGATCAGCTCACATCAGTTYAACAGGCCTAGATTCAGTGGATAAGGATGCTGCAGAGGCTGGTGTCATTAAATATTAAGTAAAACAGCCATTGTGGACTTTTTAAAAATAAAACATACAGATGAAAAATATTTAATAAGATAGAAAGACAATGATATCAGTCCCTCTTACTGGTTTAGGCTGACGTTTAACTAAATATTTTAATATGTAGGAGTTGACAAATATATGTAATTATTGTGGCATTTATATAATTGTTTATGCATTTTACTGGTAATTTCAGTTTGATTCACAAAGTATTGTATAAAAATGTAAGTACTACTTCCTTTCCCCTCAGTGTAGCTGCTTTCAAAGTTTCTGTGGAAAGTGTTGGAGTCAGATCAGCAGGGCTGGCCTGGGCTCTGAATGGGTATGATGTATGACGTAAAGCGCTTTGGGTATCATTCCAGATACAGTAAAAAGCGCTATATAAATATAGACCATTTACCATTTCAAAAATGAATATGATTGATTTGTTGTTTAACACAGGGGCATTATTTTGTTTTATCGTATTTTTAGCAGTTTTATAGTTTAATGTGTTTTTTTTAATGGCACCATTTTACATTGTTTTGCATTTGTGCCATTTATTGCACTAAACATGATTTGTTTTTAACTAAATGTTGTTTATTTTGTGCTATTTATCATTTTTTTAGCAGTTTGTTAAGTTTAGAGTGTTTCAGTGTGACTTTGTTTTGTTTGTTAATAAAGAGACAAGAATTTGTAGATTAGTTACAAAATGTGTGYGACTGAGCTTCAGTTTAGGTAAGTAGGGTGGGGAGCACCTGTCGGCCTAGGACCGGCCCTGCAGATCAGTATCACCGATGGTGGCTTGTATTTTACTTGGTATCCGTTCAGAAAGAAAATGAGTGGTATAGCACATCACTACTCAGGTTGACTAGAGAGGGAATCTACTCACTACTGCCCCCCTCTGTTCTGGAGGTGGAACAGGAAGTGATTACAAACCAGTTCAGTTAAAAATTATGTGTTAACGTAAATTATTCTAGTAAATTTCAAGTTGTTTTAAATCTGTTCAACTACAAAACATGATTTTATTGAATAGAAGCTAGATGTTGGGTTATGTGAAACACACCCCGTTTGCTTTCTTTGAGTGTATGATAACATCTATAAAATGGAAATATTCCCGTCTTATAAGGTTATATGAGTATAAACATTGAACAGATATGGTGGACATGAAGAAACTCTTACTACTGCTGACGTTTCTCTCTTTCCTGCTGTCTGATGACCAGGTTTGTCCACTACAGAAATGTGATGGCAGCATGAGCATCCGCACACTAAACCTGCTTTACTTTCTTGGCTGTGGTTTAAAGTTAGAAACAAAAACAGTTTAAATAATCAGACTTTTCTTCTTTTTAATAAAATCTTTATTAATTTTGACAGTCTTGTTATCTGAGTGAACTGATGTTCTCCTGGACTCTGTGTTGCTTCATGACAAAAGTCACATGACTGACTGGGGCCTCGTTACATCAGACGTGCATCAGATACATCTGCTTCATGTGGATATGAAGGGTCTCAGTGTTCTTTCCAATATTGTATAAATACAGCAACACAGTCACTATCACAGTTACATCAGAACCTTTTTCTCCTACTTTTCTCATTTAAAAACACAGATTTAGCTGGAAAAGCTTCTGTTATTAAAGATGAGTTCCAACATGATCTTATCATGTTCTCTAAATCAAAGTAACCTCACCGTCCCATTTATCATTTATATTAACGACAGAAGTAACCAGGAAGATGGAGTTGTAAATAAGGCCTTTATTAAACAATGAGTCAAAGATGAGACAGGGAGACTCATGACAGCCGTGAGGCTATGAAGTCCTGTCAAAGGTGTTAGACTGGATCAGATGCTTCGGAACAGTGAGACCATTTCACAGCAGGCGTGTCAAAATGATCCAGAGCTTCACAGAGCTCATTGTTCATCCCCAACTCAGAACAAATAGAAATCTCTAACTTCACCTTGAATTCCCAACATGGAAACCAAATAAACGAGAAACATTTTCAGTGTCCCAATATTTAACAGTTTCCATTCACTGAAAATCCATTTTACACTTTCTATAAACACAGCTAGAAAAATGGCCAAATCATCACTGTTAAGTGTAATGACACCCCACACTTTTTGCGTAAGTCCACCCACTGCCGAATTTGAAAAATGCCAGAAAGTGCAAGGATCGGGTTGGAGGTGCAGGGTGATCAGGGGGCGGAGAGTGGGCGGGTCGGGATGCRCAGGCAGAAATGATTGACAGACAGAAGCTCAGCTCACTAGCAAGACGCAAAGCGAGATTCACAAAGCACCTATGCCACAGAGCGGTCTTTGAGGTGGAAGACTTTCCCCTCCTGAATCTCCTTATTTACACTTGATTTGGGTGGTTCTGAAGCGTATCAGTCTGAGCTGTTAGTCCTGTTAACTCTGACCTGTCAGCAGCTGCAGCAGCTCTGGAAAGCTGTTGACACTCGCAGCAGGTTGTGGCAGCTGCAGGAAGTTGCTGCTGCTACGATTTGAGTTGCTGTCTGTCACCAGATGAGGATCAGCAGGTGAAGAATAAAGTCCAGTGATACTTTTACACCCCTCAAAAGCACAAATCTGTTCCATTGTAGGAATGGATGCAGATTGGCGAGGACCCACCTATCTGCATCTGGAGGGAGGGGCTGTAGGTTTTTTTAAATTTTCTTGTCATGTAGATAACCTCTCTATGTCACAAAACACATAACCTAGTTTTACCCTGTAGAGGGGGATGAGCCATTTTTTACCAACAAAATCCCATCATTAAAATAAATTTAAAAAATACAAATTTTATTGACGGTATATGTAGTTTTAATAACAATGAAGTAATACTGTGTTGTTCACAGCTCAAAAAACCATTTTAGGTGCACTACCCCTTTAATCACCTCACAAATGAGTCTCATGATTGTAGCAAAGCTCAGAAGGAAACTCTTGATCCAAGCTCACAATAATCAAGGAAATGTTAAACTTGTGTAGGTTAGATTTCAGTGTTTCCTCTTGAAATCTCTGAAAAATTAGGTCCATTTGAAGCAAGTTTCCATCTCTACAACCTTCCATCTTTAGCAAATTCATCAGTTTTCTTATTCTTTGATCAGGAAAGAAATGGAACACCTGACTTGCTCCCTAAAAGATTTCTGCTTCTGAATGATTTTAAACAAATTAATAATGTCAGTTGCATGTAAAAAATGGTGGTTTCATGATGATTTTAAGAGATAAATGAAGAAAATGGAGCACAAACTTGTCAGTGAATGAAATGAAACACTTACAGAAAACATCACATTTAGCTTGTTTGTGATTAGCAGCCTGTTCACTTAACACTATTAATCCCAGTGCTCAAGTCTCCAATTAAATCTCATTGTGACAGGAATTAGGGGATTATCCCCGTGTGCAGAGAGCCCTTCCAGTTGCCCCCCCTGGCCCCAGGAAACGGCTCTCCCGGGTAACAGTGTTACTGCCTCAGCCTGGCTGGGCCTGAGAGAGCCTCCGGGGCTCATGGGCCTTTGCTCAGCTGGCCGGCTCACTGTCAGAGCTCGGCCTTTACAGGGATGTATGGCCAGGATGGGATGCTGCTTTTCACCGGCCCCTATAAAGGTAACGAGTCCAAGCATGAGATCTTTCTTGCTGGTTTTGTAGAGAGCAGAGCTGCTGAGGGCTGAAGGAAACCCAGGAGGCATCATAGGAGTTGTTTTTATGTGTGGCTTTTACTAAAGAGACGTGTTGTGACACCTGTTTGAGGCTGTGTGATAAACATGCTTTTCTTCATAAATGACCAGTGAGGTGAGTCTGGACTGCAGGATGTCCACATGATGGCAGCACGAAGCAGAGATTAGATAAAAACAGCAGTACGGAGGCATTCACCACTGTCCTCAGCTTTAGTTCTGAATTTAGATTTTATTCTACTTGTTATTTTTCCTTCATTTACTCAGATAAAATACAAGATGTGAAACTTAATCTGAGCTGTGGAAGGTAGTGAATGACTGGAAATGTGGTGGTGTAGCAACTTGCCTTGGACTTGAGAAATTTACCTGTTACCTGTACTCTGCTACATTTCAACATGGGTGTTGTACTGTTATCTGAATCCTGCATTCATTATTTACTATGCATTTAATTAAAGCTAAATAAATCAAATTATTATTTCATAGATAAGATTAAATGTGGCTAAAATTAAATTTATTCACTGATCAATCACTGGATCATGACCCCAGGGTGTGGAGCAGATCCTGCTCAGGCTACCAAGAGTCTCATCCAGGCACTGGACACCAAACATCTGGTTGTCCTGGGGCATCTGTGAAATGCATCCTTTGTATAATAATGAGATGAGCGGTTAGCAGTGTCGGCATGCTAACTGATATAAATGTCCTGAAAGTAGTATTAACCCCTAAAACTCCACTAGATCCTTGGCACCCCGAGCACTATCACTTCTATCATCTTCAGTGTCTCAGGAAAGGTGGTGTGTAACTCTCTGGGGTAAATGGTGATGGATAGTTTACCCTTTGGGTGATCTATGGAAGTTTTCCAGGCATCTAAATCCTGTCCAGAAGCTTTACAGTCCAACTGCAAATTCACTACTATTTTGCTAGGCGACCTGTATTTAGATTTAAATTATGATGAAGCCACTTCCTGTCAAACTTTCCACCAATCAGAGAGCTTAAATTGACAGTAATGTCCAACCAGGAGCAGCCAAAGATCAACCATTGAGCAGAAAGTTCTATGTGTGTCTGAAAAGAAGTGAAATAATAATCCTCTATGGCAGCTGAGATGGAGTTGGTTTGTGAGGATTGTAGGTAAATAGTAGCATAAATAGCTGTAAATGAGGAAAAGTGTAAATATGTAAATAGTTCCTGTGTGTGTTTGTTTGAGTTCTAACATTTTTTTCTCCTGAAAGCCAAGACTTGAGAGATGATCTGTGTGTTACTTCTACAAAGCTCTGTTAGTAATAAGTTCTGTTTTCTTGTTTTGGTTGGCCTGTATGCTGTCATATCTGACAACTGAGACTGTCCTGAAAAATAATGTCTTAATCTTGGCTGGGATTAAAAGAGTTGACCATTTACATGCAGATTTACACTAAACTAAAACAGCTGGATTAAAATAGATAACAGAACTTGGAGTTGGTCCTATGGTGGACTAGCAACATGTCCAGGGTGTACCTGCCTCTTGCCTGCCAATTGCTGGGATAGACTCCAGCCCCCTGTGACCCTAAACTGGACTAAGCGGTATAGAAAATGAATAATTGAATGAATGACTTGTAGTTTGAAGGGTTAATCCAAGTTGAAGTAAAGAGTGAAAGACTTGTTCCAGCCCTGTGGACGGGCCTACAGCAGAACCACAACCCTCATGTTGCTGTCAGAACCAACACAGATAAACAAATGAAGACAAAATCTAAAAAGGAATCACCACATCTGCTGCTCCCATAGTTAAAAAAGATAAACATGTTTATTTACAATTAACCACATTTCAGCTTTATGTGTTGAAGAAAAATGTTTTTTTTTCTTTTTTGTTGAGCTGTGAGGAGATCATGATGTTCCTGACTGCTGCGTCCCTTGTTGTTAAAGCTGTGGAAGTTAAACATGTATTGATTGAGCGATGGCTGCAAGACCTGTGGAGATAAAAGTGCTCAGAGCTGAGCTGCTGACGGAGCTGACTGGGACAGCAGTCAAAATGAATTCTCAGCAAAACACAGTTAATGATTAGTGAGTCTTATCAGAGACTGTGATTGATTTACGTCCTGCATGGCTCTTCATGTTTATTGATGCAATTGTTTACTTATTTGGGGCACTGAGGCTACTTGAGTTTTTTTTTTTTTTTTTCAATATGACTGGATATAAAACGAGATAAAATATGTTAGAATGAAGAAATGAAGAGATCAGATTTGTCAGGATGTGTTGGAACTTGTAAAAATATGTGATAAAAATGTAGACGAAGCAGAGGCTGAGAACCACGAAGTTGTAGACAAATGGGCTTTAGTTTCTGTAAAGAAATTCTGGGTCATAAACTTTAAACACAGAATTGCTCATCAAGCATATCTTTAAAGAAAAGTGAAACTACTTTAATTTTTTCCAGCTGCAGACCTCAGTTATACACATTTAAGCTGTCTGTGATGGTAAAATAAAGAGTTTGTTTCCAGACAGCGAAGCAGGAATCATTTAAAAAATGCAGCATGTCAGGAAAACTTTACAAGAATCAGCAGTAAGATGATGGAAGAGTGAACTGACAAATCAAAGCAAAGTAAAACATTTATACTAGTTTAAAAGAAAATACAAACAGCAGTTTGACCAGGACGGTGTTTAAAGGCAGAAATATTCTGCTGTTCTCTTGTTTTTGTTCTGTTCTTTGACTTTGTTTTTGCTTTTCTTTTTGTTTTTTGGGGGATAAAATCGCTATTGTAAATTGTGGGAGAAAAGAAAATAAAATGGACAAAATAAGTGGTGTTATGGACATATAAGTTTATACTTATGTGTATAGTATATATACCTGCTGCTTTTCAGACATGTGGGGAGAAGGACATGAAAATATGTAAATATTGTAAATGTAAATCTGACAAGCAAACAGATCATTACCTAAAAACCAAATCAGTTATTCTTTTTATTTTATTTCTTAGAGAAGCAAAGGAAAACATTTAAATAAACCTGTTTGAAAATCTTTTTTACCAACCATGGGCTGGCCTCCTCAGTAATCTGACAGTACATCCATCAATCCATTACACTACAAAACTAAAAGATTTTGTACTTATAGGTTATTGATGATTCTGGAGCCTCTTTGGCTCTGCATGGTGTTTTTATTTGACAAGAAAATTTTGAAATGAGTTCCCTAGCTGAGCTGTGTTAAAGGAGCTTCTACAATAAATGTGAAGTAGTAGATTAAACACATACTTTAGGAAATGGTGAATTAAAATGATTTGATTTTGATGAATAATGTCTGTTTGGTAAATAAAGGAAGATGAAAATCTTCCACTGGCACAGCTCTTATGATATTCCCCTGCCCAGCCACAGGGGCTTGCATAAGCTGGGTTATTTGCAGATAGTTATCTGTTGACAAGGTCTTTGCTGTGACACTTTACTCACCTATCTCCACCATCTGCAGCAGCCTTTTTCTGCTTCAGCACATTGTCTCCTTCTGTTGCACTCTTATCAACAGGCTCCTCATGTGCCTCACAAACACATTCCCACTGTCCGGGAGCTCGCTCAGAAAGGAACAAAATAAGTCCACAGACAGTTAGTATTCCACATCTTATCAGCTCCTCCATGATCTTCTTTTTACTCCCAGCTGCTGGATCTCTCACTTTATTTAAACTTTTCTGCCGCTTCTGCTTTGAGATCGGACTTTAGGGAAATGAAATGTAGTCATGGAGGAGAAGGTACAAATAGGCAGCGGTTACAGATGGAGTTTGGTCAGTGGTCGGAGATTCTTATTCAGAAGATAGACAGGACTTTGTTCACAAACTGGAGTTTGAAGTTTCAAAGGGGAGAATCACACAAGTGTTACATCAGGTCTCAGCGATCCTTTGACTTTTAGCCCCGGGGCAGGAGTTTGGGTGACTGATTATACGACAGCTGAGTCTGGACCTTCATATTTCAACATGGCTGCCTCAGTATTTAACAGCCACAGACCAGTTATTCACCAGTTTAAAATGCTGTGTTAAAGCAATATACTTTTCGTTTAGTGGTCAAGAACAGTGAGACAGAAACAATAAAAATCTTGATGTGGGTTTATGAGGCCTTTTCTGTATTTAACACCATGCACTTTGGAATCGTTATGAAATATTTACAAAAACAAAAACAATAAAAACTAAACAGCTTAAAATGACAAAACAGAAAACACAAATCCCACAATAATATCTGAGCTTAAAAATAAAGGCTTAAACACTGACATTAAAAAGCCTACAGAAGTTATCTTTATCATTTAGGCTAATCAACACACTAACATCTAAGACAGAAGTGCACACAGAATAACACATTTTTAAGATCTGGCTTCGGTTCAGATTAGAGAGAAAGTTCAATATAAATGAACAGTAGTTAAAATCTGCTGATCTGGAATCAGTGTTATAGTAATATAATAATGGATTAGATTTATATTGTGTTTTATTGCTCAGCACTCAAAGCACTGTGTCCATTATTCATCCACTACTCATTCATACTTGGTGACGGTGATGGAAAGCTACAT
>CM047987.1:28727138-28738698 GCA_026261665.1 Melanotaenia duboulayi | reverse complement strand
AAGTAACAGGTCGCTTCATGAAAGCTGCTCCTGATCAGCCATCAGTGGGGCTGATTCATCTCTTACGCTCAGGCCGTTCACACTTTCTGAACTCACATGTAGACACCATCCAAGCACAACCCTCCAGTTTCAGCTCATCTAAAACTAAGACCTCCTGCTGACCTGATGAAGTATTTTTTCTTCTCAGACTCTTCACCGTCTGAAAGTGCCAACATGAACACCACCGGCCACCTGGCAGCAGGCAGTTTGTGTGCCATATGTGGAGACAGAGCTACAGGCAAACACTACGGGGCATCCAGCTGCGACGGCTGCAAAGGGTTCTTCAGACGCAGTGTCCGCAAAAACCACATGTACTCCTGCAGGTGAGGCCAGAAATATTAATAAATACTTCACCTCCTGTAGCTGGAAGCACATCTACTTGCTGGGATTTATTCACAAGGATAAACGCTTGTGTTTTATTGATTACACACCAAATTAAACATTAACCTGGTGATTTTTTTTTTCACTTAATCAATTTTTCTTTAAAACACAAAGCCAAAAGGTTTTATCAGGTACGGGTGCCTTAAAGAAATAGAAAAATACAGTTGCTGGTTTTTTTTTTCGGCATTTTTTGTGTTTCATTCATTCCTTTTCTTTGTTGATGGCCTAAAAGCCCAAACTTCCTTTGTCTGTCCATGTTTCAGATTCAGCAGACAGTGTATTGTGGACAAAGACAAGAGAAATCAATGCAGATACTGCAGACTGAAGAAATGCTTCAGAGCTGGAATGAAGAAAGAAGGTAAGAAACTTTTATCTCTACAAAGTAAACTGTCTCAATCCGTCTTAATAATAAAGTCTGTCTTGATGCTTTTTTTTTGTTTTGTTTTGTTTGCTTTTTGTTTTTTTATCCCACTGGAAAAAGAAATCTACTGTGTGAGCCATCTCCGTTGAATTGATGTGACTTTTCTGTGTGTTGCAAGAGTCAGGAGAGCTCTGCTTTGTTAATGTTCACTCTACCGAGCGCTGAAGTCTCTGAGCAGCTTATGCTGAGCAAACATTTCCAAGCAATAATGACCATATACTGATAGGCACGACAACCTCTGGAGACTTATTTTTCTTTTGAATGTCAGGGCTCGGTCTTCAGCCTGCATTAAAGCTCCCTGATGATATTTTAAATGTTTGTGTGTGTGTGTTTTCAGCTGTACAAAATGAAAGAGACCGAATCAGCACCAGGAGGTCCAGCTACGAAGACAGCAGTTTACCATCCATCAATGCACTCATTCAAGCAGACGTTCTGTCACGACAGGTAGGTCTGACCTCACACTGCTGTTTTTCACCCGGCATAGGAAGTGCTTTGACAGCATGAAATTCTCCGTGCAGATCACATCCCCTGCTCCCATACTAAACGGTGACATCAGGACCAAGAAGATCGCTACCATCACAGACGTCTGTGAGTCCATGAAACAGCAACTGCTTGTCTTGGTGGAGTGGGCCAAGTACATCCCAGCTTTCTGTGACCTGCCCCTGGATGACCAGGTGAGACTCATACACAGACAGAGTGTACATAGCAGTATAGACACACTGGTCACTCATCAACCAGTCCAACTTACAGCCATGATAATGGCTGCAGGAGCACATGGCTGCAGGTGTGGCTCCTCATTTCTTCCCCTGTAAAATAAAAAAACACCCATCTGAGGATGGCCGGGCTCAAACTTTTCAACCAGAGTAGTTAATGTATTTTAATCCTGAGTTAGAATATGATGAGCTGGTTTTAAAGTTGTATCCGTCCTCACAAAAGGGCAGAATCATTAACAGTGTGATCACCAGGTCTTAGTAACTGATTTGCTGATGAAGTGAGAGTCTGACGGAGCTCCTCCTGTCAGGGTTTGAAGCTTTGTCTTTCCAAAACAGAGAGCGGCTGTATGAGATACCAGAATATCAGCGTTAATATGAACACAGCTAATTGCCTTTTCATGCATTTCCTTCCAGGTGGCTTTGCTTCGAGCTCATGCAGGAGAGCATCTCCTGCTTGGTGCTGCAAAAAGGTCCATGCTTTACAAAGACATCCTCTTATTAGGTAAAACTGACCCATAATGGAGCATGTTTGCACATATGATGCAAACTGCAGCAGCGTTGAGTAAACTTTATCTCTGCTTTATTTGAAATGTGCTTCACCTGCAGGAAATGACCACATTATTCCCAGAAACTGTCCGGAGCTGGAGGTGGGCAGGGTAGCAGTGAGGATCCTGGATGAACTGGTGCTTCCCTTCCAAGAGCTTCAGATAGATGACAATGAATACGCCTGCTTGAAGGCCATAGTTTTCTTTGACCCAGGTATGAGTTTCCTTTGTTGCTCAAAAAAACTTTTAAAACTGATTTACAAATAAACAGGGAGCCAATGAAGTGAGGCCAAAACTGGGCTAATGTTATTTAACTTCTTTGTACCTGTTAAAAACCGGGCAGCTATGCTAGTCTGGCTAATTCCTGCCTAAGTCAGCTGCTTGTCAGTCAGTCAGCAAGATGTAATAATGAATTATAGTTTCAAGATGACTTTTGGATAAAAAAAAAGCTTTACTTTAGCCAGGTGCCTGAGATGGAAAAAACAGGATTTAACAACTGCACTTACATGTTTAACCAGCTTTAGATCAGCTTCAATTTTCATGCCTAATTCTGTAATAACAGGCTTTTCATGAGGTACAAACAGGGAAAGATCAACACTGGGGCTTCTGCAGATACTACTGGGGATAAATGAAATGATTTGGTTCATTAAAATTCAGAAAGTTCAGAGCCATCCACCTCCTGATATCTTAGTGGCTGTACAGTTTAAGCACCTGTGTGCTAGAGTGGAAAATAAAAAGACGTGGCCCAGGAACAACGCCTTGTGTCACCCCCTCAGGGGAGGTCAGCACTGAAAGAGGGAGAATCCTCAATTCTTACACAGAAACTTCACTCAGAAAAGTTAGACCACCTAGACCACTGGAGGGCTGAGCCTGGGATGTCCGATCATTGCTCTAATCTTCAGATGAGGATCTGGTAGTCCACAGTATCGAAAACAGCTACTAGGCCAGATACAAGGTACACACAGCTGCCCAGTATTACAGTACAAGAAAGATACAGTCACCAGAATCCGATGCTAAAATCTTGTCTTCTGAGCTGCTTTTCAAGCTGATAGCTTGACTCAAAACTTTAAATGCTGATGATTCATGCTACTGTATAAAGACACTCCTCATTAACACACTGTTCTTTTGTAAGCATGTCTGCTTCTGTTTGTCCACAGATGCTAAAGGTCTGAGTGACCCAGCAAAGATCAAGCGAATGCGATACCAGGTTCAGGTCAGCCTGGAGGACTACATCAATGACAGGCAGTACGACTCTCGAGGCCGCTTTGGAGAGCTCCTCCTGCTGCTGCCAACGCTGCAGAGCATCACCTGGCAAATGATTGAGCAGATTCAATTTGTCAAACTCTTTGGCATGGCCAAGATCGATAACCTGCTGCAAGAAATGCTTCTCGGAGGTGAGCGCGCTCTCATGCTCTTTTACTTGCTTTTGGGTCAAAGTTCTTGATGAAACAGAATATGGAGGGAATATGTGTGGAAATCCTAGTGCAAATCAAGATCAAGAGATATGAGCTTTATCTTTTAGGTTCTGCAAATGAAGCTCCACATGCACCTCACTCTCTGCACCCTCACCTGGTTCAAGAGCACCTCAGCAGCAATGTTATTGTGACCAGCAACATGCCAACACCGATCCACAATGGTCAAATCTGTAAGTACATAAGATGACTTTTACAACTGCCGTTTCTAAGTCAGTCAAGGAACCATGAGGTTTTGTTTATACATGGCGGTAAAAGTTCATCAGAGACTTCCTCCTCTTCCTCATTCAGCTCCATGTGCAGCTGGGTCAGGTAGCTGTAACAACCCACAGGATTGACAGAATAATCCTTTAAACTCTGGATGGGAACTAATCTGGCTTATTTTGTCAAAGAAAACTTCTGTTATTGTTTCTGAACATGTTTAATGCTGTGAGAAATTTCACAGAACAACTTACTTCAGATGCTGGTGAATGTACACCTGCTTATTATACGCTCTTTCCTCTTTGTCTTCTACTTTTCAGCCACTCCTGAAACCCCCATCCCATCTCCACCGACGGCCTCCAGCTCAGAACATTACAAAATGGCTCAGGGAGTCATAGCTACCGTCCCCAAGCAGCCAACCTCCATCCCTCAGCCAACCATCACAAAGCAAGAGGCCATGTAACAACTCTGTGAATCCTTCAGCTTTTTATATGTCTTTATATGAAAGTTTATTGAAGCTGTTAACTTGACTGAAACATTAAAGTATCTAAATGTAATTCTAACTTCCTTACAGAAAGCTTTCTGGGGTGGATTAGGAATAAACAGGTGTAGATGAACTCCATGAAAGCTACAGGAAACTATAAACATCATAACTTTACAAGAATACTGCTGTTCTCTGAGGTTTATGGTAGACATGGTGATCATATGAGTATTTTATAAATGTTACAAGAAGCCTCACATTGTTGCACAGTTTTTTTTTTTTATGTTTGTTAGTGACCAAACAAACTCAGAAAAGAAGCTTAAGAAGACTCCGGATATTGTTTAACCTCTTCTTGACTGGTCTTGACAGTCCAGAAGACGTTTTTAGACACTAGAAAGCAGCAATCCTAACATGTAACATAGCAAAATGATGGGGAGAAACTCAGCTTAAAGACTCTACCAAGCACTGGCATCCAAATCAAACACAGTTCAAACCCCAAGCAATTATATGGGAATATAAGAAAAAAAAAGAGAACTTCTGGTAATTTCTCCACTTCAAGCAAACCACATAAAAATATGTAATATGAAAGCAGAGACTCTGCTGGTTACAAACATGTCTGTCTCATCACCGTGGGACAGAAACTGGGAGCTAGCAGCCAGAATCAGAAACTCTAAACTCTAAAAACTCTGCTAATGTGTTCTCCTACGACTTTGCCTTTGTTTGAAATGAATCATGTAGGTCCTGCTAGTTTTCAAAGAGATAAAGGAGATTTTATAGTGAAGTATTCACTCTTCCTTTCATATATTATCTCGGGCTTCACTTATTTCTGGATCCTCGTGGTGTTTCTAAGGTACAACTTTACACATTCCTAGATTAATTGGGCTNATTGGGTTTTCACTTATTTCTGGATCCTCATGGTGTTTCTAAGGTACTACTTTACACATTCCTAGATTAATTGGGCTGCTATCCTCTGTTTTTTATTAAAAGTGAGTTTTTTAAGAGGAGATAACCATTGAACACAGTAGATGTATTTTCTACTGTGTTCCAGGTGAATTTACTCTGACATAGTACCACATATCTTGATTCTAACACTTCTGTAGTAATCTCTCAGCTTTCTGTCGAGACCAAGATTAAGCATACAGCCCTTGTAGTTGTGAAGGTATACTTTATTTATTTTGGATTTGTCATTTTTGACGGAAGGCAGAAAAACAGGTCTTGTCAAGAAGAGGTTAAACTTTTGGGGTTTCCAATATTTCATGAAAAATCATTTTTATCTGCAGTTTGTTTTATTTACAAAGAAAAATTTCGAAATTTTATACCCAAAACACCAAGTTTGGTGCACATGCTCCACCTCATAGGCAGTTCCCACATGATATGTTGTGTTGGTTTATAAAATATATATATTGTATTTTTGTTTAGTACTTTGTCATGGTTAAACCGATTAAATAAATTGTGCCTTGTAACCTGTACTGCCTTACAAAACAGGCAACGCTCTGCCTTATAATGTGAAAATGAATAAATCTCACTGTCTATTTTTACATTGTATTCAGTCGTGAGACATAAAGTTGGGGAGGCACTGCTGGGAGGGAGGAGGGATGGTCCAACGTGGCAGTATTGCTTAGTCACTGATAAACTGTCATAAAATTATTATAGATAACAGACAGAAACTTCTAACTTATGTTTTTACACTCCAACTGGATAAATCAGGTGTCTGTTGCGTCATGTGCTGCATTTAGACTCAACTGTTAGTCTCTATAAAAACAAACTGATGTGAAACATCTTCAAATACAAGAACACAACATAATGGGGGCAAATAAAGACGATATAGAAGATTCAGGGCTGTTTTTAAGTCAGCTGTTAAACCTGAACAAATCTGCAATACGTCAGCATTACGTCTTAATGGAAGAAGTTCCTTCGCTCAGACTAACAACCGCTGATTTGCTCGACCAGGTTCGCTTGTATAAATGAGCTGCAGTTTTTTTTCACACATGCTGTTTTATGAGTGAACAGAGAGCAAATGAAAAGTATCAGAGGTCAGAAAAGAGGCAGCACATGAAGCTCCAGCGGTCTTTGTGCAAAGTGCCTGAGCTGCAGCTGAAGCACGATCACAGCGACAGTGAGCTCAAACTTATAAAACTGATCAAACAGACTGAGAAAAAAACAGCTTCATTACAGCCACAGTATTTACTGAGTAAAGAACACACTTCATTTAGCAGCGATCCTGTCAAAAGATGGCTGCCACTTTCTAAAAGAAAGGTTAGCATCGCTGCACCAAGTCTCAGGAGAAAAAACAAAGTCTAACACTCTGGGTCTTCATTGTTTAATGTTTTTATTTAGATATTTCTTTATTCCAGATATTCAAGATCATTTTCTTTGCAATTAACATTCCATTCTGGATTGACCAAGGTTTCCAGTAGCTTAGAGTTTCCAGCTGCTGTGACCAGCCTAGAATGGCCTATCTGGGTTGGGGTGGAGATCAAGTCCATAGACATCTGAATAGCAACGGTAGACCCCAGACCAGAACTTGGAGTCTTTCACAGAACCAAAACATATGAGCCAGGGTCCCGCTCGAGTGTTTGCATCTAATGCAAAGTGGTGATGAAGGTGGAAAGAACACGTGAATAATGGAGCCTATGTATGACCTTACACTGAATTAGCTGATGCCTTGAGTAAACTGAGCAGGAGTGTATGCTGTGGAGACATTTAGCCCATGCATCCTCTGAAATTTGCGTTGTAGTGTCTCTCTCCCACAACTCCCTCAAATCCTGTGTGGATAGAGCAGTCTAACCCTGGTTAGCTCAGTTTCTAGAGCGTCAGTCTCCCATGTGGGGACTAGGGTTCAAATTCCTCAAGGGATGAATGTTAATACCTTCAAGTTGGGTCCTTACTAGTCCTCCTAAGTTTTTAGGCTTGCACGTTTTTTTTTTTTTTACCAATATGGTGTGTTTTATACCCCACAGACAAAGGGCATAATAATTGAATTTAATGTTTTAAAAAAATTTTAGGCAGAAAAATGGATATTCTTTGAAATAAATACAAAAACCTTGGTAAAGTCACCATTTTAATTGCATTAATTTGGCCTATCATTGACAGGGGGAGTGTTTGCCAGTATTCAATGTCACTCTGAGTTTATCAATCATGGCTTTAAAGTTCTGTTTATGAAGCAGGTCTGAATGATTGGGATTGTGGTTCCTATGTAGTTTATGTGGTCAGTAACGTTAACTGGGAGATTACTAGGGAACTCAGAGTCTAGACCCTGACTCAAAGGCAGAAATTCACATTTCTGCAAATTTATAGTATATCCTGATGGCCTTCCAAACTTTTTAATAAGGTCCAGTAGTGGGGGACAGATTCTTCATACTGCGAAAAAAAAAACAGAATTATATCATCAGCATACAGAGCTATGTGATGATCCATTTTTTCCAAGGTGTATGGGTTTAATTTTCACATTATTTCTGATGTTGATGGCCAAGGGCTCTATGCATATAGACAAACAGCAGGGCAACCCTGCCCAACACCATAATGCAGGTTAAAAGGAACAGAACTCGGAGTTGATAAAGACTGATACAGTTCGATTGGCATAGAGCATTTCTATCCATGAGCTGAAAGTTTTGCCCAAGCCAAACTTCTCGATGGTTAACAGCTTGTACTTCCACTCCACCTGATCAAATGCCTTGTACGCATCAAGTGTAAGGACTCCACTTTTTGGCTCATTTTGTTTGCTATTTACAATGTTGGTCTGGGTGTATTATGGTTGATATGTTTATTCCGTCTGTTAGCTAAGATTTTAGTGAACACTACACTGAATCACTACAATCACTACATATAGGCTGATATGATGACAAGTTTTTCTTTTTCAAAATGAAAGAAATATTTGCTGTATATAAATACTCTAGTAAGTTTTTGTTTCTAGTTGACTCTCTGTACGTTCTTAAGAGAAGAGAGGCCACATCATTTGCGTAAGCCTTATAAAACTCTATACCGAGGCCATGAAACCTGAGAAAAGCCAAACATTTCCAATTGCAGACAAAGCATGAGAAATACAACATATCTCCAGCCTGTAAGATGCTAAAAGTCAAGAATAATTTTCATAGATTCACTTTTTACAAGAAGTTTGTTCAGTTGATTTTCTTGTAATGAGTATGTTCGTATTAAATTAGTACAAATATTTTCTCTTTAATTTCATAAATTTGTGAAATGTATAATTTTATCATTTTAAGATTTTTCATCTTTGAGAGGTGACCACCACACCATCCTGTAAGATGCATTATTATGCTCAATGTCACCAAACATGTGTTTGAAATAATTGAAATAACAAGAAAATCAGAATCAGGAAAAAGCGTAATTGTCTGTAATGAAAGACACTTCAGTACACTGAGTCAATGTGTTGGGAGAAGAAAAGACAGTCTTCACGTCCAGGAAAACCACTTTTTGACTGACTTTTGACATTTGATGTTTTTGTAAAAAAAAAAGAAAAAAAAAAAAAGAACTAATTGGTTGAGCAACAAGAAGACACATTCTGACCTCTACCGGTTGGATGTATTAATGAAACATCTCTATTTCTGCTCACGATGGTGCATTCAGGCGTTCCGACAAGGTGTAAAATTCTGTCGGAGAAATTAGATCTGACCCTCTGTTTGCGTCAGCGAAATCATGCTGCGTGAGTTTGTCAAAGTCAGTCAAGCACAATTTTAGAATAACTCTTTAGAAAAATAATGACTGTTATAAAATCAGCGGATTTGTTCTCTTTTTTCCATTACATGTCAAAATATGTATATGACAAAAGTCACATAATCTAGTTTCTGATGCACATGGAAGCTAGCACGTCAATTTCGACGGCACGTCAGCAAAGCGTCACGTGGTACAGATCGACCAGTAATCTCTCTACCCGGAAAAGGGATTTTTCCGACAGGTCGGTTGTGATTTTTGATCCACTAGTTTGTTGTTTTGAGTCGCTGCTTCTATTTCTGAGACTCTTGATCTCTGCCCATCGCGTGCTCATTACTGACATTTATAGAGGGTTAATATTAAAGGTATTTTGTGTTAGTTTTCAGTCATTAGTCTGAGCCAGGTTCTGTCGCATTGACTGTATTCAGGGTCAGGTTAGCCGAGACGTCTCAGGCTCCGATTCATTACCGAACTCCATTTACTGTTATTGGTGTTTTTGCACGTAAAATAAAAATAAAAACAAACAATCGAAGCTGTTTATTTCGTGTGTCTAAGAGTGCTTTATTTCGCCTGTCTGTGGTTTAGTTGAATTTAAAAATATGTAAACGATGCAAACTGCGCAGGTATTGAACGTATCGCACATAAAATCACTCCAACACTCATTATTTAGATTTTTAGCTACTTATGTAGTACAATTTTCATTTAGCAATATTTAATTTACATTTTATCATGCAGAATGTCTTTTTATGACAAAATATCAAAGAATGAATTTTCTATGGCTGCTTGTTATGAGAATTTGATTGGTGTCAAAATTGACAAGTAATATGTTTGAACGCCTGATTTCTATTCTGAACTTTTCTCTCTCCAATGTTTTGCTGCAATGTTTAACTTTAAAAAGTCTGAGTTCTTGTTTCTAAGATTTAAAATTGATTCCTCAGATGATTGCGGGCCAGTTCAGAGCTGAGTCTGTCTGTTTTGAGTGTTTTCACAGCATCTTCTCACATCTTTCTTTCTGAACAGCCTTATCCAGCCAGTCCATGGCCCATCAGTATGAATATGTCAGTCTCAGTCGTCCTTCAGCAGAGCCTGCAGCAGATGCACACAGCTGGTTCCCTGGACCCCCTCCACCTATGTATTCCTGCACCCTGACCCCAGAACTGGAGGCCAAAGCACGGGAGGAGCTCCAGGAGAAACCCGAGTGGCGTCTTAGAGATGTCCAAGCACTCAGAGACATGATTCTTAAGGTTTTGAATTGTGCTTTAATATCAAAATGAGCAACTGGGATAGTAAGATTCAACTGACAATAACTTGTGCTTATAATTTAGTAATTTGTATGGACTAATAGAAAATGGGCAGGCTGAATCACGTATTTATCTTTATTATGAAAAAACAATACCCTTTAAAAGTAAAATAAAGGAGAATTCAACGTTTTTCTTCATTTTTTTTATTTGACTCTCCAGGAACAGCCTAATCTCAGAACCCGGCTGGATGATGCCTTCCTGCTGCGCTTCCTTCGGGCCAGGAAGTTTGACTACGACCGTGCCCTCCAGCTGCTGCTCAACTATCACGCAGGTCGTAAGACCTGGCCCGAGGTGTTCCAGGACCTAAAGCCGTCCACGGTAAAACACGTCCTGGACCTGGGATTCCTCACAGTTCTACCACGGCCAGACCCCAACGGGAGATACATCCTCTGTCTCCGGCCGGGTGGGTTTCTGCTTCAATCTTAACCTGTGTTTCCTCCTCAAATTTTCATCTTCTGGGAACCTTTCAGGCAAAAATTTCCACCCACAAGAAATGCTCAAAAGCACCAAACATTCAAACATTTTTAGGATTTTAGTACTTTAAATTCCAGTTTGATCATTTGAATTATTGTTAAAAAAAAAAACATACAAAACTCCATAATGCATATCAGTGGAAAGGGTCGTTGGTAATGATTAGTCTTGGACATCAAAATTTAGCAGCTATATTGATTTGATATCATCAGTATTTTTATATAGTATCACATAATCCCACTGGTTAACTTCATGGCCAAAAATCAGTTTTTGTGTGGAATGATCATATCCCCAAAAATATCTTGTGGTCCCATGGCTCCATAATATTACTGGCAAAAATACCATTTATAAAGCTGGCGTAGGTACAAAAACCAGCGTATGCCGAATATAGTCAACTTTTGGAGGTGTATAAAAACCAATAATGGCGGGAGAATGTTCCTACCTCCGTGCAAACTCTGACCATGGCGTACGCACAAAATATGGTAAAAATGGGAAACTGCGACACCAACAGTACAGAATAAAATCAAGTCTGCTGCCAACATTTACCAGTCAGTAAAAGAAAATGTGAAAAGTAAGCTTTGGTCATTTATTCTGAGATCCAGCAGAATGGGACAGACTGGATCGTCTACAAGTGATGCAACGCTTACAAAAACAAATTTTATTTATTTATTCTTACACAATCCTTTTGTAATTGCTGCCCCAATTTCCATCAAGACGCAACTCCTTGGCCACATTGTTAATAGCGGTGACCGTGACCCTCTGCACCATCAGGTCTTCCTCTTAGGACACGGCTGCTGTGGTGCTGCGTGGAGTCTCTGCCCTCACCCTCTCCAATCACAGCTGCAGCACCACCAAAACAGTTGGAAC
>CM047987.1:28710035-28727025 GCA_026261665.1 Melanotaenia duboulayi | reverse complement strand
AACATTACCGGCATCATTACTGTCATTTAGCAGACGCTTTTCTCCAAAACGATTTACTGTGGGCTGTAGCGTCTTGCCTAAGGACCCAGCTGGAAGGTCTTACTGTTCACCCCTGTGGGATTCGAACTTTGATCTCCCGCATGGTAGACGGATGCCTGAGATATCCAGCTGCACATTTCGATGTCTCTGGCATGCCTTCCCTTTTGACACAACAATGACAGCATCTGCCGCCTGCTGCCACTATTCTACCTTTCTGACTGAAGTAATGCCCACGCCGTGCCCACCAATTAAACATTTTTACGTTTGTCAGCGTGGTCCATCAGGATCTGTCTCACACCCTGAAAAATTCCACTTCTTCCCGCTTTTTCCCTTTCGAGCCATCATGTCAACGGTGTGATGAATATGTACCATAGCCGCTCACATGACCTTTTATAGCCACCATGTGGGCGTGGCAAGGCGTTCCCTCACGTGCGCCCGCTTTAGACTTGATTCTGATTTATAAAAGGAAACAGGCGTAGGACATGCGTGCGCACACTTTGATGAATCTGAAAGTAGAAGTGCGCTGCATTCCCTTTTTGCGCCGCAGACGCCACCTGTAGTTTGCTTTGCTACGCACAGTTTTATAAATGAGGCCCCAGAACTTCTTGCATTTGTCTATAATGGGAAACCAGTTGAATCTGGTAGATTCTAGTAAAAATATCAGGACTTTTCTTCCAAATAAAATGCTGAATGCTTTTAAACTGGAATCATGATTAGATTAAAATATGTAGTTTTAGCAAAAGTCAATGGGGCATTTTTGGCCACTAAGATCACCAGAGGGAGTATTGGATACTACATTAAAAAAATAAAAAATGAAAAAATGCAAGAGTATTTAAGGCATGTGATAGAAAAAGACTGGACTTTTTCTACCACAAGACTTTTTGGTAAAATTTTACCAAAAAGAGTATTTGCAGAAATTCTTACCACTAGCTGTAACACAGCCAAAATGATCCTCAAATAAGAAATAAAAAGAAAAATGCCTGAGGAGGACAGATGGGTTAAATTGTGTCATTATTCAGTAGAATTCAACCTGTAAACTCAATCTGAAAAACTCAGATGTTTAGTTCTGCAAAGGTGAGCTTTCCTGCTCATGTGAAATTACTTCTGCAGGGAAATGGAAACCAAACGATTATCCATTTGTTGACAATGTGAGGGCCTTGTATCTGACTCTGGAGAAGCTGATCCAGCCAGAAGAAACGCAGGTGAACGGTATTGTCATCTTGGCTGACTACACTGGAGTGGGCATGTCGCAAGCATCCAACCCAGGCCCATTTCTGGCCAAAAAAGTTGTGAGCATCCTCCAGGTGAGACGCCATGATTCCTAAAGTAGATACAGCAGAGATGTTCAGGAGAAAGCTGTACCAAACAGTCCCCCCCCTCCACAGAGTAGCTTAAATACAGAATAAAAACATAAACCTCAGGGCACCACCCTCTAATTATGTAGGGGAAAAATTATATAAATAAATCGGTCACACGTGCTACTTTGAGTCGTTTTGAATTGACCTTAGGACACAAGAAACCTCAGACAACGACCAGTTAAGATAATATAACTATTTTACAAACGACACAGGATAAAATATAAACATTCAAAGCATAAACAGAAACTATGTAAATATGATGTCCAACCAAGGTTTGTAATGTGAAGATGTGTAAAAAAAATGATGACTTAAACTGCAGTGTTATTAATGTTCAAGGGAATGAAGAGAGGATTTCTTAATCCGACTAAACTAAATTTGATGGACTGTTTAAGAGGTAGGCATCGATTATTGAATAATAAAAGGTTAATTCACTGTCACCAATCTTTGTGACACCAGTCATGCTCACAGCAAACGTATGAGGATCTGCCCTCATCAGAGGTTTGTGTTTGGCTGAGGTGACACCACAGCCTGCTGGACTGTCTCCAAAGAAGGAAGCATGTTCGGGTGGAAGGGTTCCCACAATGAAATAATAAAAATGAACAAAAAATACATGATTATGAAGCAAAGCTATAAACTAGGATAAAAATGAAGGATTTTTTTTAAATAAAATCAACTAAATTAATTAAACAGTGTGTAAGTCTAGATAAGTTCAGCTGTCTGTTCTCCCTAAATATTTATATCTATTCAAACCAGCCTATTGTTTGGACGTTATTTGATATAAGAAACAAATATATTAAGATAAATGGGGATTAATAGAAAAGTAAGATGTCTGTTTTTCTTACATCTAGTCTGCAAATCTTCACAGAGTCTCATCAAGATACTGCAGTGTGAGTTTCAGAGAGAAATCATTTAAATCCTGAGTCATATCAAAAGGATTCGATTCAAGAGAATAACATTAGCTCACTTTTATATGAATATAAAACACCTTCATCAGCATTTTAAAGCACATCTGAGCAGTCTTTGCCAGCAGACCTTTCTGACTGCTGAAAATGGGAAGGAGGGCTGAAGAGCCGTCGCTTTGCTCTGTAGGCAGGCCGTGATGCAGAGATAAGGCTGTGAAGTGACTGTTTGCTTTACCATACATTAATGTAATGTAGAAGGGTCTGTATAGGAGGAGGGCGAAGGAGCAGCCCACATGTAATACTGTTGTTTGGTGCTCTGTGTCATTTCCAGAGATTTTATCTGCCCAGAACATCTCTGGAACATTTCTCTGGAATGTGTGACGCCTTCATTTCATGTACAGCAGTAACTGTAATAATGTGTAATAGTAATATCCGCTTAAAAACAAATGAAGCACTTGAGCTGTGTGAGATCTGAATGCAGGTTTTCTGGTTCCCAGGACGGCTTTCCAATCAGAATCAAGGCTGTTAACATAATCAACGAGCCCAGGATTTTCAAAGGCATCTTTGCTATAATCAAGCCGTTCCTGAAGGAGAAGATGGCAGAGAGGGTAAGTACTGTCCTTAAATCTTCTGATTCTCAGCCATTTCCTTTATTTTATTCTCAGACCGACATCTTTAGTTTTTCAAAGGAATTCATTCGAACCATCTTTGCTTGCTTTGTGTTGACTTGAACCTGCGAACTTATTTATTTTCCATGACTTTGGGGCCGTTGGGAATGTCTTACAAACACAACACTGACACAGTGGAGCCTTAGAAACTAATAAAAAGCAGCTTCTGTTTCATTCAGAGTCCTGAAAGACTCCATTTTGATTTCCACCAGGTCATCTTGGAAAAATCTGTAGAAATATGCCCTTATGTGTCACGCTGACAGTACTGTGCAGAAAGGGTGACGATGGTGGGTAAATATTAGCATAAATAATTGTAAATGAGGAAAAGGTGTAAATATAGAAGCTGCAGCTGTTGTGTGTTTGTTTTAATGCCAATATTCTTTTCTCCTGAAAGCCAAGACTTGAGAGAAAGACAAGAGTTAAATCCATTTTAGGGTGAAATGGGGCGGCGTGGCTCAGTGGGCAGAGTGGTCGGGTAGCCTGAGGGTTGCCGGCTCAATCCTCCGCCTGTCGAGCTCATGTCGAGGTGTCCCTGAGCAAGGCACCRAACCCCAAATTACYCCTGATGGGTCGTGGTTGAGCGCCTTGCATGGCATCAGTGTGTGAATGTGTGTGTGAATGACTGTGTGAACGTGATGTATAATGTAAAGTGTTTTGAGTATCATTCCAGGTACAGTAAAGTGCTATATACATACAGACCATCTCTGTCCCCTCTCTTTGGACAGTACATCCTCCACGGCTCAGATCTGCGCTCTCTACACCGGAACATCCCGCCATCGGTTTTACCGCAGGAATACGGCGGCGCTGCCGGACGGCTGGACATGAGCGCGTGGTCTCGACTGCTGCTGGACTGTGAGGAGGAATTTCTGGTGGAGTTCTGCCAACCTGATCCACTAGAGGGCGTGGAGCTTCCAGACTCCACGCTGTTTGAGGGCGAGCAGGCCAGCGGAAAGGATGACGACACCTTCAGGGGTCTGCGCTCTCAACTTTATTACTGTTACTGATGCACACACACTCCCATCACTGACGGGACATCTTCTGTTTCATCTGAAACATGTAGACTTAGAGGGCAAGTTGCCAATATTCCACTTTATTTATGTTACTAACTCAGCACGACTCAGTCAGTAACCCAACATTTAGTCAGACGTCCGCAGCAGCTCCAGGCTCTCTGGTAGAGGATTTGGACTGTGCATGTTCAGCCATGATTGTTGCGTTCTCTGGGTCTATTATTTCTGGTGTTTAATGGTCATATGTTAACTTAAACAAGTTTGTCTTGCTTAAATCCTCCAAAAATTAACAGAAAACTTTCTCACTATGCTTGGAAGCAGCTAAAGGCTCATATTAGCTTCAGCCGGCCTGTGGAGTATACAGTATTTTTTGCATGTTGACAGAAAACTGCAGCCCCACAGTTCAGCTGAAAACAGACAGTCTTCGTGTTTGTGACCATCTAAAACTTTGCCTTAAACTGTATGAAGTATCTGACTTATGTTGCAGATCTGAGCAGGGAGGCAGAAATAATAAACGTAGAGAGTTCGGTTCAGCTGATTATTAACTGTCAGAATGTTTTGTTTTTTTTAAAGCTGTTGTTTTGTCAGTTTTTTTTCTGGCTTGAATCTTGTACATTTGGGTTACCTGCCTTATGTTTTATTTATTTTATTTGTTTTTGGCCTGTGTTTCATCACCCAGTCTTAATAACTGATCACAGGAGTTGCATGAGGAGTAAAACTTTAGAAACATCTGCTTTGCCAAATTACACACCAAGCCATGTACAGAAATATGCATAATGTTTCATCTGTTTTCTTGCGCTAGAGCACGAGTTGATTCTTTTATATTTTTATTCCAGCCATGTCTGTGCCCATAAGCTGTATTTGTGTTGCAGGATATTTGTTGTTTATAGTGAAGTTGAAGTAAAGATGAAATACTCAAAGTCTTATTTCTGTCTGGTGCTGTGGATGATGTGGTTAGCAGAAAATGGCATATGTTGCAACCTCCAGGGAAGTTTTTTTTTTTTTTTTTTAACATTATTGCATCTGTCCAAAGCCTTCTCAGGGTGGATTCATGGGTTTAGAGATCTCACGAATCCTGTGAAGGGAGCAGCATTCACATCCTTTTTTTTTTTATTCTCTTCTTAAGTTATTAACAGGAATATCAATCCAATTCCTAAAAAGTTGGGACACTGAAAAGTAAAAAGAATTCAGCTTCATTTAGACAACACCAATTCATGATATCACATTTACATCATAATCCAGTTAAAACCAATTCATGATATGATCCACATTAGTCCAGTTTATAACACCAGTCCATAAAATAACTACCTAGCTATTGAAGCAAATCTCTTTGATTCAATCCTCCATTATGAGCAGAGGAGACAGTGGAGAGAAAAACTGCCACCTAAACCTGAAAGGAAAACCTCCATCAGAACCTGAACCAGGACCAGGAAGATTGGCCTTCTGCCGGGGCCAGTTAGGGGTGGAGAGGACAGGAAAGATGGTTCAACAACCAGCATAAACCAGGAGCACCTGCTGAGAAAGAAGAAGAGAAACCCAATTTAATAACAACAATCAGATAATATTCTAAATGGAGGGTAAGGAGGAGCCCAGTGCATCATGGGATTTACAGCAGTCCTTCATTTCGAGGACAGTCCTTGAAATTATCCTCATGGGGTTTTGGATTAATCTGCAAAAATAATGACTCAAATTAAATCAAGGTTTTCGTGTCTTTGGGTTCTGAACAGAAATCTTCGTCCCACAGTGTCAAACTATTTCCTGCAAATCTTAACAATTTATTTCCATTACAAACAAATCAGTAAAATGAATTAAAACGAAAGGCAGCAAAATATTTTAAATAACAACTATATATATATATATATATATATATATATACTCTTTAAATTTGCTTTGAATGTGAAAGGTAGCCTGACAGTTTACAAAATGCTTTGTAAAACATGTCAACCAGTGAGGTCACAAATCACGTGAAAAATGTAAATAATTTTTCTTTTCTTCAGATAACATAGATGGACATTAGGCAGATGCAGACGAGCTGGTAAACATACCGCGGATAACAGCCAGCTGCTGGCTCCAAAATGTTTTATTATTCATTTATGACACCCACTTTATCCCTATAGGGTTGCTGGGAGACTGGAGCCAAAACCAGCTGCCAGTACACGCTGACCATTTTACCAGTCCACGGAACCAAACCAGACAAACAAGAGCTCACACTGGTTGTGGACTGTTTGAGGAGGACAGAACAGCTAAAAACACACACACATATACCCAGGAAGAACATGTAAACAACACAAAGATATTAATTTCTCTCAAATTAGAAAAATTCTCCCATAATGCATTTTGGTTTTGTTAACTATACTGAGTCCAAGACAACAGCACAGCTTCATGGTGATGAAAGACCAGGCGCTGTCAGCTGACCTGCAGGCATAAAAAATAGTTTCTGGTTTTTGAAATGACGAGAAGACTTGAACTGCTGAAATCCTGTAAAAAGCCAGGATTTTTCCCTTCAGCTCCCAAACAGAGGAGGCAAATAATAATTCTCTTTTATTTATTTATTCATTAAATATTTTCAAACTTTCATCTTGATTTAAATCAAAACATTTAAAAAACAAAAATATTTTTAACAAATCAAAAAAGGGGAAATTAAATATTAAAGTCCAACTAAAAAAAAAAATTATAATTTCCCAATTTTTACTAAATTCAACTTTTGTATTTAAACATTTTCTACATTTTTTAAAATTGTTTAACTATATCTAAATTTTTTTTAACAAATTAAAAAACAAACAAAAATGAAGTCTTACTATTGCACTTGCAAAGGCAATAATGCAACATCACAATTTCTCTAAAGTATTTTTATTTACCCAAATATGTTTTATTTAAATATTTTCTAAACTATCTTTTTAACCAAGTAGAATAAATAAATAAAAATTAATTATTTTAAGTTAAAAACAGTTTTGTTTATATAATTTTTATATTATATAAATTTTATATATTTTATTTCTTTTTTAATAAAAAAATAAATAAAATAAAATGCCCCACTACAACGTTGTAATTCTCCTTTTTTTATGTCCCTAAATATGAGGTTTAAATGATTTGTAAGGCAGTCTGCTCTGTTTAGTTAACATTTGACTGTTTCTGGCAGCAGCATTATAGTTGGATGGTGTCCGAGTACTTTAAGAGATTTTCAGGGCTCTGGATAATTAAAGGGTCCCCTGAGCTGTGTGTTGAGGATGAAAATAAATTTGGCTGTAGGCCTGCTAGTCTGATGTTGAACCACTTTCACAGCACAAGATTTTGAATTAAACTCAACACCGCCTCCGTTGGGGTGTTGTTTTCATGACATTAATTTATTGAAAGGGCTGGTGTGTGTTCTGCAGTCATACGATAAGCGTGCATTATAAAACAATCAAAGGAAAAAAGAAGAAGAAGAAGAAAATGATTAATTATAGGGGAACTGTGCTGGCTTCTTGTGGCATCTTCTGTGTAGGAAGCTTCAAAACAAAAAACACCCCAGTGTTGCCAGATTGTCTTTCAAATGTTGCTGCCTTTTAAAGAGAAAGGATCACATTCAGCAGGATTTCGCTTTAAAAATATGGTGCAACACTTAAATAACACTTATTTCAGCACACCTTTACCACATGGTAATATACAGCATATGTATACGGTAGCATGAAAGGTTTTGAGACATTGTTCATTTCATAATAAGTTCATTTATGTTTTTATTGTCAGGAAAACTGATTCAACAAATAAATTAAACTTGCTAATATAAAGGAAAATACAGAGTTTGTCCAGTTTTAAGGAGCATGAAAGTGAATATTTAATCAGAGTAGCTTTAATGGGTGAATGATAGAGGTGCAGTGTGTGTTTTCTGTCCAGGTTTCACTGTTTAAGAGGTGTGTTTGGCATCATTGTCATACTGAAACGTGAAGCTGGGAGTTGTTAATCTGATGAAAGTGGTTAACAACAGGCACAAAGACTGTGCACAGATCCTAGTTTTGTTTGGATATTTGACCCATGTAGAATATAGACAGTGAGAGCATAAGGCTGAGAATATACTTTCTTTTTTACCTCCTGCTCTTGTAGCCAATCGGTTTCATCATTTAGGTTTTGAGCTGGTGCATGAGATTCAGCAGTTCCAGCTAGATATACTGTAGCTGGCCTCACCTCGATGCACGGCTTGGGCTCTGGAACCAGCGTCCTTGAGAAAGACTTTAATGCTCACATGTGCAATGACATTAAGACCTGGAACTGACGTGACTGGGAGCAGAGTCTGGGGGCATGGCAGTTCACCCAACCAGTCAACAAGTGTTTTGNCCTGGAACTGACGTGACTGGGAGAAGAGTCTGGGGGCATGGCGGTTCACCCAACCAGTCAACAAGTGTTTTGTGGACTTGGAGAAGGTGTTCGATCATGTCTGATGGGGACTCTTGTGGGGGATGCTCCGGAAGTAGAACCGGATCCCTTAAATGAGCTGTCTGGTCCCCGAACAACCGATGCCAGAGCTTGGTCCTCTGGCAGTAAGTCGGATCTGCTTACGGTGAGGGTCGGACCCCCCCAAGGCTTACCTTTGTCACAGATTCTGTTCATAAGTTTATGGACAGAATTTCTCAGTTGAGGGGATCTGGTTTAGTGATTTTAGGATTTGGTCTCTGCTTTTGGCAGATGATGTGGTTCTGTTCACTCCATCAGGCTGTGAACTCCAAATCTCACTGGAGCGATGCACAGCTGAGTGTGAAGCAGTAGGGAGGAAAATCAGCACCTCCAAATCCAATGGTCTCCAGCCAGAAAAGGGTAGAGTGCCCTCTTTGGGTGAGGAATGAAGTCCTGCCCCAAGTGGAGGAGTTCAGGGTCTTGTTCATTAGTGAGGGACGAATGGAATAAAAGATCTACAGGTGGATTAGTTCGGCATCCTACCTTCACCTATGGTCACCAGTTGTGGGTAGCGACCAAAAGGATGAGATCGCAAATACAAGCAGCCAAAATGAGTCTCTTCTGCAGGGTAGCGGGCTCTAGATCCAGTAGGGGCTCAGAGTAGAGCTACTGCTCCCCCACATCCAGAGGAACCAGAGGTGGATTTCACATTGTAAGCTATAAACCTGTGTTGTTTCTAAACACATGTTTTACTGTCCCCTCTGACCAGGTTATCATTGTAAATGAGAACTGAAACCTTCCTGGCTAAAGGTTAGATAAAACATAATTTATTTATCTTGGTTATGTCATTTTGGACATGTGGTATAAAAACATCGTCAAGAAGAAGTTAAAGGGTCTAAATTTGTGACCCTTCCTGGTCCCTGCACACACTTGCTACTGAGCTCAACTTTCAGAATATGGTGCAGTCTATTTTTCTTCCAAGAACAGATTGTTTTTCTGGTGAATGTCTGACTGAGCTCAGAAATAAAATTAGATTTTTCTGATTATATCTGAATTAATTTGATTGTGTTAAATAAGCTGTGATTTCGTCTCGTGTGGATCTCTGGGTCTGAATATGATCCAAATCATATGGTTTTCATGTCAGCTAACATTGAGTCTGTATCCTCTGAACTGATGTAATGTCGTGATAAAACTTGTGATTTGCATCCTTTTTTTTGTATCATCAACAGTTAAATAATCGTGTGGGGCTCCGGGTTTTCCTCCAACTCAGCGGCTGTTTGATTTGCACCTAAAATAAATCCGCAGTGACATACAGGACAACAAAGGGGGGGAAAATCTTCCAAGGGTAGCAGTGTGGATGTGGCTGTGGATCCAGCCCACAGGAGGAGCGGGAGCCCCCACAGCTCCGCTCTGATTGGCTCACACACGACAAACTCCATTTTGGAAAAACAGCTGTTTGAAGACACAACCTTTCTCCGCTGTTTGCGGACGGAACCGTGAGAAAAACGGTCTGGCTCTGACCCACTTCTCAGCAGATCTCCTGCCTGGATCCCGGTTCCGGTCCAGTCCGGAGGAGCTGCGGTTCTGTCCGACTGCCAGGAAACTTACCCGGAGATCCATGGTGTTCGGTTTGTGTTCTAACAAGTGGATCACAGAAGGAGACCCGACCAAGGTTAGTGCTGCTGGGTCAGATGTTTGCGTGGGTCATCTGTGTGCGTGGTCAGATGTTTGCGTGGATCGGTTTTTTTCTTACGGTTAGTGTCTGAGGTGAGCAGCCACGGGGAGCTGCAGAGTCACGAAGCGAGATTCCTCCTGATTTCAGGAAGGCGTTTTTCAGCGTCCGACCAGACGTCACATCCAAACGGGTTCGGTTCGTGTATCAGACGTCTCAGTCCGGTTTTCATTCGGCTGAATTTCCCCCTGGAGCTGATAAAATTCACACATTTGTTTTTCTGCAGTTTCCATGAACCTGTCCCTCCCACACCTCCGCTGCTGCATTCACTGTTCCCAGTCACAGCTTGGGAAAACCCTGTGTAAAACCCTCATCTCCTCCTCATTTCTTCTCACATTAACAATGCTTTTCCTCCTACATCAGTGCCCCCTCCCCCCCTGAAAACCGGAATGAACTTGGTCTTTTTCCAGCATAACATTGGCTCTAGTGAGTGATGACCGCATGCAGTGATGTTTCTGCTGAGGAAATCGGAGCCCAGCTGGTCTGGTTTTTCTGCTGGGTTTGTTTTTAAAGCTGCAACAGAAAGAGCAGGGCTGGATGGAGATGCAGCACCCCCAGCAGCAGCAGCACGCCTGGCTCAGACACCCCCACTCAGCATGCGTGTTACTGGGCATGGACTGGTGAAAATAAACACTGGCTTCCTGCCCAGAGTGGATGGGCTGACTATGAGGGAAAGAACTCGATGATCTACCTAAATATGGAGAAAAACAACAACAACAAAAAAAAAAAACTGTAGGGATAAAGTTGACGTCAGCTGTGGTACTGGATCACAACCAGTCAGACCAGTGGAGCAGAGCCGGGCTGCGTCATGGCTGAAGGATAACCACAACATGAAAAGAAACCTGCAGATGATAAAACAGACACCAGCAGATCCTTCCTGGTTGTATGTCCCCTCAATACTTAATATGACATGAGGGAACTAGAGAAGGACTTAATAATAACCTAACTATTAAATAGTTAAATAGTTACTCCCTTTAAACCATTACTCACGTTGCAGATGAGTGGAGGCGATTAAAGGGCCTGTGTCCTGGTTATCCATGTTTTCTGTCTAACCTGCAGTGTTTAAACTATGTATCATCATTATAAACATAACCCAGAGCTAAAAACAAAAAGGTATATGTGTGTTTTAGTATTTTAATTTGAAAGGAACTCGGTTTATCCAGGAGTCAGGAATGTGTTTGCCACTGTCACGTCACAGTTCCTGCTGGATTTCTTTGTATGGTCAAATTTTCCAGCCAGTGCGCCCAGCTGGAGTGTGTACGTTATCCACTGTGACCATTTTAAAAGCAGAATTTGATTTATTTATTTAACCAGAAGAATCACTCAGGTCACACAGGTCTTTGTTTTAATGGAGTCCTGTCAAAGAAGCAGCAGAAACAAGAAACAGACAGTTCACAATACAGTTATAATAAAAACAGACAACAAAAAAGATACTAAGAATTCAATACTGAAAAAAATCTAAAAGCAGTGACAGGTCTGTAAATGCATCTCCTGGTTCTGAAGTGGGAAGGTATTGTGTAGTCTGTTTCAGTCTGAAGGAGCTGAGATGTTATGTTACTGCTCTCTGTATGAACACGAGGGGAAGTCAGTGTGCACAAATCCTGAGGGTGCAGATCACAAAGACAATCAGACTTTAGCTGAAGATACCTGTCGGTGTACGGTGTGCACACTGACGGGTTGCCAGGACATCCGAGTGATCCATCTCTACTTCTCCGTGCTTCGTTTTTGTTTTGGTGACGTCTCAGAGAGAATGTGTTTCTGGTCATGAAGTTGACAAAAGTCAGCTCCCTTACTGACCCAGACAGCTCGGATCAGTGGATACAGTTGTTTTTTTGTGGCTGGCAACACAGTCAGGAAAATGTTGGGTTTTGTTTGCTTCACTTCGTGGAAAAGAGTTTTCGGATCAAGGCCCAGGACAATGTTGAGATTGATGCTGGAAGTCGGGCTGCTCCAAAGGATCATCCTCAGGGCTAGACATCAAGCTGTGAGGACTGTTTCAGTTGTTTGAGTTGCAATGGCATCAGGAGTACACATTTCAGTACANGAACTGTTTCAGTTGTTTGAGTTGCGATGGCATCAGGAGTACACATTTCAGTACAACCATCATGGCGACACTGAACGTAAAGGCAGCTGAAGGATTTAACAGGACTTTGTGTTGATGTATTTGTTCACTGGCCAACTGAAAGTCTCCATTTGTTTCTTCACACATTGTGTACAAAGAAGAGCCATCAGCATCTTATCCTGGTGGAGTGTGTCTGCATCATGATCTTTCCAGCGGATGTTTTTAACCCCGGCTGGTATTTTACCACAGACTTAACACAAAGTTAACAGAGAATAAATCAACACTAAGGGACTGAAATACCTGTAATGACTTACTAAACAGAAGCTGCTGGTATCTTTGTTGTGGTGGCTCATCTTCAGATTCTGGATCTGCTTTTGGATCCAGCATTGTACTGCTGGATCTGAGGTGCCTGGATCCAAAACAGGAGTTGTGGTTGCTTGTTGACCAGCATCTGGAGTAATGCATGTTCACCAGTCACCATCCCTCTCTAATCCCGCCCCCACAGTGAGCCTCCTGGAAGTCAACCAGTCAGAAGACATTTAAGCCAAATCCTCTTGTTCTCAGGAGAATGCTTCCCTCAGAAGAAATCTGTCCTTTCGTTCTAAAATAATTACAAACTATTTAGGGTTTGGTCCAAAACTAATCTGGAGTAACCAGGATGAAGAATTCACTAACTGAAAAAGATCATCAGGTCTGCTTAACACGATGAGACATCCTTCCAGTAGCGTTGTTTTAAACTGACATGTGACACATCTGCTCCATCCATCTGGGGTTTCGTTGCAGCCCACTGCTTTATTTATTTATGTCAGATACACAAATATTTACTTTTAATCCAATTTAGTGCAGGATTGATGTATAATCCTCTCTTCAAAAGACGCACCAGGTACATCCTCGGGTCCAGCTCCTCTGGCTACCCTCATCTCTTAGTTCTATTTAGCTTTATTTGTATAATGNTCCAGGTACATCCTCAGGTCTAGCTCCTCTGGCTACCCTCCTCTCTTACCTGTAGTTCTATTTAGCTTTATTTGTATAATGCAAATTCACAACAAAGTCATGTCAAGGCACTTTGACAGAGATTATCAAATCAATTACAGCCGGTCCTCGGTCCTCTCCCTCTTTCCTTGGTTCTCGATCCTCTTTACATGGACCGCTTTCCTCAGTCCTTTCTCCTTTAATACAAAAAGAAACATCCTTCTGATTATTTGGCTGCGAATCATTTTCAGGCCACAGGCAGGAGGACAGTGTCGATAAGAGATGAGGAGGCTGAAATCAGACAAATGAGATGAACTTACAGTCAGAAGGCACTTTGTGTGGTTAATGATGATGATGATGATGCCCCTTCTTTGAGCATCGAGTCTTGTGTGAAAGTACGCAGGTGGAAAAGGTATCAAGATTCGTCCACTGCTAGTATGCCTCTGAGCCGGTAAGGAGGTAATAACAACCAGAACGCATCATGCCGGCGTCGTGGGGCTTACCACTGTCGTCACTCAGCTGATTCCACCACAACAGTTTGAGGTGTGTGTTTGTCATGTGGTAACTGCAAAAACAAACAACAGCTGGTTTTTAAGCAAGTCCTTTTTTTTAATCTTTTAGGTATGAGGTGAAAACAAAAACTTGAAAGAGACTTTAGTTGGTGATTTTAGAGCTGAGGTGGTTCTCCTCTAGTGAGCGAGCGGGGGCCTGGGATTCAGGTTAGGTGGTGCTTTTTCAACAATGAATATGAAATCAAAGCAGATCTAGATGGTGTAGATCAGAATAAGGCCAACATATTGGCCTAATTCACAGCAGAGGATATGATGCCCTTAAGAAATGGAAGGAGGCCAGACTTGAAAAAAAGTGAAACTGCATAGAGCTTACTTCTGACTGAGCCTCGCGTCGACTTTGTTTCCTTTTAATTTCTTCTCACTCTCCATAAACTATCATTCTGCACAACATCCACCACAGACACCATCAGAATNTAAAATACGGGTGTCAAAAACTACATTTATTAAAACAAATCTATCTGACGGAAACCTTAAGCGCTGCATGGTTCAAACATGACCAGAAACCACATCCACCGCAGACACCATCAGAATGAGTAGACATCAGAGGATAAATAGGTTTAAACCACTTCTTTAGATCAGATTGAAAATTCTTTCTGATTGAGTGCGATTGGATCATCTGATATGATTACATGATGCCTTCGTGTTCTGATTAGACATACGATCAGATCAAAAGTGATCCATGTGAACGCATCTATTGTTGGTTGAAACGTGGACATTAAAGAAGCAATAATATCTTTCTTCTCTTCTTCTCCTCCTGAGAGGATCAGGCCACCTGATAAATTTGAGATGAAATTCCTCTCAGCACGTTCTATCTGAAGTCAGAAAAGTGTTTCTGTGGAGCAGCTCTGCTCTGCCTCGTTTCCTCTCTTTGTTGCAGCTTACCAAACATGGCCTGTTCTGTCAAAATGGCCAAAGGGGAGCTGGAGAGCAGCCAGAGCAGACCCTGCTACAACAGAGGGACATGTGCCCTGATGACCTTGGACTCAACCCCCGCGGGCCTTCTGTCCTGTGTTTCAGTCGTATTGGCTGCTTCTAAACAAGGTGGAAAGCAGAAAAGGCCAACCCTTTCCCCAACAAGATTACACTGCTGATGATTTGGTAGTTAGGAGGGTTTATCTTCTGAGGCCTTTGTGCATTATGCATCTTCTAATCTATGACGCTAGTTTTTCAGAAAGCGTTTAGATCATGAGTAATCAGGTCAGACTGGGGCAGTTATGATTATCTGCTGTGATGCATGGTCTTACCAGCAGTTCTCCTCTGATGGCCCCATCAGTAAACAGAATTTATATGTGCTTGTGCTGAAGGCTGCCAACAATAATGTAATTACACTGAGGCTGCATCCATGGCAGGAGTGGGATGGTTAATGTGTTGTCAGTTTTTTTTTCATCAGTGGTCATCAGATTTTATGTCAGACAGCTTTGTGTGTTTTCCACTGTGGTCCAGCTGAAGGTTAAACTAGTTTCCTCGCTGTAAAATTCCAGCGTACACAGTTCCCACATGGAGAACTGTGTCCTTAAATGGCAATCTGAAGCAGCGACATTCAGGGCTTTTTTTCTGCATTAAGGACAGAACATGACATGCTTTAGCTAAAAATAGCAACCCGTTCTTGAAATTAGTTCAGATGCCTTGTAGATTTCTGAGATTTTGTCCACAATTAGTTGTTGGCCCAGAGATCTGATTAAAGATGCAGCAGCAGGGATCAGAAAACACGAGTCTGAATGTGAGTCTATTAGAAAGAAGCTGCATGCACTCATTGCTCCTCGTCTCTTATTGTATAATGATGGCTTTGTGTGGACAGGGATTTGTCCGTTGAACCATCTCTGCCTCCCTTTAACTGTTTCGTAGATAACTAAGCATTCAGGTTTTCAGCTGTTTGACTTCCCTGTGTGGAGAAAGTGTCATTGTCATGGCAACAGATGGAACCGAATCTGGATTCACTACAAAAACGTCCTGTTTTAGTTTGCAGACTGTTCCAATCTCTCCAACTGAAAGCCCGAATGAGTTGGCTGGTTCCTGTGCTGGGGTTCTGCAGCCCATTCAGCTGCTTCTCCAGCGAGTTTTACTTCCCAGACTGATTCTGCTGTTTGGCCTCTGTGAACTCGCGAACCAGGTCTTTACTTTCAAGTTGTGACAGATCTGATTGTAGGATCGGTTGGTCACTGTGTAATGAAAGAAGTATGTCTGGGTTTTTGGTGTAGATGAGAGATATTTAATTCAAGGTTTCCCACAGAGTCACAGAGTGGTCCTCAACTTCTCAGAGGATCTGAACAGAACAAGGACTGCTGTTCATGAAGTTTAAGTCCAACTTTCGTAGGAGACGTCGATGAACAACCTGACCATCCTGCAGACCTGGACACACATGGTGGCATGGCTTTGGGATATGTGCTTAGCACAGTTTGCTGTTAACACGTGGCAACAGCTCAAATACCCCTGTTTTTATCATAAGTTCCATAAATATGAGTTCAGACCATGTGAAATTCTCCATCTGAGGGAAATGTCTGTTGGTGTAGTTGTGAAATGTCCACATGTTAACCAGCCCGTCATCTGGGAATGAGCAGAAACTCTATGGTCGATTTTTACGCCTTCTTTTTTTCCCTGCAACTGCCAAAAATGTTGTCACAAGAACAGTGAACAGTAAAAGTCATATTATAATGAAGCTAAGATGAGCTGCAGGACTAGTTCTCTAGGACTCATTACTGACACAGCCACAGTTTTCACCTCAGTGTCTATTTAATGTTGAAAGTTCAGCCTTCTTTAAAGCAATGTAAACATTTCAGTGAAGTGATTAGCTGCACCAGTTTGGATCTTTTTTTACTAAAACCTGCTGTAAAACATGTTGGCTGCAGCCTCATTCTCTGCAAGGAATCTAAACACATATGATTAAGGGATGTGTGATTTTGGGTGGAGTATCACTTAATGTTTGGTTTTCATTCCCGCTCAGTCGCTGCACAATGAATGAATAAAGTAAATGATATTTAGCGTCGAGAAGTGCAGCTGTCAGCTACCATCTATGATTTGTGCCACAAGATACTGATAAAAAAAAAGAGAGAAAAGAAATACACTCACCGTCCACTGCATCAGGTCTGCCTGTCTAACGTAATATAACAAATGTGTAACCCAAGGGTGCCAAACATATGGCCTGGGGGCCAAAACTGGCCTTCCAAAGGCTCCAATGTGGCCCCCAGGATGAATTTTGTAAATATAAAAATAGCATGGAAGAAATTAAATGTAATATTTCAATAAAAGTAACTATAATTTTTCATGTGTTCACATGAGGTTAAATTTTATTTGTTTATATATATATATATAT